>CM028342.1:13627756-14108197 GCA_016618105.1 Dendrobium huoshanense
CGCACAAACACATGCTGAAAAAATCTCCATTGGTAACACATTCATCTAACGGTAACAAACACTTTCTTCATGGAATGACAAAGCTGGAGGATAAACAATTCCATTGCTCGAAATTTCAACAGCTTGTACATCAAAGTAGCATATAGATAAATAATCTGTGCTAACAATATGATTCCACCATTTCACTAAAAAAGGCCACAGGACTACCACAATGCGAGAATTGGCAAAGCAGTGATAAACTTATTTTCAATAACCGACCTTTCTAATGAATTTAGTAACAATTTAATAGTAACAGGAAAGAATTATACTTTTACATTAATTTAGAACAATATAAAGGTAAAATTAAGATCATATATGCAAAAAAATTACCAGTAGCCTCCATGTTTGCATTAGTAAGTAAAGGTAGTAGGTGCTTGCTCAATTGTTAACAGAAAAAAGTTATAAGAACTTTCAACAAAACAAAGCATTACAAAGTCAGGAGAAAAATGATCAAAATATTAAGTCTGGAGAAAAATGAAATTCTTTACAGCCCGAAAAAAGCACAATAACTAAGTTTCCACAAAACAAATAAATGTCAGTACAACTCCCTTGTACAAGACGTGTCACTTTCAAAATTCAGATCCAAACACTTAAACTGAAATGATCTGCCCCTATTGGAACATATTAGTTAAAGCCTACTTTAGGATTAGTTTATCTAGTTTTCTAGAATATTCTACTTATATATACAAGTTGTAAGTAAGAGAAGGCATCAATGAATATTATATGATTGTAAGCCCTTGAGCTTGATTTGCTCTCTTGTTCTTGGTGTTGCTTCTAGCAGATTCGTTTCTTCCGCGATCCACCACATCAATTCACCGCTCCAAACTCTTCCAAACTCATATGCTACGGTGGTCAAAACAAAAACTTATATGTTATACAAAACAATTGGAGGCAGTAATGCAACATTGTTTAAAATACCAAACTATTTTAACCTTGGTTTAAAATTGCGCAATATGAGGCTCGCCTTGAGGCCCGCCTTTGTGCAATTCCAGTAAAAACGTCTTGATGCTTACGCCTCGAGTTTTTTTTATGAGGCTTGCGCCTCAACTTGTTGAGGCTCGCCTCGCCTCACTGGCTTGAGGCTTACGCCTCAAGTAGAGGCTTGAGGCTTAGCCTCAAGATATACATATATATATACATATATATCTATATATATATATATTACTACATAAATGAAGTAAATGTTCGACATTGGACTCTATAGGAGAGGAGAAAAGGAAGAGAGCAGTTCATCATAATGATGATTCAAATGAAGAACCCCTTAGTGATGACAGTGCTTATGACTTATGAGTTCTTATGTGATATGTCATTGCTATTTATTTTTGGAAATTTGAATTAAATGTTAATGAAAAGAATACTAGAATTTGGGAAAGATAGAATTTTGAGTTGAACTATATTTCATGTTGTCTTATTATTAGGATATTTTGATTTCACTTCATATCTTATGCTTTTTTATGTTTTATATTATTCACTCATTAGTATATAAAAAATTATCATTTTATGTTTACGCAATCTTTTGATTTTGAGGCTTACGCCTCGAATCACGAATGAAAAACGCCTCAATACCCGAATACGCAATTTTAAACATTGATTTTAACAGAGATCAGCATAGCTGGAAGATGAGTAAGTCTTATGTTACATGCAAAAAAGAAATACATCATGCAAGTACCTAATACTTCTAACTTAAAAATATAATGAACATTTCTTATTTCTATAGCTAATTGCACAAAAATAGAATGCCCCAAGAACAGTTGGGTAATCAACGGTCATTCTTCCTGAGGTGAGCTATTCAACAAATGGATACGTCTATTTTGCCTTGAGAGTGTTCTAAACTTAATTGTGCATTGCATAAGTATATGCATTATAAATTATAACATCCATCGTAAACAACAATAACAAAAACAAGCCTTTATCCCACTACGCGGGGTCGGCTACATGAATCTTTTTTCTCCATTGTGTCATGTTAAGAGTCAAATTCTCATTTAGCTCTAATAAAAAAACGGTCATTTCTAATATTTTGTAACCAAGTCTTTTAGGACTACCTCAATCTTTCTTAACATAGGTCAAATATAATACAACTAATCTCCTAACCGGGTCATCGGAAGACCGCTGCTTTATGTGACCAAACCATCTAAGGCAACTCTTTCTAATCTTATCTGCCACTGGAGCTACTCCAACCTTTTCATATACATGCTCGTTTTGTATCCTATCTCTAAGAGTAAAGCCAGTCATCCACCTAAGCAAAAAAAAAAAGCGCAACGAAATGTAGCATTTATAAAAACGGTCTTAACTTGCATAAAGCAGCAATCAAATGACTCAATTCCAATATGTTCTACGGGACTGGAGAAATTTAAAATCTGAATCAGATTATACAATACAATTACATGCATAGATAACTTAAACAATAAGTGGAAAATGTTTTTACCTGGAAATGTGAAAACACGAGAGGAAAATGTAACGCAATATAAAGAGGATTCAACAGCCCCAAATGGTATGCTGCAGTAGTCAGCAAACACAGGGTCCCATAGGCCTTGCTCACAGGAGGAAGGGAATTGTAGAATCTGATAAAAGGACAGAAATAGATTCTCCAGACTAATTAGAATATATATTTAATTACATAAGATAAATGGTAAGCAACTATTTTTTCATCAATCAATGAAAAAGATATGCAACATTTGAGGCATTTTACAGGAAGCAAACAATCCAAGATAGGGAGGCAGGTCATCCAAATTAAAAATAACAGTCTGAAACCGTATCTCAGACAATCTAGGACTCCATAAATCCAGTATGCAAAATTAACGGACATATAAGATAACTGAACTTACTGAAATAAGTTTGGGATTTCTAGAAATCAACTTCAGACTGTACATTGAATTTATTTTATTTTTTAGATTTCAGCATGTGAAACATCCAAAAAGGAATCAGGGTAACTTGAATGAAAAACAATAGATATTTTCATATGTTATACCACATAATTTCAGTTGGATTATGCAAGTCCAATGTACAAAATTAACTACGCAATCACATTTGCAAGAGTAACTGATAGGAAATACTTAGAGTTCGCAAGTAAACCTAAGAGAAATACTTGAGTTCGCAAGCAAACCTAGCAGTGATTGGTGAAAAACAGTAGGAAAGACTGCTGATTACAGCAGAAAACAACCAGGTATAGCAACCTTCACGAGAAATATGGAGAAAACTGAGAGAAAAACGAAGGATTCCACTAGCCAATGAAGGAAAGAAAACAGCAAACGATATAAGTTTCTTAGATTTGAGAGGAAGAAACAACTCTCAAAATCTCTAGCCAAGCCTAGAGCCCAAAGGAACAAACCCTAGATCTCCAATTTGATTTCAAACACAAGATGATCCCTAATTCTAATATTAGGGACTAATTGAAGCCAAATGAGTAATACAAAATCCCCAAACAGCCCCTAATTCAAATATTTCCCTCCAAACAATCTTTAATCAAGGTGTGGGCCCCATAGGAGTAGCCGGCCCTCTCTCTCTCCCTTCCTTGGGCCGGTGGCTATAATAGAAAACCGGTCCACTAGGGACCGATTCAATAGGTGCAGCCAGCCCCTCTTGGGTCAGCCTAACAGTAACACTATCTGGCATACCATCCTTGAAACATATCAGGATGATAAGCACCAAGTCGAGTCTCTCGTTCTGCTTTAGTAATGCCGCCCTGGAATATCCAGCAGCATACACCTCCAGCTGAACAATCACTACAAATCTAGCAAGGCTAGCATAGGGGCATATCAACTAGCATATGCGGCAATTCAAACAATTGAATCAAATTTGGCAAGGCTAGCTTATGGGTCTCGCTTACCTTCTTCAACAAAAGAATTGTATCCTCCTGCTTTTGGTTCCATTCAAATTTGGCTTTATCTCTGGTCAAAGCATATAAAGGAGAGGCAAATATTGAAAAATGATAGATGAAACTATTTGCAACAATCATTGTTTGCGGTTTATGCCACTCCTTGATTGCTTTCACCTTTTCAAGAGGATAAATCTTGATCTCTCATTCTCTCTATTGCGAAGTCCAAAGCAGAAGAGTAACTTATGGTGAATTCACACTTCTTTTGGTTGAGGTGGAGCTGGTGTGTCGCATTAGATGGAATACATTCCTCAACCCGCTCTAATTGCTCCGCCAATGTTCCGCTTTAGACTAAGATACATCAAGATAAGTAGCATCAAAGGTATACATGTGCGGTAGCATAACATCATTCATCAGCCTCATGAGTATAACTAAGGCATTGCAAAGTTCAAATGGCATAACCAACCACTCATATAACCCCTATCTAGTTTTGAAAACCAACCTTCCATGCATTCATATCAATAATGTAAACTAAAGATATCAAGATTTGAGATCCAACTAGATAAATATTGTTGTAGGCTTCAATTGCTTTAGTGGGACGGTAATGTGTGAATTTAAATAATAATTCTTATTATTATTTTATTGAGAGTGCAATAGCCAATACATAATCTAAAATACCATCTTTCTTTGAGACTAGCAAAATGGGTATAATCAACAAGGCAAATTGCTAGGCTTAATAATTTAATTCTTCAGCAACTCTGCAACATGCATTATGCTGCATTCTGATTTCTTCATTTTCAATGAGTTAACGATGCATCGAAATGTTTGTTAGGGACCAATGTAAGATCAGGTGTACATCATGTTCTATGAGTCACAATAGTGTAAACCTATATAATCGTGAAAGAACAGTGCATGCTTCTCCAACAATTATCATAGTTTTCATCTCTAGCCTTACTCAATACAATCTAGCAATACTCCTTTCATCGTAAGTCCGTTAAGTAAAAGAAAAAAAAAATTGTGCAACATTTATAATTTTACCTACATATCCTATGGTCATGATATCCACAAATGGTACATCAGTCTTTCCTTAAGTACTTCTTCGCATCCTTAGATATCTAACTTTGACAGGGATGGTGATGCAACATTATCTATGTCATGCAGTTGTGCATTAAAAATGATAATTTAATATATTTCAAGTGGAACTACCTCTAACAATCTTGTTGTTGTAGTCCTTAATAACTGCAAACTTCAACCTGCATTGGCAATCAATCCTCATATTCGGCACCATTTGAATCAATCTCAAAGGATAAAGGTTTAGATGAGGTATGGTGTTCAATCCAAATTTAGCACCGAAGTGAGAGAAACGTGTTTCTTGTTGTCGATTCTCAAACTGAGGAATTCTTCTCATGTCTCCGTATTAGAGTATGACCTTTTCACTACATCCTTAGACATCAAAAGATAAGGACCGGTTCATTTTGTCTAAAGGCTAAGCATGGTGTTCCATGCAACATCTTTCTTTGGGATAAAAGAAGAGTTTAGGATATAATTTCTAACATTTTTCTCATGAATGGATAAGCATCGGGCAATAATCACAAAACTTTCTAGTAACAATTAGCTTCCAGGTGGAGGAAACCTCTATAGCTCCTAAAAGAGTAGTGCTACTGCATACTTCTCCAAAAGTTGACTTAATTGTACATCTCTAGCCTTACTGCATATAATATAACAAAGCTTTCTTCCTTCCTTCATAAAACGTCTGATAAGCAAAAGCAAAAAAATTTGTGCAAGATTTGTAATTTTACCTATATGCCCTATCATCACAGCATCAACAATTGGTACATCAATCTTTCAATAAATACTTCACATCATTACTTGTCTAATTTTGATAAGGGTAGCAATACAGCACTATATATGTCATATAGGCATAGGCTAGAAATGACAACTTGGCAGATATGAAGTAGAACCACCTCGTAAAACTTTTTATCGATATAGACCTTAGTGATTGCAAACTTCAACCTGCATTAGTGATCAATCCTCATTATAGACCCTTTTTAATCCATCTCAAAGGATAAGAACATAAATGAGGTATGGCGTTCAATCCAACTTTTGCACCAAATTGGTAGAAATGTGATTCTTCGTATTGTCATGACTCATATCTCCGTATTAGAGGATGACATTGTCGTTGCATCATTTGGCATAACCATCAAAGATAAGGACCAATTCATTTTGTCCACAACATTAAGCATAGTGTTGTCCACAGTACTAACAGTCGTATTTCTTTTTCTATCCTTCTTCCACTTTTGAAGAAAGAGTTTAGGGTGTAATTTCTAACATTTTTTTCTTAAGTATGGCAAATTATCTAGCAAAAATCAAATACAACATTAAAATTTCAGGAGGAAGCAGGTTTTGGGAGTATCACCATCATACTAGGCTAACTAAGATTGATGATTGAAAACAAGTAGAGTTCATTTGTAAAAGCACTGAGGTGAACATCATTATAATTTGCACATACCTGAGATTATACCCAAAGTAACTGCCTGACATCAGAATTTTGTGGTTTATTCCTACACAAAGTGCCTCAAAAAATATGAGTTATTCCATGAATCTTCAACATATCCCATCAAGTAAAACTCTAGGCATATCAGTTGCTTGTACATAAGTCATCTCTTGCTAAAAATTCATTTCTAGATGGCCATTTCATCAAGTTGGGCCAAGGCAAATTTTTCATGAGTGTTACACTCATACAAGCTAAAGTCTCATATTCATGCATGCATCTTCTAAACATCAATTGCCCATTCATTCGAAGGAATTTCCAATTTGGCTTCTAGTTTGAGTGGTCACATCCATGCTTCATGAGTGATAGCCATTTTCTCATCTTCATCCTCTCCACCAATATTTGCATTTGGCATATTCGGAGAAATGCAACTTAGCCCACTAATCGCAATAGTGGTCGTTTGCAACTTCATCCACACCATCATAATGGCCATATGTTCCATTAATCTAGACATTTTCTCAACTTGATTTGGCACAAAATTAATATTAGCCATTGATTAACTTTCTACCTCTTGTACTTGCTCTCAACTCTTCTTTGCTTTTGATGCACCTCCACGACAAAAAGCAATTATCTCTTGCCCTTATATCACTTCTTTGTTTGTATCAAACACCAAGGAATGATGTTCTAACGCCAACTTGATGTGAATACAATCGCTTAACATTATGACGAAGGACCACAAAAAGTAACTAGAATAGATTTGGAAAGATTGTGGAATTCATCTGCTATAGTCATAAATTCAATTTATGCTTCCATTAGGGCTCAAGTCATGAACTATCAACCAACCTTTTTATTCCCCAGCAAATTACTAGTGGCAGTTCTTCAAATCTAATTTTAGCAATTTTAATCTTGAACTTAACTTACAACTCAAGCTTTTTTTATAGGCTTGCATCTCAACTTAACTAAGGCCCGCTTGGAGGCGCGAATCGCCTCGTTGGTGTAAGGATGACGCCTCACTAAACTAAAAGCCTAAACAAATCACACCTTCAAGCACCCCGAGTCGTAGCAACTTCCTCTCGATTGCCTCAAACTCCAACAACTTCCTCTCGATTGCCTCAAACTCCAGCCCAACTCCTTCGCCGCATCCACCACCGTCGTTGTCACCGTCAAAGATCACTTGAAAGCCGCGCATAAAATCTCATGCATAAATTTGTTACTGCATGTGCTCAAATGATACACATTAACTGATTTTTGAAGGAGAGAGTCAAAAGAGCTCTAATAGTAGTGTGACTTTTATAAACAAAAACAATGGTTAACTACATGGCCTAATCTATACACTGCTAATGTACTTAATAAAGAGACAAAACAAATTGAAAGAATGGTTCATAAAGAGTGTGTATTAGACAATAACATAAAATAAGAAAAGCTTTCTAGAGTAGTACTTGAGCTTCATAGCCGACAAATACTATGCTGATAATGTTTAATATGATAAAAATAAACAAAAGATTTGCAACATTTGTCAAGGCTTCACCAAGGTATGTCAGGTTTGAGCATCAATGATATCCATGCCCTCACTCTATGTATCTATAGGAAGTTGACACTAAATTTCAAATTAAACTTCTTTGCGGGTCCTCAACTTCTTTCAACCCAAAAACAAGAAAGGAAAATAACTAGCAATGCATATGAAGTTGATCTGAACCCCATGGAAACTAGGAAAACAAAATAAAAGGCCACAATTCTGCAAAAAGGAAGGCATCTCTAACTTCAACCCAATGGTGTTATATTATTCCATTCTTTTTCATGTTTGATCACAACCAAATCAAAACTTCTTGAGTTATCAAAATCCACAGTTAAGTTGGTTATTCAACTGAAATAAAAACCAATAATTCTGACCATTGGAATACTAAAAGCCTCAAATAGAATCTAGCCATCCAAAGCAACAATATTTCTAGAAAACACAATGATCAACTAATGACAAAATATTAGAACGAAACAGATCAAGCAAAATATTTGCAATTTGTATTTGATGTAATTACAACACATACAAAAGATCAAAAAACAATGAAAAAAAAAATCTATTGGAATTAGAATAGAAGAAGTCAGTAAAAAGGTTTCTGGATGGTCATACAAATTAACCGAAAATTTGGAAGAAGAGGAAGAAGAAAATGGAACCAGTCACTAGCCACTAGTCACTAGTGGACTGTAAACAAGTTGAAAAAACATATAAAGAAAAACATTTGACCAAGAATAAGATAATAAATACAGATCTCAGCATTTAATAAAAGAAGGCATCAATAAGCCTTCCACAAAATAGTAAAAATGTTGATATAAAAGTAGAACCATGAAGTTAATCACATCCCTTCTCAAATCTCTACCGTGCAGCTTTTATCTATCGGCACCCTATGACCATTAGTTTAACTCATTAGCTACATCTTTTACTAGTTCAAGATTCTAGCTTGACAGGTACTACAGATAACAAGAACCAGAAAACAATCAGATCAAACACCTCAAACGCCACATAAAGTTAGCTCCTTTTTTTCCCTGAAATTACGATACTTCAAATTTCTACACAAACCCTAAGGGGCTATTTGGATAAAGCATTTAAGCAGGATTTGACTTAAATCTTGGCAAACGCAAACAAAATGCCTGCTCAAATCCCCCGGCAACTGCAACCAAAATCAAGTTTCCTCGTCGAAATTCAAAGAAAAAACCGAAAAATCAGTCGATTAGGACAAACTAAAATCATATGTTGAAGCAAAAAAGCAATAAATAAATAAATAAATAAATAAAATTAAAAATAATGCAAACGCGTTAGATTCCTCATAAAAACATCTAAGACATATCGACAGAAGAGATCTATATATCGGAACTAAAAGTATGAAAAGAAACGAGAAACTCACTCTCCAGGTGAAGACATTACGAATCCGATGGTCGAATCGACAAAAAAAATTCTTCCTTTGAGTTCGAAAAGTGGAGAACAGCCGATGCGTTTCGATTTTGCTACCCGAAACTCCAAGGCCGGAGGCCAAGGAGCCTTTTGTAATTTTGTGAATGTTATTAGCGCAAGAGTTCCAGAAGGACCGGGAAGCTTGCGTTGCAGTAAAAGGAAGCCATGTCGACCTCACGATTGAAATCGCACGGTTATTATGAGGGTCATACGGAAATTAAAAACTTCCACTTTGTATGGCGGCCGCAAGGAAGCTATTGTGACGTGGAGATTCAACGGTGGCCGTCAGATTAATTCATCCAACGGCCACGATGCCTAGTTCTAAAAGATGGCCATCTCTTTTCTTCATTGTACGTGCTGCACGCATGTATAAGTTATTTACTGTGGGGAATGATAAAAACGTGTGATGGATATTATGAGTTAATCGGTAATGAATTGTAATAGATAATATAGGTTGGATAAGTGATTAATAGTAGGGGTGTTTATAATTTGGGTCATGTTCGGGTCAACTCGATAACTCCAGATCAACCCGAATTGACTCAGTATCAACCCCCAGTCTCGCTACTCTCGCCCCGCATGTGTACCTCATGCGGCACGTACCCCCGTGGTCCACCCTCACCCCTGACCCAATGCATAGCACCCTCGCCCCAATCGTCAGCTCTCCCCATTCGTGCTCGACGCACCAGCATGCGGTCCGCCCTCGCCCGCTCGCACTCGTCCTGCTACACCCATGCACTTACCCTCTCGCACCCATGCTTCTCAAAGCGGTCCTGCCTGGCCACCCTCGTTCACAGCACAGTCATGCAACTCACACTCACACTTAAAAAGCTCGTAGCACGCTTTCGCAGTTGCAAGTCTATAGGTTGAAATGGGTCCGGAATTGAATTTCTAACCCGTTTATAAAATCAGATCAGGTATGATTCCAAGTTCAAATCGAATATCCATTTTGACACCCCTAATTAATAGACATATGAAATGTATCATAATGAGTTTTAGATAGAATTAGGCATCGCACAATGGAATGAAGTAGCCCACCTTTATTAGTATTCTTTATTATACTTTTCTTTTATTAATATCTAACAAAATCTGTTTGGCAATATAGAAAAACGTTTTAGGTGCAATAGCAAACTCCCATATGACTCCACAGTAGTTCAACATATTTCCAATGATTATAGACAAGTTCTCATTTCGGCCCAGCAGAGCTTAGGCCCGAAGGCCTCTTAGTTTTGGGCCTCCGTAAAATGGGGTTCTTTTGTGCTCGAATGGGCTCTTAAACATTTGAGACAATAATATAATGAAATTAGTAATAATATAAGAAATTAGAGAAAATGGTAAAAATCAATTGAAATAAGGAAAATGAAATTATGACGCAATAATTTAAAAAAATATCTCATCTATCAAAATTATATAATTCATGAAAAATTTTCACAGTAATAAGACTTTTGAATATATTCCATAAGATTATTTTTATTAACCAAATAATTCAAATTTCTCTTATAACTCTACAAATCTTAATATGTGTCTATTTAATAAGTAGCTCATTACTAAACTATTATTATATTTGTCCATAAGAACAATTAAAAAAAAAAAGATAATTAATTTTTTTTAAATATTTGAATAATAATATGATGAATATATATTTTTAATATTAATATTTTTAAAATGAGTTGTTTATAATATGAAGAATTGAGTCAAGGCTTACTAAAATTAAAAAAATCCGCTCATCAATTTCAACTTAACTGCTGTTTATTAAGCAGAGTATAAAGCTTCATTTGGGATGACTTTCTTACTGTTTCTTAAAAAAAAATTAAAAATTAAAAATTTGTACTAAAAAATTGCTTCAAGAAGTACTTAAAAAGTCATCCTAAACAAAACCTAAGTCAACTCACAAACCACAACTTAGGCTTCCTTTGTGACAGCTTTATTGCTATTTTATAAAACTATTTTTTAGAACAAAATTTTTTATTAATTTCAAGAATTTTTTGTACTAAAAAGTCATTTTAGAAAGCAACAAAGAAGTTGACCCAAATGAAGCCTTAATTAGATCACTCATAATTCAAATCCAATATTTTAATAATAACTTTCAAGATATTTATCAATTAAATTAGTTGGCACCCACTTCAATAATGAAACTTAAACATTCTTATGTGAAAACCATGCAATAAATTTTCTTAGGGATTTTTACATACCTAACACTTAAAACAAGTCTATTTACCTATTAAACACTTAAACTTTTCTATTTACCTATATACCACGTGAAAACCCTTATCTCATCAAAAATAACACTCCATCGCCTCCCCGTCAACTCCAAATCGCTAAAGAGCACGGGAATCGCACGGTTCGCCATTTCCATCCCGATCGTCTTCTCCAACAAATGGCGACACAGACATTCCTTCTCCTTCTCTCGATTTGAATCGCACAGCTTGCTAATCTCGATCGTCTTCTCTAGCAAACCTAGTAGCTTGCGTCTTCTCTAGCCGGTTTCGACACAGAATCGCATACTGGTAGTAAATTGATTTTTGGTAATATATCCTCATACTTGCATCTCTTCTCATTTTTTATTCTCCGACTTTGCTCTGTACATTTTGAATCTGATTTTTATCTATTTTTTTATTGTGACAGTCGGCCGGTCAGTTTTTATTCCTTAAATCACACAACTGTTTTGCTCTCACTCGAAGACTACTGTTGTTTGATTACCGAGAATTTACAGATAAATTCTGATCATGCTCTCAATTTTTAACAAGAAATCGGAAGTTGTAGCTTGTTTATACTGCAGCTACGTTAAAGAAGCTTGAGAAGTTTACCCTAAATAACTAATGGAGAAGATCACCATCAACATTAAAAACTTAAATGATTATAAATCTATTAAAAAAAAACATGGACTTAAGAAGAATAGACTTGTTTTGGTTACATGGCATAGGCGGAAAAAAGAGGGGAAACACCAAAGCTTGAGATTGTTTTGAATAATTTTATTGTTATGATGCTCTTGATGTCAGGAATGGAGGAATGTATTGGGTAGCCCTTTTTCTTTTCTTGAGGGGAAGAGGAAGAAGATGTTCAATCCAAAGGAGTGATGAGTGGAGAGCCGTTACTGAGAACCGCTTAAAGGGAGGAATGTAGGGAGGAGAAGATGAGTGAAGTTGGGATAAGGTCGATGGGGTGGCGGCCGGAAGCGTCGATGGCGTTGGGGTCAGCACCGGCAATGAGGAGGAGGGTGGCGGTGACAGCGTCGGGATCGTAATGGAGAAGATCACCTGTTCGGACTGGCATGAGAAATTGTAGAACAGCGTTAAAGGCCAACTCACTGGAGAAGTCGCCGCGAAACAGCCCTGACTTCGGACTGGAAAGTGGAGAACGGGCGGAGCGAAGGGAAGACGACGAGCCAAACGTAGCAACAAACGTCTTTGAAGATGGAGTTGTATACAGAGTGGTATAATTGATCTAAAATGACTAATTTAGGTGGTATATTAGTAAATAAATTAGTTTAGGTGTTAAATTTGTATTTTAAATAGTTTTAGGTGTTAGGTATGTAAAAATCCCATTTTCTTATTGGCCCTAGCCACACTTCTAGGCCTAGATAGAGCTGTCAAAATAGGTTAACATGTCAAATTTGGGTCCAACCTATAATTGACCTGATATGAACACAAGCCTAACCTGTTTAATAAACAAGTAAAAAAAAGTGAACCAAAACCCAACCAATAAGCAACTCGCATGACTCAAACCTAATCCGATAACCTATTTTGATTAAAAAAAAATTGTAAACTTATCAATTACAAAGCTTAGGTTAATTCATCAATAGTTATAAGACGAGCATGGTAACAAGTAAAAGAATTTAAGCTAAACAAAAATAATTAAGTCACTATTGGGTTACATGTTGAAATTATGATCATAGATCAGCCCCGTTTATTAAACGGGTCAACCCAAATTTAACATTTCAGGTGAGATTCATATCGGGTTATCAAGTCAAATGAGTTATTGACATGCCATGATCATGATCATACACACATTTGTATATTTTAATGAAATCACATAAAAATTGTAATAAAAATAATTAAATTCATGCATGGTTAAGCCACATGCATGTGGGCCCATTTCATTCAATTCTATGAGAGTAATGCATGTGAACCTTTTCAGGTCACATGGTTTGCCTTTGCTGTATTTTTCTTTTTCTAACGACTATATAGTTCTTGTGAGGGACAGCCATCAATCAAAATTTATGTTGTATTAAATTTTTAAAATAAATTAAATAATATTAAATTTATTTTATTAAAATAAAATTTTATTATTCATCTAAATAAAATATATATTTATTAGGATATCCTGCTGTAATTTGTGTGAAGATAATAAGATAAATACTTAAAATTGTAAAAAATAATTAATGGTCACTATTTAATAACAGGTTCCCATAAAATGTAGGGTGTGAGTATATTTACAAATTTTTGGAGATATATTTTGTTAATTTTGATAAAGTGGTTATTTGGTTGGCGGAAAAGTAAATGAAATGCGTAGTAAATATTTTGTTAAATTCGCAATGTATTGGAAACTCCCGCTTTAGTTCATTTTTCGCATAAAGTAAACCAGTTCAGAATCGAGTGAGAAAGGAATTCATGGGCCATATCTTCTTCGGTTCCTTCTTTCCAACTCAACATCACTCCTTCCAAGGCGTCCAGGGTTTGATTTTCATATTCACTACTTTTGCGTTGTCATTCGACTTCGTGTTTGGCGTGAGGAGTCAATTCTTTAGCTCCATGATTGTTGTTCGACTTCGCAGCAATTTCCTTCAACGACGTTCCTTTTCTATCCAATTGAAAATGGCCGCGTCTGAGCAATAGCGAATCATCTCCTTTCTCAGAGTAGAGCTTTCAAGATCAGCAATGACTGCATTTGCACAGGAGCAGCTCCACGCGTTGGTGAACAACATTTATTGCAAGGTACTTAACCCGTTTGTTTCTCATATCTTGTTTGTGATGGATGAATTTTAGAGCTTCTTATTTCTGTTCTTTCAGCTTTTAGTTCATGAATCTTGTGATAAAAATGACAAAGCATGATTTTACTTTACTCTGCATACACTCAGCCAAACAGAAAAAATAGTTCCCATGCAATCACTTTACAAACAATCAAACATGTTCAAAGTATTTACTTTACACTGTATTTATTTTACATTGCATTTACTTTATACTACATTTACTTTACAGTCAACCAAACAGCCCCAAAATCTCAAACATTCCGCCGAATATTTCTTATTGATCCCTTCGATCATACATCATTTTTATGTATTTTAATGCTATAATGACATCATTATTAATAGATCATGGACTTATCGTATTTAACTCATCGATATATCCTTTTACAGTATAAACTCGATAGATTTGACAATTACTGGTACATTACACGTTATAAAGCCTTCAATTATACTTTTCGAGTGACTTTTGAGTTAATTAAGTTAAAATTCACACACATATCACGTACGCAAGCTTCAAACTTAAAACTTTTTTATCAATAGTTAAAGTTTTCAATCAACAAATCAATATGAGCGGCGTAAAAAAAAAATTACATAGTTATCCTTATTGGTCTAAATATGTAAACTATAATTAAACACTAAATATAACATAATTATGATGTCGCCATTAATTAATTACTTTTCCGACCAATTCAATGTGTAAGATCTATATCGGATCTAAAAAGCAATGTCAGACTCAGCCATCCATATTGGCTTGCAGAGGAATGGATAAGAGCAGATTTCTGCAGATTCTTTGAAGGAGAAATCTCCTCTTTTTTGTCAAAGGATTCAGCTCCAAATTATAAAATTACTTAAATATTTAAAAGTATTTTAATAAAAATATAATTAGTATAAATGGAGAAATTTATGCCAATTAAATATATATTCTTATTAAAATATATTAAGATAAACTTAGAAATCATTAAATTTATTTTAAGATTAGTGCTATATATATATCATAATATCCTCAAATGCATGAAACAAAAAGCTGAATGTAAATCTTCTTTGTCCGTAAGGGTAAAATGGTAAATTGGCACCAAAGCATCCACAGTTGGGCCCTCATAGAAATCATGTCTTTGACCACATAGAAATAAACAACCAAATTTATTTTATTTGCGAAACAAAGTTTGAATTTTTATAGGTTATAAAGCTGTGAGTAGGGCTGCAAGCGAACCAAACGTTCGACGAACTACTCGTTGTTCGGTTCGATTAAAGCTCGTTCGTGATCGTTTAATTAACTAACAAACAAACTTGAACAATATTTTAAATACTCGATTCTTAAATAAACAAGCTTGAACACTAATGCGTTCAGCTCGTTTATGTTCGCGAACAACATCAGTTGATGTTCATGAACAAGCTCGATAAAAAGCTCGATTCAAGTTCGATTAAATATAAAAACTTTAATTATACCATAATATAATATAATTATTTTTTATTAATAAATTTTAAAGTAATAAAATATTGTTAGATTGTTTGTTAGAATGTTCATGAACAAATTTAATGTTTGCTTGTTCAATAGTTTGTTTGCGAAATATGTTCACGAACATAGCTTGTTTAAAGCTCGATAAGCACTAAACAAACGAACATGAACCAAACATGAACAAGCTAATGTTAAACAAACACAAACATGAACACTCACATACTCGGCTCGGCTCGGTTCGTTTGCAGCCCTAGCTGTGAGGTAGTATTATGAATCACATTAATTACTAATATGCCCCCAAGAGAGGGAAAGATGCCACATTGGAATGAACTATGTATGGCATAAAAACATTAGTTAATTAAGTGAAATTATTCTGTGCATTCATCGTACACCGTCAGGAGGTGAATCAAAATGCGACATGACATTTATTTGTTGTGTATCAGTGCTATGTACCGAGTGATATGGTGCATCCTGATTCGCCTCCGAACAATCCGGTGATCGCACAGAATAATTTCTCGTTAATTAAGCATTCGTTTTGAACAACATTATATCACTGTTTTTTTTTTTTTTTCTAGCTTTCAATAAAATTTTATACTAAAAAGTAACTTTACAAAACAACAAAAAAGTCGTCTCAAACGAAGGCTAAGATTGATAAGCTAAGATTGTTAAGCTTAGGTGAATAGGCTTTGGAATGTTCTATATTATCTAATTTGGCTAATCTAGAAATTGGAGGCAAAAAGACCAAAATACCCCCCTTCTAGGCCACGAGCAAGGGTCGAATAAAGTTCAATTAAGGTTGTGACTATATGCCATAAAAAATTGATAATGATCGAATATTTTATCGAATCCTAGTCAAATACGAATATTTCGTATTCAAAAACTTATTAAACCATAATCGATCAAGGTTTAAATATGATTCGAATAAGTTATTATTAGAAGAGCATATAATAGTTGTTGAATTATAAATTTGAATAAGGTTCGTTCAATATTCGAATAAATTTCGAACTTGTTAAAGAATATATTGTAGTAAACATTTGTATAGTTAAATTTGGTGTGTTTACCTCTTATGTTCAACACAACAATATCATTAGCTTTGATATATCATCAAAAAACTCTCTTGACCGGGCACAAATCTCGACGCAAAATAAAATTGGAAACTTCAAAAATTAAATCGAAGATCATTTGAACTCCGATTTCTGCAAACTTATAGTTGAACTGAACATCTTGGAAATACAAACCCAACGACACCAAATTTGACCCAATCCGAGCTCAAATTGATCCAAATCGAAGGCTCGAAGCACATTCGGAAGGTTCAAACCACAATTTGGATTACCAAACTGTTTCCAAACGTGACATGCTTATATTCAAATCGAGCGTCTCGATGAGAAAAATCCAACGAGCCCAAGATCGTCGAATTTTGATATCATTAAGATATTCAAATACCCAATAAATGTCTATGATCAAAGGATTCAACATCGGTCGTCCATTCAAACTACTCCCAATTTACCCTTGATCTTTTTCCTATTTACTGGCCATGCTACTATCAGAAAATTATAAATAGACCTCTCATTTCTCATAGAAGGGGCCCCTAATAGGGAAAGAAGGAGGTCCAAGAAAGAAGAGAAGAGAAGGAAACAAGGAAGAGACTCCTTCTAGAACACTGATGGACTTTCACCCGGCAGTCTATCGACGACGGAGTTCTGCCCGAATGTCATCAAATCGGAATTCTGCACAATTGCCGATTGGCGTCGAACTTTCACCCAACGTCGGACTTCCGCCCATCACCAGATTCCTACCCGACGTTGGACTTCCGCCCGCCACCCTACTTCTGTTGGACTTCTAGAAGCCGAACTTTTATCCGACGCTGAACTTCTGTCCATCGATAGACTTCTATCCGACACCAGACTTCTGCCCATCACCGGATTGCTGCCCGACACTGGATTTTTGCCTGTCACCCGACTTATGTCAGACTTCTACCCGACACCAAATTTCTATCTGATGTCAGACTTTTGTCCATTGACAGACTTTTATCCGACACCAGACTTCTGTATGTCACCTGATTGCTGTGCGACATCAGACTTTCGACCGTCACTCAACTTTCGTCGGACTTCCACTCGACACCAGACTTCTATCTGATGCCTGGCTTCTATCCATCGACAAACTTCTATCCGACACCGGACTTATGCCCGATATATACATATATATATATATATATATATATATATATATATATATATATATATATATATATATATATATATATATATATATATATATATATATATATATATATATATATATATATATATAAGTTATTTTAAAAAAATTTAAGCAAGAAAAATAAAAAAAATGTAATTAAATTATCATGAAAAACACGAAAAAAAAATATTAAAACTAAATTTGAAGAATAATATAGACATTTTAGGACAAGTTAGGACAAAATAATTTTTTAGGGGGGGGGGGGGAAGTTATTTTTAAGGAGGGGCAAAAAAAAATTTCTCTATATAAAAAAAAAATTTTTTTTGAGGGGGGTCAATTGCCCCCCCTAACCATAACATGGTTCCGCCTCTGACCTGACGTTGTCCTTCCGACCTCCGTCGTCCGCCAACTACAGTCCTCCTAACTTACGTCAACCACCAACTAAGGTCCTTCCGACCAAACAAACACATAAACAATGACTCTTCATGTTTCCATCATGTAACACATTCTATATGATGTACATTTATTACATAAAGCCATGTCCTTCCTTCTAATGAGGGGCCTCATTTCTAATCAACTGTAAATACTAGTTGATACATATAAACTAGGCTAGGCCCCATGATTTTTCCTCTTTTTTTGGGTTTTCCACGTAAAAATCATAGTGTCTTTTATAAACGCAACACCCTCTCTCTTATCTGTTTGCATGTTGGATCTTCGTACAAAGCTAAGACGTCAAAAGTTAATATTTCTCTACCGCCGCGAATACATCAGAACACAACAAGCTTCAAAGGATTCAAATTGCTAAACAATTGTCTATGTGTCACACCCCCAGATCTGTATGTGATCCGAGCATATATCTGCATGCGTATCAAGACAACATAACTTAGTGCAAAAATAATAAAATTTGAACTTTTCTTGAAGTTACATCAAACACTTGGTTGAGTACTCGCCTATTGTTTAAATTATGAACAAAGCTTCTTCAAATATATTTTTAAACTCATTTCATCGCTCAATATTTATTTTCACCTTGATCGAATCATATTCAACACATGGCCAAAAATTTGCTTACTACTAATCTGCCTTCATTCTAAAATATAAATGTGCTTCAAATAAGCTTCGAACCTTATTCGATCATAGCCTAAACAAAATAAATTTGAGTAATGTCAAAGTTGTTAATATAATATCATCACATATTGTTCTAAGTTTAGAATTCAATCATTAATCTTCAATGACAATCGTCAGCTAGCTCGAGACTTAAGGCTTCGTTTGGGATGGCTTTCTTCCTGCATCTTAAAATAGCTTTTTAGTAAAAAAATTACAAAATTTTATACTATGAAGCCACTTCAAGAAGCAGTAAAAAAGCCGTCTCAAATGAAGCCTAAGACCAAAATTTCGCCTCAGAACCATCACCCATGAATAAAATCACTGAAAAATTATAATACATAAAAAATAGAACTTTCAAAATTTTTAGTTCAAGAAATTTTGTATTAAAAAACTGCTTTTAAAAAGCAACATGAAAGCTGTCTCAAACAAAACCTCAATACAAAAAAAACCGCTTACTTAAATTAATGCGCTCTTCCAACTTCAAGAAAAATTATTACATGCGAAGACCGGATACATATAACCGTCCATTTTGTTTCTATGAACAGTAAAAACGCAGTGAACTAGCATAGTGAATTATGCTTAGCATAGTTAATTATGCTTAGATAATAAGATTCACTGCGCCAGTTCACTGGTATATTACTTTTCACAGAGACATAATCAAACAGTTGTCTGTATCCGATCTCCGCACGTAATAATCTCTCTAGAACTTAAATGGCATTTTCATCTAGATGAAGCTTTCATATATACATGTTGCGTCCAGGAGTATTCGCGACGGTAGAGAAATATCATATTTAACGTCTTAGCATTGTACGAAAATCCGGCACACAATCAGATAAGGAGAGAGGGTCTAGCATTTATGAGACACCAAGATTTTTACGTGGAAAACCCCTGTAAAAGGGGGAAAACCACGGGGCCTAGCCCAGTTTGAACCAATCCACTAGTATTTGCAGTCGATTACAAATGAGGCCCTTCCTTGGGAGAAGGCCTTAGCTTGATGTACATCTTATGGAGTACATTACATGATGTAAATACAAAGAGCTACTATCGACGTATTCGCTTTGTTAGAAGGATTGCAGTCGGCGGGCGACGTAGGTCAGGAGGACTGTAGTCAACTGGCGACGGGGAATTGTAGTCGGCGGGCAACGTAAGTCAGGAGGACCGTAGTCGGCGGGCGACGGAGGTCGGAAAGAATGTAGTTGGAGGGCGACATAAGTCAAGAGGACCGTATTCAACGGGCGACGGATGTCGGGAAGACTATAGTCGGCGGACGACGTAAGTTAGGAGGACCGTA
Organism: Dendrobium huoshanense; assembly: GCA_016618105.1. NCBI lineage: Eukaryota > Viridiplantae > Streptophyta > Magnoliopsida > Asparagales > Orchidaceae > Dendrobium > Dendrobium huoshanense. The sequence goes on from CM028342.1 coordinate 13,648,058, forward strand.
GTCGGCTGGCGACGGAGGTCGAAAGGACTATAGTCTGACGACGAAGATCAGAAGAACAACGTCAAGTTGAAGTCCAGCAATGGAAAGAAATCCATCTTTGCATAGCTGTCTAGAGGAGTCCGATAACCGGTAGAAGTCTGGAGCCGGGTAAAAACTTGGCGGAGAGTGAAGGTTAGACGTCGGGTAGAAGTTCGACGTCTGTTGGTGGCAGATGAGAACTTCAGCTTCACTTGGGCGGAGTTTTGGCGTTAAGAGAGAACTCTGTTGTTAATTAGGAAGGATTTCAGCATCACGTGGAAGTTGTACAGAATTCCTGCGTTTCCTGAAAATCCGGCAGAGTTCCGGCATCTTCAGGCGGCAGGAAGAGCTCCGGCGGTGGTCGAGGAGGTGAGAAATCTCCTTTTCCCTTTTCTCCTCTTCTTCTTCTCTCTCTTCACTTGAGTCCCTTTGGTGTACAATGAGGACTATATTTATAGTTTTTCTTGAGTGGCATAGCCCGTAAATAGGCGTGAGATCATGGGCGAATTGGGAGTGGTTTGAATGAACAGCCGATATCGAATCCTTTTATCATGCACCGTTCGTTGGGCATTTGAAGGCCTTAATGATGTCGAAATTCGGAGATCTTGGGCTCGTTGGATTTGTCTCGTCGAGCCGTTCGATTCGAGTATAAGCTCGTCAAAATTGAAGACCGTTTGGTAATTCAAATTGCGGTTTGAACCTTCCAACAGCGCTTTGGGTCCTTGATTCAGACTCATTTGGGCTCGGATTGGGTCGAATTTGGTGTCATTGGATTCGTATTTTCGAGACGCTCAGTTTGACCATAAGCTCGCTGAAATCGGAGTACATATGCTCCCGAAATTAATTTTTTAAGTTTCCAAACTGATTTTGCCTCGAGATTCGTGCCCAATCAAGCTAATTTCAAGATGACGTATCAATACATAAGCAAATAAATAAGTTCTCTAAAAAAAAAATCAAATAAATAAGTAAATCTCATTTGAAAAGATCATTTTTCTACAGCTTATCATAAAAATAATTAAAAATATATCCAAATAAAAAATAAACTAATTATTATTTTTAAATATTTTATTTAAGCTAAATCTTAATTTAATTGGATACTTAAACATTAAATTTGACCCTTTATTTTTATTATTATCCAAACAATTTGAAACGGATTAGATTAACTTCACATCTAATCTTTGGTACAGTGTCGTGTCGCTCAGCCACTCGCTCGGCGGGAATCGTGGGCGGCGCACCATAAGAGCTCATCACACCTGTCTGCCAAAAGAATATGCGGTGGATAACTATGCGCACAAGCCCACCTTTTTTAGTTTTTTTTGAGATATTTAGATTACTTAAGGCAAATTCACGCATATCATATGCGCGATACTTGAACCCAATATCTATAAGTTGATAGTCGAAGTGTCAACCAACAGATGAAAGAGAGCATTAGTTGGCTCACGAGTAAAAGCTTGAACTCGACTCGTTGATGAGTTCGTGAGTCAAGTTTATAGTGCCATGAATTCGAGCTCAATCGAGCTCCTGGATTATGCGAGACTGAGTTTGATCTCACTTAGCTCGACAAGTAAGCATGATTGATAAATGCATGACGAGAGTTATAAGATTGCATGGGGTGATGATATTTCAATGATAGTTTTGGTCGGTGGCAGTCCAACGATAATAATCGAGCAATGACGATTTGGTGATGATGATCAAGCAGTGGCAATCTGGCGATATTAGTCGTACGACAATAGTGATTAGACAACGATGATTTGATGGTGGTGGTTGTAGGACTATGATGATTGTGTTTGGACGACGATAGTCAGAGAGTTATGGTTGAGTGATAAGTTTGGAGTAGATGACCGACGATATAAACTCATCGTTGCCATAAATGATCTGATCCGAGTCCAAATTAACCTAAATCAAACATAAAAATTATTTAAAAACTTCATAATTGAAGAAACTAGGAAGAGGAAGGAAGAAGACAGATTGAGGAAGAAATGATTTACTGTATTTCCTTCTATCGTTTAAACAGATGTACAGGAGCCTTTAAATAGAAAGGCGGGAATGAGATTTACACGTGTCAGGTAAACATTTGAGGAGAGCTAAGTAATTTAGTTAAGTACAATTATTAAGCTAATCTAATATCCCCCCTCAAACGAATGGGTCAGTAATGACGGTGAGTTTGTCACGGAGCTTTTTGAACCTTGGAGTAGACAAAGGCTTGGTGAAGATGTCTGCCACCTGATCTTCGGTCTTGATCGGAACAAGTTTCAGATGCTGATTTTGAATATTTTCCCGAACAAATCTGTGATCAATCTCTATGTGCTTGGTACGGGCGTGATAAACGGGATTTGTAGCGAGAGCAATAGCAGACGTATTGTCGCAGTGCAGAGCAACCGGATTGTTGTGTGATATGCCGAAGTCGGAGAGCAGCCGCTTGAGCCATATTGTATCTGCGACGGCTGAAGCAAGAGCTCTATATTCGGACTCAGTTGAGGATCGCGAGACGGTAGTTTGTTTTTTTACCGTCCAGGAGACCAGAGTGGATCCCAGAAAAGTGCAATAGCCCGATGTGGACTTGCGAGTGATAGAATCACTGGCCCAATCGGCGTCGGAGAAGGTAGAGAGAGTAAGATCCGATTTCTGAATAGGAATGCCGAAGTTTCGCGTGCCCTGTATGTACCGAAGCAGACGTTTGAGAAGAAAAAACGTGATCTGACTGAGGATCGTGCATATGTTGCGAGAGAGTGTTGACGGCGTAGGTGATGTCCGGGCGGGTGATAGTTAGATATTGTAGAGCACCGATGATCTGACGATATGTATGGTGATCCGACAAAGGCGTGCCGTCGGTTGCTGTGTTGGCCGGAAGCTTGGTGCAGGAAGGATTGGCAGCTGGATTACAGTTTGTTAGGGATGCTTGTTGAATAATAGAAGCAGCATACGAAGATTGTGAAAGAAAGTACTTATCTTGCGTGTGTTGTATACGTATGCCGAGAAAATGATGAGCCGTCCCAAGGTGTTTGAGGGCGAACATTTGATTGAGATGATGAAGAAATTTGGAGATGGCTGCTTCGTCGGAGCCGGTTAGAAGGATATCGTCCACATATATGAGTAGGAACATTTGTGTCCGGCCTTGAGTGAAGACGAGGAGAGAGGGGTCGGCTTTGCTTTGGTGAAAACCGAATTGAGTTAGTTGATTGCAGAATGTGGTGTACCACTGCCTTGGAGCCTGCTTGAGCCCATAGAGAGCCTTCCGTAGCAGACAAACATGGTTCGGATGGGCTGGATCCTCGAAGCCTTTTGGCTGTCTCATATAGACAGTTTCTTGGATGTCACCATGTAAAAAGGCGTTTTCGACGTCCAATTGGTGAACTTTCCAGTCGTGATGGAGAGCAATGGCGAATAGAACACGAATGGTGGGGAGCTTGGCGACCGGACTGAAGGTTTCGGTATAGTCCAATCCGAATTCCTGTTGGTTTCCCAGAGCAACCAACCGTGCCTTATGCCGAGCTACGGATCCGTCCGAGTGTAGTTTGCGGCGGTAGGTCCATTTGCAGCCTAGAATTTGCTTGTTTGGTGGTGCAGGAACTAACTGCCATGTTTCTTGCTTTTGCAAAGCAAGGAACTCAGCTGCCATCGCGTTTCTCCACTCAGGGGATTTGTTTGCTTCTGTATAGGTGGTAGGATCTAGCTGAGTGTCTTGATTATGAAAGAGATTGAGGCGATTAACAGGCTTGAGGTTGCCGGTTTGAGTACGAGTTACCATCGGATGCTTTGCCACTGCGGGAAAAGAGATGAGCTGGGCAGCATCTGAGAGGGATGTGTGGTCCTGAATTTGAGTAGAAGAGGTAGATGATGATGACTGAGTATCCCGATTTGCATTGACGCGATTGTGCTCCATGGTGGATTGATGGTTAGTGTCCTGCGATAAAACAGAGGAGGGAATTAAGAAAGGATGAGGCACATAATGCGGGGGCGTTAATTGGGTAGATCGAGAGGTAGAGAACGGAAAAGAGCTCTCCAAGAATTGGACATGACGAGAAACGATTATGTGATTATTTTCTTTGTTCAGGCATTTGTAGCCTTTGAAATTCTGAGCATAACCGAGAAAGACACAAGAGGTCGAGGTTGGTTCCAGCTTGTTCCGAGAGTGCTTTGGGAGATGAGGGAAACATTCGCAACCGAAAGTGCGAAGAGTTGTATAATCAGGACTGCTGTTGAACATGAGCAGAAGTGGTGTTCTGTAGTTGGTCGTAGGCGTTGGCATCCGATTGATGAGATGAGCCGCAGTTAAGATGGCGTCTGGCCAGTATCGAGGAGGCACTGAGGCAGTGTGAAGTAAGGTTCTGGCAGTGTCGACGAGATGCCGGTGTTTTCGTTCGGCGACGCCGTTTTGTTCAGGCGTATACGGGCAGGATAATTGGTGATGTATTCCTTTGGATTGAAGGAAGCTCTGGAACTGATGGTTGACGAATTCAGAGCCACCGTCGGTGCGAACGATCTGAACTTGACGAGAGATTTGGTTTTCAATGAATTTAATAAAATTAGTAAAAATAAGCGAAACCTCAGATTTAGCATAAAAAGGAAAAACCCAGATGTATCTGGAGTAGTCATCAACAATGAGCAAGTAGTAGCGATATCCGTGTATTGAGGTAACCGGGGAAGGTCCCCAAATGTCTGAATGTAACAAAGCCAGAGGATGCTGTTTACGTTTTACAGACAGAGGAAAACTCAATTTATGGCTTTTACAAAGTTTACAAGAAGTACAACTACTACTAGTTTTCTTAATATGCAATGCCGGATGATCTTGGGAAATACGAGACAGTATGCGGTGGTGAGGATGACCCAAGCGCTCGTGCCAATTAGGAGAAGATTGCTGATGAGTGACGAGAGCCCGAGGATTGTCCGCCTGGTTCTTGACCGAAACTGGGTATAATCCGGCCTTGCAGGGGCCATGGAGAATAATCCTGTTAGTCTGCAGATCTTTCATCAAGAAACCGTGAGGTTCAAAAGTTATAGAAATATTATTTTCACAAACAAGTTTAGAAATGGAGAGAAGATTGTGAGAAATAGCGGGAATATGAAGTAAGTCGGATAAGAGCAGCTTACGCTCGGGGGTAGGAAGGATTCCCGTGCCGGAATGAGCTATGGGAACGGATCTTCCATCCCCAACCAGAACGCTGTCGGAACCGTGATAGGTGGATGGTTGAACGAGATTGTCGTTGTTGTTCGTCATGTGAGTAGAGGCACCAGAATCAAGATACCATTCGGAGGAAGACGGATCAGCGGTAGCAAGAAGTGCTTGGCCATGCTGCGGTGGCTGAGATGAAGGAGTGACATAATTTGGATTATGTCGATGCCAGCAAACGTCCGCCGAGTGACCGCGTTTAGTACAAATTTGACAGGTAAGGGATGATTTGGATCCTTGTTTTACAGAAGGTGTGGATGACTGTTGTGTTCGACCGCGACCCCGTCGTCCGCGTCCACGATTTGCGTAAAGAGCGGCGTGATTATCAACCGTCGTGGAGAAGCGCTGAGAATCTTGACGAAGATGAATCTCTTCGCTAGTGAGCATGGCGTAAAGGCTGTCAAGAGACAGAGGAGATTGAAGAGTGCGAATGGCGGTCTTGAACGGTTGATAGGGAGGAGGAAGACCGTTGAGTATGTGAAGTATTATATCCTCAGTGTCGAGATGGCAGCCGGCGGAGATGATCATATCCACGGTTTTCTTGATCTCCATGAGGTAATCTTGCATAGACATGTTGCGCATAGAGATGTTTTGAAGCTCATTTTTGAGCTGCATAACTTTAGAGCGATTTGCAGATTGAAATCGCGTTTGAAGCGCGTTCCAGATGTCGTAGGTGGAATCAAGGTGCATCACATACGGTATAACGGAAGCAGAGATAGTAGAAGAAATTGCCGCAGCGAGATTGCGATCGGTGAGGAGCCATTTGGAGAAATCGGAATCGTGATCCGACTGGGCGTGATCATCGGGGGCGGGAGGATGGGTTTCAAGAAAGGATTCAAAACCGTTTGCCTTAAAGAGTTTGAAGATTTGATTTCTCCAAATGGGATAATTATCCATGGAGAGATGGTGAGGAACCAAAGATTTAAGGTTTGAGATGATGAATTTTAAAGAAGGGTAAAGAAGAGGCTTATCAGAGGTGTCTCCTATGACCGCCGTTGTGCGAGAGGAGGCGGCGGCGGAGGCAGAGGCTGTGGCGGAGGAAGCCATGGACAGAGGAACTCAAGAACGTCCCGCTTCTGATACCATGAAGAAACTAGGAAGAGGAAGGAAGAAGACAGATTGAGGAAGAAATGATTTACTGTATTTCCTTCTATCGTTTAAACAGATGTACAGGAGCCTTTAAATAGAAAGGCGGGAATGAGATTTACACGTGTCAGGTAAACATTTGAGGAGAGCTAAGTAATTTAGTTAAGTACAATTATTAAGCTAATCTAATAATAATATTAATTGAATAACCAAAACTATCTCAAAATTACATTTTTGGCGCTCAAACTTTCTCCATAAATACATAAATAAATAAAGAAATAAATGAAATCATTAAATTAACAAAGCACGACTCTTAAAGAAATTGTCTGCCGGGCTGGAACCAAGCATGACCACTTCCAATTTCAAAGCATACAGTACTCCGTCGGCTGCCCCAAATTTCCCACCAGAGAAAAACCCTAATCGCCAAATCAAAAATTTTGAATCCCTTATCCCTTAATTAGTCAAAAAGAGACGACAAACTTCCAGACTTAAGAATCTTTCAATCCTTTTCTTCGGATCGCTATAAGTACCCGCTTTCGGTAGCCAAATTGCGTTACATCTATACTTCCAACTTCCTCTGCGACTCTTATCATCTTTGGTCATCTCCTCTGAGACTCACTCGGATTTCTAATGGGCGAAGGATTGAAGAAGATGTTCAACGAGAAGTACTCCTCATATCAGGCCGAGGAGGAAGAAGATTTCGGCGAGGACACCGATTCCGGCGGAGAATCGGATTCCGCACCGTCGCCGCAAAGCCAGCTACAGAGATCGCCTTCATCTCGCTTCGATTCAGAAAACCCACTTTACGATTTCTCCTACCTCGTCGAGCAGCTACCTGTGAAGTATGTATTTGTTCTTTACAGCTGTATTTATGAAATTTTTTTGTTTATTTTCTTGAAAGTTATTGACTTTGTTTGGATCGTATGGTATAAAGTGTTCAGAAACATTCAACCATGCCGAAGAAATGGATTTTTTATTTAATTAATCTCCATCTGGAAAAAGGCTTTTCACTTCAGATTGCTTCTTTAGTCTCTTTGGATCTTCTTCTTGTTTCTGACATCAATTGCCTTGTTTTAGGCTATTTTCTTGAAAATTTTAAAGTTTAATTTTGTTTGATATTGATTATTTGAAATCAGAAGTTAGGAAATACATCTGAATAAAGTGATTGCAGGCAACGTTTGATGAAGATAAGAACTGAAGATTTTATCGTCTGGTTTTTCAATATTTATCCTGAATGACTTTCTTTCTCTTTGTTTAAAGCTTTAAACTTTAGTACTGAACCGAAGGCTAAACCTTTACTAGATCTATACTAAGAGTTTCATACAATATCTGAATCAGTTATCCCTAATTCGATCACTCGGTTTTTCTTTTTAGTTCTATGTATGCATTAAAATCTTATTATTTTTAAAATTAATTCCCCATTTTTTAAAATTTAACTGCAAGTCTGTGTATTTAGGAATCAAACATCCCAATCATTGAACATCTATTTATGTAATTTGTCATGGTGATTCTTCTTTCTAAGCCATTCATGCTTGTTAGAGCCAGTAATGGGGTTTGAAATTTGCCTCCCAAGCTATAATCTTTGAGCTTAAGGCATTGTTTGGGATGGCTTTCTTAGGGGCTGTTTGGTAGCAGGATTTAGGCCGGATTTGAGGCGGATTTGAGCGAAATCAAGCCAAACGGCCTAAAATGCAAAACCAAATCTCACAGCAAATGAAAGCTATCATAGATGGAAAACTCCGCCTTATCCCGGATTTACGAAATCCTATTTTTTGCCGGATTTACGAAATTCATTGGCTTCAGAGGAAGAGTCCGCTTGTTAAATCCGCTTTATAGTTAAACAGTCACACGAGATTTAATAGGATTTATCATGAATGTTACCGAACAATTTTTAGGATTTCCAAAATCCGGATTTAGCGGATTTACTAAATCCTATTTAAATCAAATCCTCGGTGCTACCAAACAGCCCCTAAATTTAAGAAAATATTAAACTTGGTCTTAATTTTTAATAAATAATTAGTATTTTGAAGTGAGAGTTTTATGAAAGAGTTGTTTGGTATCCTATTTTAAGTATGGTTTAAGCAAGATTTAGCAATTTGGAGGTTTTAAATCTTCTTGTTTTGATAAATCCCATTTCAACCTATTTATTGGTGAAAGCCATAATTTTTCTTATTTATACAAATATTAAATCATCTAATAAATAGCCAAACAATTTATTAGAACTCTACAAGATTTAAATTCTTTCTAGATTTACAAAATCCTACTAGCCTTAATCCTTTGTTATTGGGCTTCGCAGGAAGGGTCTCTCCAAATACTACCAGGGAAAGTCTCAATCATTCACATCCCTCTTAGAAGTAAATTCTTTGGAAGATCTTCCCAAGAAGGAGAAAGAGGTTATCTACCCAAGAAAGATGAAGTCCTGCAAGAGCTATACAAATCTGGATTTGGCTGAAATGTCTGTTTCTTTATCATCTGAGAACAAAACCATGCCAAAGAAGAACCCTCCAGCCATGGCTTCTTGTGCTTCTTCCATTGCCAGAAGCAACAGTGGCGGCTTTCTTAGCTGCGGTCGCCGCCGTCCGCCCATTCCGGTGAACAAACGCCAGTAAACTCGCTTTAGAAGTCCTGTAACCAAGTTAAGGCTTTGTTTGGGACGGCTTTGTTGCTGCTTCTTAAAGCAGCTTTCTAGTTCAATAATTAAAATTTTTGTACTAGAAAGTTGCTTTAAAAATCAATAAGAAAGTCATCCCAAACAAAGCCTAAACCAGAGGTCTTGTTCTTTCCTTGTTGAAATTTTTTGTATAGAAGAGGGAGGTTCAGGTGGCATTGAGAAACTTCTTTTAAGACTTTTTGTTAGAAAAATTTGAGTTCAATTTCAATAGTATTTGATTCTGAATTTTGCTGATTTATTGGACTTCAAAATGTGCTTTATATTGTCAACCACCTTAGCCTTATTTTGTAATACGATGATTATTGCAATTTATTTGTGTGGTAAACACTATTAGAACTTGAGGTGTAAATCAATTGAGGTATTATACTAAGGTTTTGTTGGGATGCCTTTCTTACTGCTTTGTAAAATTATTTTTTAATATAAAATTTCTTAAAAATAGAGAAAAAATAGTGATCTAGAGTTGTCTTAAATAAAGTCTAAAGCTTCGTTTGGAACGGTTTTTTTATTGCTTTCTAAAACAGAGTTTTAGTACAAATTTTTTTATTTTTGTACTAAAACTCCGTTTTAAAAAGCAATGAAAAAGCCGTCCCAAACGAAGCCTAAAGCTTCGTTCGGGATGGCTTTTTTTTTTTTGCTTCTTAAAAAACGCTTTCTAGTATACAAATTTTAATTTTTGTTCTAAAAAATTGCTTTATGAAGTAGTAAGAAAGCTGTCCCAAATGAAGTATAAGTTTTCGTTTGGAACGGCTTTCTTACTGCTTTCTGAAGCAGCTTGTTAGTACAATTTTTTTGTAATTTATGAAATTTTTGTATTAAAAAGTTGCTTTATAAAGCAAAAAAAAAAAAGCCGATCCAAACAAAGAATAAATCATTGAATTTGAGCTAATTTAGGATCAAATATGAAAGGTTTTTTTTTTTTTTTTTTTTAATCCTAATAAGTAATAAGAAGTTCTTCATCTTTACACATTTCTTCATGACCACAAGATTTGTGAAATGTATTTAGGGAAGAAATTTCATTCTTTTTTTAAGGAAAAAAAAAATAAATAAACATTTGAGCTTAGGATCTAAGCAACAAGCCAGCTTACTCGCACTACATAGAACTACTCCTTCCTTCCATTCGCTAAGAGTATCAGAATAAAGCTTCACCCCCTCAACCAGAATAAAGAGGAATAATACTGATGTGGATATTTATATGATGGTGATGTAAAATTGATTTATTTAATTTAAATTTTATTTATTTATTTATTTATTGTAATTATCTTAAATTTGATAGGATATTTTGATATAATTTTTTATTAATAAATATTAAAAAACACTCCTAACTCATAATTATCCATTAATTACCAATCTTATCCATGGATTTTATTTTATTTGGGCAGTCAAATTTTATTCTTTATAAGCACAATATGAGCTATCTAAATCTTATTAAATTCTTTAGGTTATCATTTTTAGCATCTTTTAATAATTAAAGAGATGAAAATAAATACATGTTTTTTTTATTTAATTTAAAAATATATATTTGATTGACTCTTTTGGCAAAATAGATATAAAGTAAACTATGCGTATAACAATAGTGATGGCCTCATTGAGCCATACATAATTGAATTAGCATCTATTAAAGTTTGGCATGTTCAAAGAAAGATATAATAAGGTTTTCGTTTGGGCTGCTTTCTCATTGCTTCTTAAAGCAGTGTTCTAGTACAAAATTTTAAATTCAAAAAGAAATTGTACTAGAAAGCTGCTTTTAAAAGTAGTAAGAAAATTGTCCCACATGAAGCCTAGGCTTAGTGGAACGGCTTTTTTGTTGCTTCTTAAAGCAACTTTTTAATACAAAAATTAAAATTTTTATACGATAAAGTTGTTTTAAGAAGAAACAAAAAAGTCGTCCCAAACGAGCCTAAATCTCGTTGGAGCTTTAAGAACGTAATTCAAAATGAGTCATATGTGAGTCTATTGTAAGATATGTATAAAGACGTATTACACTTTTTAGAATTATTACGTGTTAGAAAATTTGTAATGGTAAAGTGTGATTAATATCTTAACTTTTGATAATAGTTTAGGAGAGTAAAAAAAATTGTAAGAGATCAGAACCCGCTATATAATAAGAGATACAAGAATCATCCATTCTTCACAACTGAAAAAGATGAGATTATTTTCAGTTGAGAACAGTTAGAAAATTGTCTTTACAGGAATTGCTGAAACTAGTTGTGCACAGGCGGACTATTAAAGTCCAACAACAACTCATATGTTAAAGGTCAAATGGCGATAGTCGGACGACAAAGGTCTATTGATGATGGTGGAGATTGCTGGCGGTGATCATTGATACTGATCGTTAGAAAATATTATGGAATTCTTTAACCTCAGCTCTCCCATCTTTCATTCTTGTTGAAATGAGATCTTATTCACAGACTTTTTGAGAGAACTAAACATTCCATCATACAGTCCATATTGATTCCTTCGATCATATATTATTTATTCAGAATCAAATATCCTTATTGGGAATAGATCTTACTACATCGAGAGGTCTCTCTCTCTCTCTCTCTCTCTCTCTCTCTCTCTCTCTCTCTCTCTCTCTCTCTCTCTCTCTCTCTCTCTCTCTCTGCAAGCAAAGATCCTAAGAAAAAGCCAATGGTTTCATTTAACAGACAAAGGATCTAAAAAAAAATATCCCCAGAGAAACAGACAACAGAAGAGACATAATCAGCCAAAGGGCTTTGGCTAAGAGTATTAAGCCTGCGAGCAAAAGCTATTACCGTTAGACTTCCCACAGATCTTCGAATCTGCGGTTCAGACTAATCTACAGACTAATCCAGCTGAAGAACACGACAGAATACTTCAAATTTCATCCATTAAAGAAGATTTAAGTGCAGTTATTTCTTTCTTTCTTCCTACAGCTTTCGTGGCAGACAAATGGCTTGAAGCAGGATGGAAGGACGGCAGATACTGGAAAATTTAAGGGATGAAAGGAGACAATAACGCCTTGAGACCATTCAGGGATTGGTTAGTGAGTCAATTCTAATTCTATATAATATTATGTGCATTTATGTGGACTACTTTGTATTGTTGTATATATTTGTATATATATATATAACAAAAAAATCATCTTAATCAAGCACTAATTTCGAGGTATATATAAATTAGAAACTTTTAAAATTAAATTTGGAATAATTCAAACTCCAATCTCAACAAACTTATAATCAAAGTGTCAAACTAAACATATTGACAAGACGAACCCAATGATATCAAAATCGGACGAATCTGAACCCAAATGAGCCCAAATCAGGAGATTGAAATATATTTAAAAGTTTCAAAGCATTAATTGGATAATCAAACAATCTTCAAATATGGCATACGTATAGTCGAATTGAGCGGCTCGACGAGTCGAATCGAATTGATGTAGGCTCTATGATCGAAGGAATAAATATGGACCGTCTGATGGAGCAATCCGAATTTGCCATATATAGATTTTCTCCATATATATGGAGTATGTCATTCCCGAAAACCCTATAAATAGGCCATCATTTTTCACATGAGGGAAGGAGGAAGGAGAAGATAGAGAGCTATAGAAAGAACTCTTTTACATTTTCTAGTCATCATCGTCAATGATTGTCACCAGCTATCGCTATTGACAACCACTATCGCTATTGATGACCGGCATCAGAAATCACTATCATCTCTAGAATACTGACAAGATTTGACGCTAATGCTAGGTTTGTTTTTCTTCCCGTGAATATCTATTTCTATAATCCCTATTATGTAAATTAAGCCATATTGTTGGGGAATATATTAACCCTCTATAGACGCTTGATCTTTGTAGTCTCCCTCTTCTTCAACAATTAAGAAAGGATGATCTTTATATCACTTTCTATATAATGGATTTTACAATTAGGCCAGACTCGTGGTTTTTTCCTTTTCTAGGTTTTTCATGTAAAAAGTTCTCTGGTCTTACTACTTTAATTTTTATGTGTTGAATCTTTATATAATGCTAATATATAAAACATACACTCTATCGACTTAAATTTTTTAGCTCATAATAGTTTGACGCCGTCTGCCTGAACATTCCCAACCTACTTCATCAATGGCTAGCAAACAATATCTCTATCAAGAAAAACAAAATATGGGTAATCAAGTCCCACTATACCTCACTTTAGAGGATCGTATACATAGGATGGAGAAACTTCAAAATCAAATCTTTCAAAAGGAGGCTGGATAACAAAGGGCACCATCACAACATGTTGGAGTCCTCCCTCCACAATATCAATAATATTATGTGGACAACACCAATCAAGGAGCACCTCATTCCCTACAAGCTCATCAAGTTATCTTTGGCACAACTAGTTCAACATATCCTCCTCATATTATTCGCTCAACCCATAACCATCAATCAATTATAGAGAACTTAGATCAACATCATTTTATTGATGCCCCTCTAAATAATATAAGAGATATACTACAAAGTCTTATTCATGAGCAATTTTCTTTGAGATATAGAATCAATTTACTCATTCACGAACCTTCCAAGAGTTACCACCTTTTAAAATGAAATTCACCAACATCTTATTCCAGTGGGATTCAAACTATCCATTATTGATCCATATGATGAATCATTTGATCTCTATGAATATATTTATCGTTATAGAACCATCATGCATTTCCAATAAGCCTTTCATGCACTACTTTACTGGTCATCCCTGTTGTTCTCAAAGGTCAAGCTTGTACTTAGTTCTACTCACTCTCAAGAAATACTATCAACAACTTCACCCACCTTGCTAGACTTTTCTTCGAACAATTTATTATTAATAAAAAAATTATCAAGGACTCATCTAATCTTTCTAAGATTCTTAAAAATGGGGAAGAAACACTAAAAGAGTAATTTAAAGGATTTTCTTTTGAAGCGCATCAAAATTTAAGAGTGGATCCGCTTGGAAGTTTCTGCCTTTGACCATTCTACTCATCATTGAGCCAATCTAATTCATCAAATTGAAGCATAAAAATTAGTGCTAAGACTATCAATGCTCATCAAAAGCAATTTAAGCAATCCTCCACCAAACGTAACAACTCACAAAAGTTTGATCAGCATATACAAAGAAGAAGAAATGATAAATAAAAAATCATTCTCATTAAATTCATTAAGAATCACCTAACTATACTCCTTTAAATACATCAAGAGCTAATATTATGATGGAGATTCAAAATTATGAACATCTAAAGTGGCCAAATGTGACGCCACATGCATCCATAGTGAAATGATTCGTCGACAGTCTTGATCAACCATCACTTCCTGCTTCCTTGCTCTGACCTGAAATTATTAACCATATATAATGAGCTTCAAAAAGCTCAGCAGGTCACTAAAGTCTATAATTGAAATCAAAGCACGGTACTGAAATAATATGCATGTCAATCAGTCAATCAATAACATAACAGACACTTGCACATGATCATTGAATCTATGCATATATAGAAATCAGTACATAAACAGAATCAATGCAGTAATAGAAATCAATATATAAATAATAGAATCCAAAATCATCAGTAATCAGTAGAAAACCCATAATGTTCCCGTAGTCGTATTATCTATCACATCAGTCTATAACATCAGTCAAATCAATATAGCAGAATGATATCGAAACATACACTTGCAGATCAATCAGTTATTCAATATCACTTGCTCGATAAACCATATGCAATCCAGTAATCTATATCACGTGTTCAGTGAATCACATATCACTTGCTCAGTATATCACGTGCATAAAGTTAGTACAGTGAATCAATAGCAGCAGCGTATGTATTCATATCAATAACAATCCAGTGACGACAAGAATAATTATACGATAACATTGAAATTGTGTAGTAACAGTAAATTCGTAAATCCGTCAAATCAAATACGATTAACGTCACTCAATCATATCAATAGAATCAATCAGATCAATAAAGAAATCACTTTCGGTCAATAATGTCAAACGGTATGAAATCACATAAAACAATCAAATCAATACATCGCAAGAACGATTGAAATCAAATCAATACAGTAAAACTTATTCCATATCAGTCAATGAATCACATGCAGCAGTTCAATATGATGTATCAATGAAGCGATAGTATCAATGAATCAATATCAATGAATCAATGTATCCATGTCCATAGTATCAATAAGTCAATGCAATATCGATATTCATATCAGTATCATTATCAATGCTCAGTGACACGATGCGAATATCAATGAAATCGTACAGGAACAATAAACTTGTAAATCCATAATAAATCCGTCAATATCAATAAATCCATAATGAGATCAAAAGGGCAATTCTGTACACATGCAATACAATATAATAGTCTTATTAAACAAGTACAATCACTAGCTATTAAGGCGTTTTTTAATATCGATGTATCGTTGTATATTCATTGTGCTGTTGTAGAAATATCCATATATTCGTTGGCTCAATAATAGAGTCGTCACTCTTTGCCCGTCAGCCGCCCGTCGGCCGCCCGTCGGCATAATAATCTTCTTATGACTTCAATCGTTATATCAATGATCAATAGAGGATAATACCAAACCCTTTTTAAAGGAAAGTTTGTCGGCCCACCATCCTGTACAGGTCAAGTCAATCTCCAACCAACCGTTCAACTAGTCTTCACTTGTCTTTCAGTAACAATAACAATAATTCAATCATATTTTCACATTCGTATGCATATTCAATCATTCAAATCATCAATTCAAAAAATCAAAAGTCGTACGAGAAATCGGAAACAGAACAGCAGTACACGGAATGTACACAGAAATCACAAATTCAGAAATTTACCAAATTACCACAGATCATGGAAAACAACAATATAAGACTTTTATCGTACTGAAGCAACATTTTTCAACATCCTGATAATTTTCTATTCGATAAAAATTACACATAACTCAAAATTATGTGCGTTATTCGGTAACAGAAACACAAAATTGAGCACAGAATTATCAAAACTCGAAATCTTAAAAATCAGAAATACGATTCGGAGTCCTTACTTCGAGACAAATAAATCTTCCGACAGCGACGACGGACGAAAAGCGCTCCACGGCCTCCAAAACCAAGCTTCTTCTTTCTCTTTCTCTCTCCTGCCTTTTTGTCTCTCTTCAAAATGATCAAAAATATCTCAAATCGGATATTTATCAAGCAGGATCGTCCCGGACGATTCCCATTCGTCTCGGGACGACCTCCTCTGGACTCAAATCGTCCAGATGAAATTAATTCCAATTTTCTTCGTCCCTAGACGAAACTCTCTGTTCGGTTCGTCCCGACGGTTCGTCCCGACCCTTACAGGTTCGTCCAGACGAACCATACAGATTTCTTCACAATTTTCTTCAGTTCGTCCCGTTCTAAGGCCAGTTCGTCCGGACTAACAACACTAAAAAAAATCAGATTCGGAGGGGTTTTACACCAAAGCCCCTAAAAAATGTAATAAGTGGAGATGAGTCTCAATATTGTAACTTTCATCATTCAAAAAGACACTCAACTAAAAAATGTTTTCAATTAAAGAATGAGACTGATCGTTTGGTTCACCAAGCACCAAGCACATTTATGTCATTATTTACAAGGACAACTTGCAGATCGTTAGACTCATAATATTAGATATCTGATATCAGAAGAGTTATGGGAGAGAAATTATTGGCATTATTAGCTAGGAGTACCTCCATATTTGAAATTACTTGAAAGGATTCAAACTTTTCAAAATTTTTAACTTGTGTATATTTCAAATAAGTTTTATTTGAATTATTAATGAAATTTATATAAATAATTTCTCATATAATAACAACCCTAGGAAAGCACACCTATAAGATAGCATCAAAGGGAAGCTAGTAGTGGACAATGTTCTCACTAGAAAAATCGCAAGAGGGCAAGTGGCAGATAAGGTCTCCACTCATAATCCCGTAAAGGCAAATACATGAGGTGCCTCAAAGGGAAGCCAATAGTGGACAATATCCTCACTAGAAATATTCCATGAGAGCAACTGATTTACATGGTCACCACTCATTCAAAATTCTCAAAAGGTAAATGCCTCAAAAGGTACATAATTATCTAAAAAAGAAACATTTAAAGGCAAAAGCCCCAACAATTATATGCATACATAAAACCTAAGGAGGCAAAAACCTCAAAAGGTATATATACACATAAAATCTCATGAGGCATAATCTTATAAGATATATGATTATCTAAAAATGATAGAAGACTACACCTCATAAGGTATAGATACACCAAAAATCTTAGAAGGTTAAAAGCCTCAAAATGCTCAAGATTATTTAAAAACCCATTAAAGAAAAAGACATCAAAAGGAACATGTGTACGTAAAATATTAGAAGAAAAAAAATCTCAGAAGATATATGTACACATAAAATCTCGAAAGTCATAGCCTCAAAATGTACAAGTACAAGAAATCTTAGAAGGTTAAAACCTCAAAAAGTACATGTGAAAAAAAAAAAAAAATTAGAAGGCTAACAACCTCAAAAGTTCAAGATGATCTAAAAACCTTTAAAGATAAATGCTTCAGAACGAACAAGTGTACGTAAAATCTTAGAAGGGAAAATCATCAAAAGATATATGTACATCCAAAAGCTTGAAAGGTATAAGCCTCATAAGTTACATGATTATTCAAAAATCTCAAAAGGCTAAAAGCCTTAAATGCTTGAAAGATTTTTTTTTTCAATTTTATAATATTACTATTAAACACTCCTTTTTCACAATTATCCACATGTTATCAAATTTCAAAGTCTCTAAGACAGCAAAATACTTTTAGGAAGGACTATCTTCAAGAGCTTAATATTGATTTATGCTCACATTATTGGTACAAGGAATTTCTCTTTGACAGTTTCATGGAGGTTTGTTTTTTATTTTTACTGCATTTTTTTAAGTTGTCTATGATTCACAAGTGCCTATTGGTGCAACTCTTGAGATTATGGCTGCTCACTAAAATCGCGAACATAGCATTCCCGGGTTCCGCTCCGGGTCAAGTCGTCGGGCCGTGCGATAAAGAGTAAGAGCACGTGGCGACATGTTATTGGCGGCCGAACGTACCTCTACGTCCGATCAGAGGACGTAATAATTGTTCTATGTTTAGATGCTACCATTTGTGTATTTGTCAGCACAACAAAAGACTATCCCATTCAACTTTGAGATGTCATTTCTGGAAGGGGTGTCAATATTTGACACGACACGAAAACCCAAACCAATTTTAAAATAGGTCGGGTTTGGGTTCCCGTATTCGACCAGTTTGAAAAAATGGGTTGGGTTTGGGTTGACCCGGCGGGTTGCCGGGTCAACCCGAAAACTCGTTTAATTTAAAAAATTTGGATTCCCGCCAGCGCTGCTCGCACCCCGCGTTGCTGCCCAACACCCGCTGCCCCGCGCTGCTGCCCTTGCCCGCCCCCGCTGCCCCCGCCAGCGCCCGCTGCCCCGCGCTGCTGCACCTGCCCTCGCGTGTCGCGTTCACCCCCTCGCCCGCCGCCGTTCCAACGTTCCGGCGCTGGCAGAACCCAAAACCGGCATCCCGCTGGGTCGGGTCCGGGTTCGGATTTCTGACCCATTTGTCTACCCGGGTCGGGTTAGGGTCGACCCGTTTGAACCCGGGTCAGTTCAGGGTTCGACTCGAACCCGACCCGTGACCCGAAATTGACACCCCTAATTTCTGGTAAGGTAGCTAATAGTCATTTAATTTTGAAGCTTTGTTGTGAATGATCGCTTTTGGATGCTTTTTGTTCTAATTGTATTTGTGTTGGTTCTATTAGCTTCGTGGCATTTATATGACGTATGATGTCATGAATGAAATAACTAATATACTTTCATTTATTTATTTTATCTTTTTTGACACCTATGATGTTAAGTATGGAAATTTTTCCTTTCTTAAAGCTTCTAATTTTATGAAGTTGAGATATATGATTATGGTTTAATATTTGGTCATCCATCTTATATTTAGTTTTATTAGTTTATTTAAGCTATTTATATATTTTTGTTTTAAATTATACAACTAAAATATTTCTCATATGTCATGACATTCTTTTTTTATTGCTCTTTAATCTTATTTTAGTTTCGTGACATTTATAGGACATATGATCTCATTTGATGAAATAATTGCATCACTTTCACTCTATTTTAACATCGGTGAAGTCAATTATGAAAGATTTGTCTTTCTTAAGCTATTTTTTGAAGGTGAGATACATAGTCGTAATTTTATGATTTTAGCTATGGTGAGAACACATTAATGTGAATATTTTCATAGTTCTATCAATAAAATTGTCACTTAATCCAAATTCATTTTTTTTTTGCATTTGATGCTTCAAAATAATATTGCTTGGGGGTTATTATGGGAAGCTTTTAAGTAGAAGCATTGCAACTCATATATTTCCTTTGCTTGAGATATGAATTCCTTAGCGAATGCATGCAAATTATTAAATCAAAGTGAAGCAATTATTTTTTTTCTTTTCGCTTTCCTAAAAAAAAGTTTTTATGTAGACGTTGTTGGATATTAGGGGCGTCAATATTTGACACGGCACGAAAATTCGATCCAGAATTTTCGGGTTAGACCCGACCCGTTTCCAAAATGGTTCGGGTTCGGGTTTCCGGATTCAACCCGTTTGAAAAATGAGTAGGGTTTGGGTTGACCTGACGGGTTGCCGGTCAACCTAAAAACCCGTTTGAAATGACTGCCCGGCTTCCTGAGGACCTGCCCGCCCCCTGCCCGCTTGATTATTTCATTTTATATAATTCTAGTCAGGACTTCAAACAAATTTGTTTGGCTAGAGTAGATTTTGGATTATTTGGTATTTTTCTATGCCCTTTTATGTCATAATTTTTCCCTTTTTTATTTAAACATTTATTTTTGCATGCATGCAATAAGGTGAGGTAATTTATAGCCATATCCAGTGAGGTAGCTAAAAGCCATTGAATTAAGAAGCTTTGTTATGAAGGATTGAGTTTAGATGCTTTGTTTCTTACTGTATTTGTGTTGATTCTATTAGCTTTACGACACTTATAAGGCGTATGATGTCATGAATGAAATAATCTCAACACTTTCACTCTCTTTCGACGCCCATGATGCCATGCATCATGGGCGTATAATTTATATAAAGCTTCTATTATTTTAAAAAAATTATGATATACGGTCAGAATTCTATAATTTTTATAACAGGAAACTATAGATTAGATCCATCGGACGAGAAACTCCATTCCGCATTGTTGTTGAGTCGTCGGATTTACCCACCTCAGAGATTTCGGAATTTACGTTTTGCCGTTGCGTTGGGGGGAATCGACCAAAGCTAGGTAGATAGATAGAAAATATCTTTTAGAAATGCTAGCTTCGTTTTCATTCATTTTGCATCTATTTAATTAAAAGGAGAGAGAGGACTTGGAAAACTAATTAACTAAATAATTATATGGAAATTATTTTTGACATACTTATTTGATTGGGAGGTTTAATAGAAATATATTTTTCATTTTTTATTGGGTTTTTTTTGAAAAAAATATTAATAAATTGAATAATAAACACAACTTAATCTTTGTTTAGCTTGCTGCATTTAGGCTGTAAAGTAATCCAAATGCAGGTGTTCTGAAAATTTCGGTATTTGGTTTGAAGAAAAGTAAAATTTTAATGTAAAATGAGTGTATTTCAAATACCTCAGCTAGTGCATTTGCAGTGTATTCCTAACCCGCTCAAATCAGACGAGTTACGAATACCAAGCACAAAAGACTGAAATGCGGGAATGAGGCACTAACGAGACTCTTTGTCTCTTGCAAAACCCCAGCCTTCTCTGTCATTCTCTCTCATCATATCTGTCATGCTCTTCCTTCTACCTTATGAAATCCAATCTTCCAAGGTGCTGCTTTCTCTCTCGAGAAATCTAGCCTGCAGGTGGTCATCAAGTCGGCAATTGGAGGGGATTTAATTTTAATAAGAATAAGCTATGATGGGCTTTCATCGATGGGGCAATGGGCCCAATGTTTATTTAGTGTTTGAAGACCCATCAATATTGATTAATGTGGGCTTTCATCCCCAGGGTCCCATTGTAGCTCCGCTACTACTTACAAGATAAGAATATGAATTAGATTATATTTTAATATTAGATTAATATTGTTGCGTCATGGAGTATTCGCGACAGTTGAGAAATATATAGTTTAATATCTTAGCATTGTACGAAGATCCAGCACACAATCAGATAAGTGAGAGGGTGTAGCATTCATAAGAGACACCAGAGTTTTTACGTGGAAAACCCCTGAAAAGGGGGAAAAACCACGGGGCCAGGCCCAGTTTGAATGAATCCACTAGTATTTGTAATCGATTACAAATGAGCCCTTCTTAGGGATAAGGCCTTGGCTTGATGTCACAAATGTACATCATATAAAGTGCATTATATGGTGGGAGTTACAATAGATGTATTTGTTTTGCCAGCACAACCATAGTCGATAGGATGGAGGCCAGAAAGGCCTTGGCTTGATGTCACTGCCTTTTATGCACGTACAAATAAATATTAATAATTATAATTACTTATAGTGATAAACATAATGTTTTTTTTCCGCTTTAGCAATGATAATATAACTAAAATAATAATTATATGAATTTTTATTATGTGAAAATTAGCATATATATATATATATATACAAACTAATAAATTTAAAATATATTTTACATTAATATTTTTTAAATAAATTGGCTTACAAACAAAGTTGAGTGAAAACTACTTCAATCTTTGCTTATCAACTCATAAAATTAGCTCAACTAGAGAGTATTTTTTTTTTATTTTCTTTTATTAAGTTAGAATAATCATATGCCTTCTTGTGATCTTTATAAAAGAAGGGACCACATGTTTCTTCTCTTAAAAACTAAATCCATCTACAATCAAATTTTCTTTGACATTAGTTGTAGAGTTAGGGTTGATTTGGGATGATATTTTTTACTGATTTTTTTTTTAAATTTATAATAAAAAATTAAAAATTACTTTAAGAAGCATCAAGAAAGCCTTTTGAAATCTTAGGCTTTATTTGGGGACCGGCCTTATTATCATTTTTATACTTGTTGCATCCTGAATATTCACGGTGATAAAGAAATATAAAGTTTAACATTTTAGTTTTTTACGAAGATCCATCACACAATCAGATAAAAGAGGGTGTAGCTTTCATAAGAGACACCATAGTTTTTACGTGAAAACCCCTAAAATGGGGGGAATCATAGGATCTGCCCAAGTTTGAATGAAAACACTAGGGTTTGCAGTCGATTATGAGGCTCTTCCTTGGGGTTAGGCCTTTGCTTGATGTAGAAATTATACATCATATAGAATGCATTACATGGCGGTAATTGAAAGAATCAGTATTGACATGTTTATTTAGTCGGCAAGATCATAGTCGGCGGACGATGGAGGTCAAAAAGACCATAGTTGTAGTCGAGTGACAGTGGTCAGAAGGTTCGTAGTCGACGAAGGACCGTAGTCGACGAGCCATGGAAATCAAAAAGATTGTTGTCTGGCTACAGAGGTAAGAAAGACTGTAGTCGGCGATGAGGTCGAAAGGACTGTCGTCGGAAGGAGACAGTGGTCAGAAAGACCATAGTATGGCAGCAAACGTCCAAAAGACCGTTGTCTGGCGATGAAGATCAGAAATATCTTAGTCTTCAGGTGACGGATGTCAGAAGAACCATTGTCGGCATGTGACGGAGGTTAGAAAGATTGTAGTCTAACGATTGAGGTCGAAAGGATTGTAGTCGATGAGAGAGTAGTTAGAAAGACGATTGTCTAGCAAGGAAGGTCGAAAGAATCGTTGTCGGCGATGGGGTGGAAGTATAGCGTTAGTCGGTGGCCTAGCAGAAGTCTGACGTCAATTGGTGGTCGGGTGTAAGTAAGACATCAATTGGTGGCTAAGTGTAAGTATGACTTTAGTTGGTGGCCGGACAAAAGTTCACCATCAGTCGATGGCCGAGCGAAAGTCCAATGATAGTTGGTGTTCCGACCATGGTCGAGGAGTCTCATGTAAAGAGAGCTCTAGTTTCTTTATTTTCCTTCTCCTCTCTCTTTCTTACTTCTTTCCTCTTTCATGAGAAATAAGATGTATATTTGTAATTTTCTAAGAGAGGCATTACCGATAAATAGGAGGGCATTCTAGAGTATGGTTGGAGTGGTTTGAATGGACGATCGATATTTATACCCTTAATAATGGACAGTTTACTGGGCATTTGAATGCCTCAATGATGTCAGAATTCAACAATTTTAGGCTCATTGGATTCACCTCGTCGAGCTGCTCAATTCAACTATAAGCATGCCATGTTTAGAAACCGTTTTGTCACCCAATTTATATTTCAAACCTTTCAAATATGCCTCAGATTTTCAATTTGGTCCCATTTGGGCTCAGACTGAGTTGAATTTGGTGTCATTGGGTTCATCTTTTAAAGATGTTATGTTCGATTGTAAGGTTGCTAAAATCAGAACTCAAATGGTTCCATATTTAATTTCAAAAGCTTTCAACTTGATTTTGCCTTAAGATTTACGCCCGTTCAAGATATTTATTTTTATGATATATTAATATTAAAATTTTTTTTAAAGATTAATAAGTAAGTTGTCCCAAATGAATTCTTAAGAACTAAAAAAATATCATCAAAGTTTTGCTAATTAATTTTATTATCATCATTTTTTAATATTTTAATTATTTTTTAACAATTAGAGAGAGAGAGGACCATAAAAGTTAATATTTTAATTATTTTTAACGATTAGTGAGAGAGAGAGAGACAGAACATAAAAGTAGTTATCCGATAAGCTCATACACCTACTTTCACCAATAAACATCCACCTGGCATCCGTGTAACGCACGCATGTTTTCTACTATCCTCGTATAATTTGTAAGATTCTGAAAACAATTTAAGCAAATTTATTATTTAATTGTATATTATATGACAAATAAAATTATATAACAATTTAAATTTAAATTAATTTAGTTATTTTGAATAAATTTTGTGAATAAATTTAATTAATGCTTAACATAAAATATGTTAAGATGTTTAATTAATCATTAATGAAAATAAAAGTTTATATATAAAATTAATAAAATTATAAATATGACTATAGTTTTTAATAAAAAAAATTTTATATGTTCACAATTTTTTTTGTTAACATTTAGGCCAATTAAAATAAATTTATAAATACAACATATACTCATGACAAGAAAAATTATTCTATGCGGAGAAAGCAGAATGTTGTCCGAAGACAACAACCAGAATGCGAACAATTATTACGTCCTCCGACCGGACCTAGAGGAACGTCTGATCGGAGGTCAAATCCCGCCAAAAAACGAGTTGTACCGAGCAAATACCGAGCAATACCAAACAATAACGAGGAATACCATCATTTGAAGACCCAATACCGAGTTATACCGAGCTAAATCGAGAAATACCGAGTTATACAAAAGTTGTACCGATTTTTTCCTAGAAAAACTAAGTACAACTTGGTATTTCTCGGTACAGCTCGGTATAATTCGGTATTGGTCTTCAAAGAGCGGTATTTCCCGTTAATATCAAATAAAACCTAGTTGTACCTAGCAAATACCGAGTTTTTTGGCGGGATTTTACCTCCAACCGGACATAATAAAAGTTCCCAGAATGCACCACTCAGCAACATCGAGCGGTACCGAACCAAGATAACGAGCGGTACCGAACCAAGATAGCGAGCGGTACCGAACCATGGATGATGTGACATAGACTAAGCATAAATAATTAATCCGAGTCTTGATTGTTGGCAAACTCTCAAACGAGATAGCAAGGTGCGCTGCACCTGTCACACTTTCAGTCTCTCTCACCTTTTCGAAGCCCAGCTTTTCATCTTCATCCCTTCTCGATAAAATCAAATACATACATCTAATCGGCAACTCGCCATACTTAACCATTAAACTATGCCGTCCATCAACTCCGACTCCGCCGGCGCCACCGCAGCCGTAGCACACGCCACCGGAGGATATCCAAAGCGCGATCTCGCTTCCCTTCTCGCCGCAGCTCGCCCGTTCCTACGCGACGAGGCCGACGCCGTCCCTTCCGACCCCGCCCTTTCCACACTCCTCTCCGCCCTCCGCGCAGCCGGCGCCGGTGAGTGCTGGCACAAGCACGGCACCTTCCTCGCCCACCTTATTGGTGTCCACCGCATCTTAACCCTATGGGGCGCTCCCCTCTCCGTGGCCCGTTGCGGCCTCTACCACTCCGCGTACTCCAACTCGTATGTTAACCTCGCCATCTTCGAACCCGGCGCCACTTCTCGCGACGCCCTCAGCCTTTCTCTCGGCCCCTCCGCCGAGCGCCTCGTCCACCTCTTCTGCATCGTCCCCCGCCAACAAATCATCCACGATTTCCTCCTCTTCCGTTACTCCGACGCAGAGCTCACTGATCATCTCATCGCCTCCGCCGATTCGGCCCACCGTGGGATCGACGAGCCCTGGCGTCAGAAGATCAATGCCCTGGTTCCGCCACATGGGATTTATGTTAAGCACATAAGAACCGGGGAAGACGTTCTGGTTTCACGCCGGGTGATCGCGGCGTTTTTACTAATGACCATGGCGGATTTCAGCGACCAGTTGTTCGGGTTCCAGGATCGACTCTTTAACAACGAAAACGGCCGGCTTGAATTCATCGGAAACAATGTTTCCGGCGCTCTGTGGCCGGGGGACGCCAGACCAGGGTTATGGATGAATTCTATTTCACGTATGGGGGCGATCTATAATCTAATAGTGAAGGAAGAAGAGATATACATGGAGGAGAAGAGGAGAGAAGGAAGAAGAGTTGCAGAAGAAGACGAGGACATAGACCTGGTGATTCCGCCAGTGTTCGAGAGCTGCACAAGGGTTTTGGACGCTGACGATCAGAGAACAGCGAGGGACTTGTACTGGGAGGCGGTGGCCGGCGGCGGAGACGGAGGGGAGAAGACGGAGAAGCTGTTGAGGAGCAGCTGTGAGAAGAATCCATTCATTGGAGAGCCGCATGTGGTTCTGGCGCAGGTTTATCTGGGGATGGAGAGGTGGGAGGAGGCGGAGAGAGAGGCGGCGATAGGGCTGAAGCTCATGTTGGAATGGGGAAGCGGATGGGATAAGAGAGTGACTTGGGAGGGGTGGATTGCTTGGGTTAGGGTTTTGCTCTTGAAGGCCAAGGAGAAGGATTGGCCCAACAATGCTTGGGGTATTCTTAATCTTGGCTTAGTTAGGTGAAGGAGTGTATAACATGACAAATTATTGCGTCCGGTGTCCGGATCATCCGAACACCAATCCAGTGTCACCACATCACCAAAATACACCGGGACCCAGTGTATTTGAGTGACGTGGCATCACCGGATTGGATGTCCAGACATCCAGTGATCGGACACAATAATTCGCTGTATAACATAGTAGTATATAATTGTGTACTCCTACTCAAATTATATGAGTAGAGTGCATAATTTATATATATATATATGAAATAAAATGATATGTATGAAAATCTGCCGAGATTAAATTGAGACTCTTCCATTCCATCAATAAATTCATCAAGTAGACATCAAGGGGGTGAATTGGTATTCCAAAAAAATTTGCAATTAATGAAATCTAAATGTGAAAAATAAAAATTGCAATCAAAAGTAAATATGTACAAACCAATTTTTACATAACTTGGCCCTAACTAGCCTCTATGTCCATACATAATCCTCACCCAAATTAAAATTCTTCGAGTCCATCAAGGCTTCATTTGAGATGGCTTTCTTAATGTTTTCTAAAGCATGTTAGTTTTGTACCAGAAAGACGTTTTAGAAAGCGATAAAGAAGTTGTTAAAAATCGGACGGTTCGGAGATCAATTAGAATACGCCGCCACATCACATGGTACACAGCGGTACCGAGCACCAATGTAGAGCAAAAAAGTGATGTGACGCATTCTACTTGGTCTTCAAATGTCATCCGGTGTCCGCATAGAATCACACCACTCACACTCAATTTCCAAATGCATACCACCCCATACAAACAATACAAAAGAAAAAAACCAAAACACTAAATTCTCAAGACCTACATATCAAAAAGTACTAAAGCACTCTCCAAGAATAGAACAATTTCTAAAAGCACAAAAATTATCATCTCTTTATTAACAAAGGCTCAAAATCCTGAAATCTTCAAAAGAACATGAACTGATACAAATAAATAGTTGGGGACAAAACAAATACAACTGCACACTCAACAATAGCTGGAAATTGTCAAATTACTTATATTGCAAGCATGTACTGTACTCTTTCCAGACAAAGTAAATCAACAATTGCTTACAGATTTTCATCATCATAAACTGTTATAGATTTATTTCATATCAAATGAATCATCAGTTGGTTTCTCTGATCAGGCAAAAGTCTACGATCAGAAACAGAAAATTAAAGGTAAGGAGAATATTTAATTAAGCAGCCGTTAATAGTCCTTCCATTCTTAAAAATGACGGGATTAACTCTTAATGATTTAACGAAGAAAGGGACAAAAAAGAATTTGAATCACAAAATTGCTCAGATTAATTGAATAATCTTTTAAAGAACAACGGCGGCTTTTTCCTGGGAGATAAGAGGCATAGGACTGGCCAACAGGGGCTCGTAATGATCGGCCCCAGCACCACACCAACCTGAGACAAAAAAAGGTGATAGTATGTTTATAACTAAATTTTTAGGTGATTTAGTTATGTTATTTGTTGATACAGTTCGAAGAGAGAACAAAAGAAAGTGTTTATATTACAGATTTCCAGCAATAAGTAGAAAGGAAAATGGTTTGATTTGAAACAATAACAACATCGAGTCTTCATCCCGCTACGTGGAGTGTGGTACATGAATTTTTTTCTCCGTTGTCATGTTGAGGAGAAATTATTATGTGCGGAGACCGGATGTAGAACACAATCTGGAGACCAACCAGAATTTGTCACGTCAGCAGTACCGAGCAACACCGAGCGCACGAGTGATGTGGCACATTTTAATTAGTCTCCGGATGACGTTCGGCATCCACACGGAATAATTAATCCATGTTAAGAGTCAAAAAGGGGAAAAAAATAAACTTATGCCACGATATCGACTTTAAGATGAGTGCAAATTTAAATTATTTATATTATACTCGTCTTAAAGCAAACCTAAAGGCTTATTATATGATCCATCCTGATCAAAAATTTGATTGGAATATCCTCCACATAATTTTTTTTTTGGAGAAAAGGTGATATATTTTATAAATAAATTTTTAGGTGATTTTATTATGGTATTATAGAATTATAAACTGGTAATAATTATAAATTATAATTTAAGTGATTCAGCTTAGGGGTGTAAGTGAGCCGGGCCGGCTCGAACTTGACTAGTTAACGAGCTCGCGAGCCAAGCTTATATATATAATAATACGCATCACATGCGTTGGTGCTTCTCAAACAAGCTCGATCTCGATCTCGAGCTCGAGCTTTTCAAACGAGCTCGAGCTTTCGAGTCGAGCTCGAGCTCATTAAGGATTAAACGAGCCATGCTTGATAAGGCAAATACTCGACTCGACTCGTTTACACCCCTAATTCAGCTCCACTTAGCATATGTGCATGTTAACATGAAATATCCACATGATTACATCCTGCCAAAGTTTTCCACTAAATAAGATCTGAAGTGCTCGGCTAGTTTCTAATTTTATAAATTCTTAGCTCCCATCAGCACTGGAGAGAATTGGGAGAATATTTTGGGTACCAATGGACACTCTATTGTTAAATCCACAATGTAAAATATCATATCAACTAAGTGTAATACATAATGAGTAACCAGCCATTTGTACGTAACAGCAAAATACAAAATTCAAATTTCTAACAAAGAAAAAATTCCTAAATTCTCATAAAAATTTGTCTCAGAGATCAATTGCCAAACAAAGTCAAAATGATATAGCTAAGAGGGTAAAATGTCGATTTTCCCCCAGCATAAGTTTGTGCTAAGCACTGGAATCCCCTAAACGCGGACCCATGTTCCATAATAAAATATGTTAATCTGACTTCAAATAAGTTCATAAAAAAATTCCGCATAATTTGGAAAAAAATTATTCTATGTGGACTCCGGACATCATCCGAAAACCAATCAAAATGTACCACGTCACTTTTTTTGCTCGGTACTGCTTGACGTGGCACGTTCTGATTGGTCTTCGGACCGTCCGGTGTCTGCACAAAATAGTTTTTTCACAATTTGAGCATCAAACCATGAAGGGGGCCAAGCTATCCAGTCAGTTGATTTTGAACCGTTTAATCTCTTGATGAAGATAGTTAAAAATAGTTATTCTCAAAGAGTCCACCCAAAAAAGACAAATCGTTAATAGTAGGCTTAGTCATTAAGAATAGGGAATAGGAAGTACGAACTGTTGGATCAAAATCCAAATTAAATTGCGAAAAATATTAGTTTTGAATTTTAAATTTATTTGGATAAATTCGTATTTGAAATATAGATTCTGAATTAGGATAAATTAGGCAGTGATTATATTTCAATTTGGAGTTATCTAGTTTGTTATTTGTAAATAGAGTTCCTTCTTTTCTGGAATTTGTTTAGGATAGGATGATGTTAGACTGGTCCATGCTGGACAGGTCCTGCGGGCCCTAGGCAAGGGGCCGACCCAAGTTTACATGAGGCGGACGGAGCAGGTCCAGCCCCTAGGAATTGCCACCCAAGCAGTGGTGGGGCCCACTAGGAAATCCCATTAGGAAAGGAGGGTGCGCGGCTAGGGCTGCGGAGGATTTTGGCTTATGCGGTTTAATTGTATGCTTTTAAGTAGGAAAAAAAATATTAGTGTTAGGATTATCAAATAATTGTGGCTGTTTTTGTGTTCTTGGTGTTCGGCATCTTGGGCTCTAGCGGCGTATAGGGATTGGGAGAGATATATCCTCCTCTCGAATTGAGGATCAACTGTATCTTAGCATTTTCCTTCAGTTATATGTGATTATTGCAATAAAACTACTGCCTTTATAGTTTGTTCTCGGAGTTTGGTGGATATTTTCCGCTGCTTTTTCAAGATTGATAGGTTTTACTTGAGATCTTCCCTTGTTTCCTATCAGATAAATGTTTAACTTGCCTTATAGGCCAAATTTTGCCGTTAAAATTAAACCAGCAAGTCTTGTCATCATTCCAGTAACATCCAAGGTTATCAGCCACCTGTTAAGATTTTCTCCATCACTTCCAGAATCTGTTCAAGTGTTCTAATCATTTCATGATGACCATTTACTTTTAAGTGGAAGTTCCACCAAGCTAAAGCACGGTGGCTTAATCTAAACAGGGCAAATGCCAATTTAACATGAGTATTATACCCATACAAAGTGAGGTGCATCTATAATTGATCGATCCATGCATAAATTTTCTCTGCGTCAGTTGTCTTCACTTTGATTTCCACTTTAAAAGTAAATCTTTTATTCTCAAATTGATATCTTCTTCCACATTCATATCATCTTCTTTGCTTATCATCAATATTTGCCTAACACGCATTTGTTGGAGGGATCTAAAACCAATAAGAAGAGAAGAAAATGGAATCAATAGGATTTGTTGTGGTGGTAGTGATTTGCATTGTCATCAACCCCATCATCGACAATTATTCTAATAATATAGCCAATTGTTTGACTAGTATTATGAGCTTATTCTAAGTGCATTTTTCACACCCTCGGGAATAAATTCAATATACAACTCCTAATTTGATTCCCCCAAGAAAATGCCACAAGCCATTACATCTTCTTTATTAAGTATTTTCTTAACCGAACAATTCAAAATTCTCTTAAAACTAAAAATCTAAATAGGTGTCTAATCTAAACCAAAAAATTTGTATTTACTCTACCGACTATAACTACCTTAACTTCTCACTTCAATCTATATAATCCTTCATGATAACATATAGATTTACTCTTTTA
Organism: Dendrobium huoshanense; assembly: GCA_016618105.1. Classification (NCBI taxonomy): domain Eukaryota; kingdom Viridiplantae; phylum Streptophyta; class Magnoliopsida; order Asparagales; family Orchidaceae; genus Dendrobium; species Dendrobium huoshanense. Next base: position 13,678,880 of record CM028342.1, read on the forward strand.
ATAAGACTCAATTACAAATTGCCCAAAAAAGTATTTTCTTTATTTTCTTAATGATTTCAAGGACAAATTATTATAACTCTTATAAAATATAATTTGAATAAATTATACATATCAATTTATATTCCTCGGTGCTAACCTTTATACATATCATCGCAATATTTCTAGCTACCATGATATAACCACTAGAAACTACAATGGGATTTTAAAAATATTATTTTGCACACAAAAGAAGCTTCAGAATATACCTGTCCCTTTCATGAAAAGGAAAAGTGGAGTTTCACAAATTTCTCCCCAAGGGCGGTGAGGGAAAAAGAAGACGCAGTTTTCTTCATCAACCATTGCATCAGAACCATGGGATTGAACCTAAAAAAATAAGTAAAATCAAAGGAAAATTATAAAATTAAATAGTGTATTCCATGTATTACTTCAATAAAACCAAAAAGATGGCTCTCTTCAAGCTATTTTGATACATATTCAGTATTAGCATTCTCAGAAAGGGATCAAAAACATCAAATATTCTATACAAAAACATCTTGGAATCAAAATACCTGTTAATATGGTATTTTGATGAACCTTAGAATTTCATCAGCAAAAATGAAAAATAACTCTAACTAAGCACAAAGAGAAATAAGTTTTTAATAAATATAGAAACCTAAAATCAATAAAAAGGGCTTATTCCAACTATTTAGTAGACAGATACCTAATTATTATCCTAAAAGAAATGGAACACAAAACTACAGAAACATCACGAAACAGATGCTGTGCAATAAAATGTGTAGTTTTCTAAGAATTTTGCATTCATTATGTAAATGCATTTGCAACATTTTAGAAGCCAAGTGCCAGACAAAAAATTCTATCGACAGAAATCATAATTCAATAATCAAACCTCGGAGAACACATGCTATGTGTTCTTTTAAGTATATTACAACCACTCCTAGTTTTATTCAATTACAGAGAAGTTGCTGGCTTTAAAACTAGCAATGACTCATGATGTAAAAAGTTTAGTCTGCTAATGAAGGTCCAACAATTAATACCATGACATTGTCTGCAGATCATATTACAAAATTGATTCACTCTGATAGAAAACGCAAGATATGAGGATAAAAATTTTATTACGATTTTATCTTAAAATCAATCTGAAATAGGTAATTATGCAATTGATTTCAGAAAGGTGTTAGCTCCTTACTCAACATAAAATTTAAATGCAAAAAGTCATCATTTTTAACCCATTGATAAAGTGCGCTCCATTTTTTTTTTCAGTGAAGACCTAACTGATAAGAAATTAATCACTATGAACTCAATCAAATACCATCATTATCATTAGATTTATTCTAACTAATCTGGTCACCATTATCAAATATACACTCATTCTCCGTAATGGAATATACTGGACTTCAATAATTTGTGAGTTCTCATTATGCTCTTTGATGACCATTAAGAATAATAAAAACATAGATGAAAATAGTCATCTATTTTTTGCCCATTAATCAAGTTATCTTCATCATTTTCGTTTACATAATTTCAATATAAATTATTGTTGACGTGTGGGGACATGGGCAGTTCACTTCTTCACGCTAGTCAATACTACGAACAAAATAGAGAAAATTGTCAAAATGATGTCTCGACTTATTGTGGGGATCATTTTAGTACCATGCTATTTAAAATATCCAATTTAATCCCTTGATTTCTCAAATATAATTCAAAATAGTTCTGCAGATAAAATTCTTGTTTAATTTGATGGAAATTTCACATAAAATTCACAAATGATGTGGAGAAATAAGGTTTCATGTATGTCAAGATGCATAAAAAATTTGTTTTCCAAATATACACTCATCCCTCATCACATTTATGAAGTTTCAGTAAATTTATTATCAATAAAAAAGTAATTCTAATTATGAGATTATTTCAAATCATATTTGATAAGCCAATGATAAGCCAAGGGGCTCAATTGGGAGAGATTATTACGTGCAGAGTCCGAACATAGAGAATCATTCGATTTTGTGATTATGAACAGAAAAAGCGCAGTTACTATTCACCATTGTGCTTTTATTGTTCACCCCTATGCTTTTACTGTGTTCTTACTGTTCACAATCACAAAACTGAATGTTTTTATGTGTCCGGACTCCGCACATAATAATCTCTCTTGGGCACCTTCAAAGACAATGCATAAAAACTTAATATGAAATCTGAAAATAGAAGCCTAACAAAAAAATGACAATAACTAGCAGATTTACATACTACAAATATCATTAAAATGTCCCTTTAAAGAATAAGTCAAGAAAATATCAGTTTAAAGCAACGAAAAAAAAATTTGAAAAAGGATAACATCACAAGGCACTCACCACAAAGATTTCACGCTTGAATTCAGTGGCCAGGCTCTCAATTGCTATGTCATCTCCAAAAGCTGCGGCATGGCCATCTCTGTTCTCATCTACAGTTAACAGGCCCTCCTCTGTATATTGTAGTGTAATAATGTCATACTCATCCTCCGAGGAACCGGAGATGGACATGTATTTAGCCCAACTCTGCCCATCATTTACTGCGATGCATCTTTCCTTGTAAACAGATTGAGCGGCTACTTCCCTTCATCAGAAAATCAGCCAAGATTATAACTACTAAATATTAATGCTATTTAATGCCATTGTCATGCATTAAAAATTATGTATTCCATTAATTAAATGTAATAAGACGAAAAAAAAATTAGGATGGTAAAGCAGAGAGAAATGAAAGAAAGTTCTTCATAAAATTGTTGAGAAAATTGTTTCCAAAATGCAACAGTAAAGAGATTATAACAAGAGATAAATACCACGAAGCAAAAATGAAGATTCCTTTCTATGTCGGAGAATATTTTCGAGATCATTGGAGATTCAAATTTTCGTTAACGAAATAAAATCCAAATAAAGTAAGGCAGTAAGCCCTTCGAAAGTGATAGATAGTATAAAAAGAAAGGTAAGAAAAATCAAAGTATGAAAAGAAAAAAAAAGGGGACATGGAATCTACCTTTGTAGACCTAGATCTACAAGTTCCTGGATAGCATAGTCAAGCGCCTCGCGATCCGCCTTCCTAGCGAGCAGCTTCACCTCCTGAACAACATGGATTCCCCATCCCGCTTCGAGATCCGGCGAATAGAGGTGACGGATAGCAGCATCGAACGCGTTTCTACCCGACCCATCGTTTGATCCGTGCTCCTCCAAGAACCGTCTCGCCGTCCTAAGCCTGAGCTCTCTGGCCCCAACCTTGCTTCCCATTGCCCGCCTCACCGCGGTAAAAAGGCAATTCCCATCCGCCTCCACATCGCCACCGTGAGAAAGCCTGAACGCCATCCCCTTCACCACCGCCCCTTCTTGAGGATTCTTCCAGTAAACACCCCTAGCGTGTATCCTCTCCAGTTTTCGCCGCTGCTGTTCCTCAAGCCCTCTTACTGCGTCCCACCCCCCGCTCGAAACCGATTCAGGTCCCACCCCCGCCTCCCGCAAGCACGAATCCGGCCAAGGTAGGAGTAGAGGAGGGGACTTTAGGGCTTCGGTGACAACCGCCGTATCGCAGAACAATTTCCCCATCACCGGTTCTAGGGTTTCCCTCCCCCCTGCTCGGTCCTTGCGCAGAGGAGAGAAAATTGGGAGAGAGAGAGAGAGAGAGAGAGAGGAACGTTTCCGTTATAGACCGGGCGATGTGGACAAGATGCCACGTGGAGCTATCTTGTACGCTGCACAGCGAAATGATGGTTTAATAGGCCGCTGGGACAGGATAAGAAGGTATCCGTTGGAGAGACAAATTGTCCTATTGGGTGGAGAACGTGTTACAGCTGGCAAGTTCGATGAGGTTAGCGGTCAGTACATTTGACAGTTTGACTGAACCGACCATTCCACGTGTTTTTTTGGCCAAATTTTCATAAGGAGCGAATTTCATGTGGAATTTAGCTGAAGGAGCGCGAATCCGAGAAAATTTGAGAAGCAGCCAATACGCCGTACAGTTATGCGTATTCAAAGAATGCGCTTAATGAAACGGCGCATTCATAGAATGCGCCGAATGGTTCAGCGAATGCGCTTTTAGGTTCAGCGCATTCTATAGAATGCGCGTTTTGGTTCAGCGTATTTTATAGGTATTTCGTCTATCCCGCTGGCAGTGACCCGAGAACTGAGAGGATTTTGTTTTTATTTCTTATGAAATTATTTGTATGATTTTTTGTGCAGTTGGCTATTGTGACATCCTAGCAAACAATCATTTTGTTGTTGTGAACTTCCGTGCATTCTTGTCCGATAGGAAAAAAAATGGGTATTAGAAAAAATTTTTTTTTTACTTTTTTAATCTATTTTTCATATTTAATTTTAAGTATATATATGTCAATTAATAAAGTTTTTTATCTTATTTAAATAATTTTTTTTATTACTTATGGGATGAAATCCACTAATATGAAAGAAAATTCTAATTTTATACATTCATAGAATTGAAAATTAAATATAAGAAGTTATTCTAAAATTCTCAAATTAAATTTGTATAAAACTGATTTTAATAAATTTTAGATAATTTAATTTAAATAAAAAATTAATTTTAATCAACATTTGTGGGATTTACATACAACTAAAAAGTTTTTTTTATTAACATATTTAACATTACATCTTCATTATTTAGTCATAAAATATTTTAAATTTTAAGTAATAATTTAAATTTCATATATCTTCATCAAAGCTCAGCGCATCATTTTTTCTTTATCGTAGTGATTTATGGTATAAGTTGCTTAGATTTCGTTTGAGACAACTTTTTTAAATTAATTTTTTGATATCAAAATTCTTAATTCGAAATGATTTCACAATTTTAGTAATATGAAATTTAAAAAAAAAAAATTGAACTGCAATGGCTTAAATGCTATGAACCCATAATTATTTGCAAGTACGTAAGACAAGATTTTCATTACATTTGTATTTTAATTTTAAGTTTTAGGTAGTAATTATAGTTATTATGGTTATTAATGATGAAGCAAGTGTGCCTTAAAGTATAAACATCATATACTTTAAAATAAATTTTAAAGTTAGGTCAATTATGAGATTTAGTTAATGAAAAATGAGAGAAAATGGTGAAATAGTTATTAAAATAACTTTAAAATAGGAGTAAATTATAAAATTTGTGTATTTCTATTAAAATTGTTATAAACATATTATGAAATATGAAATTAAATTTAGATGTTATATTAAAATAAATTATGTATGAAATTACGACAAAGTATTGAGTATTTGGATAAATAAATATTTATTCATCATCTTCTTCTTCATAGGAAGATTGGAATGGGAGTATTGCTAGAATTAATTAACACCAGTTATTGAAAATACATGATAAGTTCAACAATAGAATGAAATACATATCATTAGAATAAGAAGAAATAAGAAATTATAATTACGAGCGGCTTAGTACAATGCGCCTATACGCGCTTGGATTTGGGTTAATCTTGTTTGGAGGACAACATAAGAATTTTTCTGTAAACTGCTTTTGGATTTGGTGCCAATCTTTGATATTTAAGAACTCCTTCTTCTTTTTACCATCTATAATATTCAGCTCTTGATATATTTCTGATAGGAATGCATCTTGATAATTATGCCACTCTTTGTACAGAATACAATGTTGAACATCAGTTATTGGATTCTCAACATTGACCACAACAGAACCATCCTTTACTTTTGTGATTTCACTAATTCTTGTTTTTAAAGTACTTATAGGAGCAAAATGACCATTATGATCTCTAAACCTTTGTCGTACAAATTGCCAGCCCAAATCAGTAATAGTTTCTCCATCCACATACATGGGATGACGACATTTGATAACTTCATGATATGTATCCCATAAACTATCGTCTTCATACCATGACCATTCATGCAGACAACATCGAAAAAATTCATTTGATCTTGATTTCTCCTCCAAGAATTCATCCATTGGATACGACAGACATTCTGTTAATCGAATTGTACCATCATAGATCAACTTCTTCCTTGGAATAATATGTAGGAAATCCCTTTATGGTGACCGCTTTATTGATAAGCTCCTTGATGATGATGACATTTCTACCTGAGTATTTAGCATATGCAATTTAGTTCGTCCTTAGGATAATAGTATTAAATGAATTTTTTTAAATAAAAGATTTGAAAGACACGAGCGAATTTAATATAACATATTACAAGTTAAGCAACAATTACGAACATGAATATTAATCATCAACATAACAACATGAAATACATTTAAACGTTATGTTCGAACGAGAAAGTAAATAACAACATGAAATACAATTTTAAAGCACGGGGATAGGAGTAACGCTGAAGTTACTGCTTCATATTATTAAGAAGATATCGTAGACGAGTTTGGAGCTGCGTTTGTGTAGGACAACATTTGAAGTTGATCTGGAATTGTTGCTGTAATTGTTGCCAATCTTCTCCATTAAGAAAATCCTTAGCTTTTGGATCAACTGTTTATAAGAATTTAATATTTTCTTATCATGGTTCGGCGTCCATTCGGAGTATAAGATGCAATTGTCTATATCCATCATAGACCTTCCTAAACCGGGTTCAATGTCACCGTTTTTATCTCGACAAAGTTCTAGAATTCTACCTTTTAGGAAAGCTTGTGCCACAAGGTGGTGCTTAAAAACGGGAAAGCCTTCTTGTATACATTTCCAGCCTAACTCTCAACGTGCTTGGTTACCTCTATATTCCTTCTCTTTCATCGTATCATCATGTAAGTACCACAGTAAGGAATCGTCATCTTCATCCCAAGTATGGATAATACACCTGAAAAGTGCATTTGATGAAACTCTAGCCTCCAGGTCGTTATCGAGAGGATAACATAAGCTTTGACGCACTCGTACGGTACCCTCCGTAATCCATTCTTTGATTTCTGTAGTGCTGATATCATCAGAATTGTTGGAGTACACGATTGGTTGCTGATGCTGAAATGATATTTTTTTAGAATGTCCGTGAGAATTGTAGATTTTACCTTTATTATGTAATACAAAATAATGAAGATAAAAAATGAATACGTGCCAAAAAAAATAAACTAGTAGATATGAGTTGTCAAGCAAAATAAAAAAAAGATTTCATAATATTTAAAATTTTCTATAATAGGTAGTCATATGACAAATATCAGCACAACAATACATCTCAAAACTCATACTACCGATGCCTAGGTAGTGTCCCACTCCCTGGAGTAAATCTATTTGGTGCCCTTCGTCTTCTCCTCTGTAACTGTGGCTCCTCTGAAACCTCAGTCTCCTCCTGCTCAACCTCGGCACGTTGGTGTGATAGTTGTATACCTGCTTCCGTAGGATAACCTCCCGTTAACATAATGTCCTGCTGCGTTGGGGATGAAGGTAATCCAACTGATGACATCCAGGGTGGAATGGCCATTGGAAATAAGGATTGCCCACTGATTTGGTCGTACTGTGTGTCATAATAAATTTGTCCTGGCTGAGAAGACTGTCCAACGTGCGGGCTCCTATGTTGGGCTGAAGTACCTACTCCCATGTAATCGTAGGCCATGGATGGTGTATGAACAGAATGCCGATGCGGGTCCGGCGCAACATTCCGTCGGTGCCTACTTCCCATCGACCTGGAAGGAGCATCTGAAACAGATCGTCTGCTGTGCTGCTGGCCTTGAGAACTCTTCGCACGTCCTCTCCTTTGTTGTTCTACCTCGGTCGATGTATCGAAGGTAGTGTAGTCGATATAAACAGATTGTTGAACTCGGGCAGACAACTCAGCAACCTGATCTATGGCCATCTGCAATGAACTAGCATTTTGTCCCCCACCCCCGGCTAGTGGCTCAAGTATCGCAGATGATCGTATGTAGTAATCCGTCTAAAAGAAATATAATTTTTTTAAGGGTATTGTAAAAAGAAATTAATACATTATAATGAACATTTCAATACGTACGACTAATCTCTCGCCAGGCGATCGAGGAAAGAAGGTCTCTGGAGGCTCAACTTGAGGTTGTAACAGGTAGATAGAAGCCCAAGATCTATACCACCGTAGATAAGCGCCAACTTCTTGGTTGCCTGTACCTGTGACTGGCATGATGGGTACCACGTAGGCCCTCCTCTCGTCCCACATCTGGAGGTAGTCACGGTACTGTACTGTCCAATCTTGATCTGCTTGACCCCTACCATCAATGCGCCTGAATGACTGTTCCATGGGTTCAATTACAGTGGTTGGTAGACCTGAAAACTGTCTTACAACCCGGTCTGGAAGGTGCCACTCTGCACGTTTCCAACTAATAAGTGAAACTCGTGCCCTCCAAATCTCTTCTCCATCATGGTACTGTATTGGAAGAGCAGCTAGAACTGTATGGGTATACGGAGTCATGATAACCTAGAAAAATATAATAGAAATTTTGTTATAATTTTTTAGATAAAATATTTTGTTTTAATAATAAGACGTTTATTATACCTGACTCATGCGCAACCCATCAAACTCATCTCTATACGTCATTGTATTGCCTGCAGGTAGCTCACGTATTCTATCTTCAGCCCACCTATATATTTGTATGAAGCATTAGTAATGAAAAAATCAAAATATCTTTTATTGACCAGATCTTACGAACCTGCAACCCAATGGACGGCCGGCTAAGTCAATAATCTGCGGGACTCGGAGTGTTGGTCTACCAATATGCAGTCGTTCCCAAGACCAAACTTGCAAGAGTGCCACACAACCCGCTATATACGTCCTTGTTGGTCTCGTTGCATAACACAGCTCCCTGTAAAGATGTGCAAGAACAGCACCGCCAAGTGACATCCGACTGAAGCTCTCAACATCGGCTAGTAGAGGTAGCCATTGCAGTGAAACATGACTATGTGATGTATCTGAAATTAAAAAACAACCTATCATGAATAGGATATATGCACGAACATGCCGTAGGAAAATATCTGGTGTCAAATCATCATAGGAGTCTCTGTAAAATCTCCAGCGGAGCCAACGTAGTGGGAGCATAGAATCTATTTGTGAAGAACCCATCCTGAATGTCGCAACGTCTTCCTCATCATTGGGGTCATGGTATACTGTATCCCTCCCAGGATGCGTCCCAAGTAACTCATCACAGCAATTCGGCCATGTTGGCCAAATACGTCCTTGCCCAACAACATTTGAGCCAACCACTGCAGGTCCATCAATTCTAAGCCCTAATAAAATTTGTACATCCTGCAATGTGATAGTCATCTCACCGATTATTAAATGAAAAGTGTTTGTTAATGGGCACCATCTCTCCACCAGTGCCTGAATCAGGTTGTGATCCAACCTAATAAACTGCAGATGCCTGAGGTTTTGAAATCCCAGGTTATTCAATACGTATATCATCCGTGGGCACTCAATTGGCCATTCCCTAGCCATTCGCATATGAGATGACGCAAACAAAGGAGATGCCTGAAAAGTTCAAATTATTAAATATTAGTAGCATAATTAAGCATGACATAAGTAATACATAATCAAAGTAATTTAATTGACATACATTCTCTGGGTCATGCGCTCTATGAGAATCTCCAAGTGATGCTATACTAAGCTGCACTTGGGCATTTTCTGCAGTCGTACGATGTGTTGTGTGTCGCCCTGAACGCGCACGTCTAGATCGGTCAGCCATACCTATCCAAAGAAAGTTAAATAGAAATCATGTAATTATAATGCTTAATTTCTAATGAATTAAAATCATAAGGAGTGCAACTGTATTACCTTGATGATGAAGGATTGTTAGGACAAGTGGTTCTATTGTGACCTATTTGTTTACAAAAACCACAAGCTTTGTTTGATCTACTCGGGGGTTCATCCATCGTGGTACGAAACCTATTCATCCGTGGTCGCCCTGCACGACGACGAAAACTTGGTGCCATCAAAGGGGATTATTCCGTGCTCCTCAGTAAAGGTGGGCCATATGTCTTTCGGGGGGAAGAAGACATGGAACAGTTTGGAGTACGTAGCAATATACTCCTCGATCAGAAATATTGGAGATACAAAAGCATTATGATCCTATCGCCTATAACCAGCAACTGCAACGACATGAACGCAAGGAACATGAAAAATTTGTGGTTTCAAACACGTGCACGTACTGGTTGATGTATTTATTATCTCAACCTTATTTGCTCGAGAAGACGTATCATTAACTTCAAATTCATTTCTGTTAATCGTGACTGGTTCAGGACACCGTCGAGCATCACGTTCGGCTCTTTGTATGACTACCATGGTGCGTGGAACGAACTTTGATTGGCCTTCGACCACCCACTTTTGAGATTCGGATGATCTTCTTAAGAATAATGCTACAAGATTATAGTAAATTGACATTACTAATCCTTGTATCGGCAATCCTCGAGCTCGTTTAAGCACCCCGTTAAAACATTCAGATGTGTTTGTGGTCATTATACCATAACGACAGCCTTCATCAAATAATAGGGTCCATTTGGCAACATCGCGTTGGACCAACCAATCGAATGCCTCCTACTTTGTCATTTTAATTTCATCCATCATTCGATTGAAATATGTGTAATCATCAGTATTTCCGGCAAAATACATTTTGTTACTCATGCCCTCACTATCTGGAGTTCCCAAACGACGGACCATTTTTTTAAAATTTTCACGTAAGTGACGAAGGCAATGCCTATGAACGGCATTAGGAAATACTTCCCTGCACCCGCGCACTAATCCTGGGTGCTTATCAGAAACTATACACAACTTCTGTCGAGTAGCAACCACTGGTAAAAGTTGTTGTATCTTTTGTAGGAACCAAATCCACGATTCATTGCTCTCCGATTCTACAACTGCAAAAGCTAGTGTAAACAATCCGCCATTCCCATCAATGCCCACGGCTGCTAAGAGGGTCCCTCGATACTTCCCAAGCAAGAAAGTCCCATCCATACTCAGCACTGGTCTACAGTGTTGCCACCCATAAATAGAAGGACCGAATGCCCAAAAAAGTGACTTAAATCGTGCAGTAGGTACGACATGAATGTTATATACAGTGCCTGGTTGGGATAACCTAAAGGCTTCCATAAAACAAAAAAGAGAGTAATAAGATTGCTCGTAGCTACCAAAAGTTGCTTCAATAGCTTTTCTACGTGCATCCCAAGCCTTCATGTATGATATCTTAATGTCATACTTCAACTCCATTCTAGCTATAATCTCCTTTGGCTTCATGTTTAATTGTTGTCTAATTATAAGAATTATTTGTCTGCATATAAATTTTGAGGTGCAATTATGGTGTCCACTAGCCAATATTGGGTGAGTGCATGTATGTGGAGGTCCACAAGTCGATATTTTCCATAACCCACCTAACCTTTTACTTCGTGCAGCATGTAAGCGCCAAAGGCAGGGACGATCAGGAGCCAGATGATGAGCACAAATGACACTCAATCGGCTTTTATTGGATGTTGAATTTATAAATTGAACATTATGAAGTATCGACCAACCATTAACTGCGACTTGCAAATCTACTTTTGTATGAAATATCTGACCTTCATATAACTCTACTGGTGTTGTTGTTTGTAAGGAGCCAACAGTGCTAACACAAGGAGCATCAAAATTTTCATCATCATCCCACTGTTGAGTTGTCCGAACCGTTTCGACAAAATCGTTATTGATGTTCATGCCATCTATTCCATCACGATTTTGTGTTGCGTGTTCTGCAATGAACTGTTGTCCATTACAATCCGTATTGGTAAATTGCTCCATAGGTATGTGGGACTCTAATATCGGGCTACCATCATTTGATGAATTAGTACTATCGCTATTCATCGTTTCATATCCTTCATCTTCATTTTCAGAATTACGCTCGATGAAAGGCATTGAGGGGTTCATATCTTCTGCTACTGTATAATTGGAGGTGTCGTAATATGAATGTTCCCCTTGACTAAGTCTAGGTTGAACTCTTGGAAGCTGCCCTACTGGACGACCATCTAAGTCATCTTCAACATTTCTCGGAACTTCTCTAAGACTAGCCATAAATGTTTCAGATGTGCGAGTTGGCCTAACACATAAAAGTTAAGTTAGGTGTAAGGACAAGTTAAGTCAAATAGTTATGATATAAAATGGTTGATACGCACATGTAAGCTTCAACCGGTGGTGCAGCAACCTTGATGGGTGAAATTTGCTCAACCTCCACATACACAACAACAGCTTGTGTTCTAGCCTCCATCAACATGTACTCACATACCTCATCATCAGTGACATGAATCGCACAAAATCCACCATTATTTCGAAGACGACATGTCAGGTTAATAGTGGTTGTTGTTGAATTTATTCTAAGTGCACGCATAATTCTTCTTTTTAACATTTCAAGAGAAATATTATCATCGATCAGGAGTGGTCTAATCGTCCCGCCAATATAACTTGGTGTGAAGTCGGCCGAAATTTGTAACTCTCCATTGAAATACAGCAATAATCGAGACATACTATAAACATAAGATAAGTTATGTAATTAATACCTATGTCTTATCAAGACTTAAACCCACAAATCCAAATCTAAAATCAATTATCAATGATTATTTAACAAAATTTCACCTATTGATCATGAAACTAATATTATGATTGATACTAATATTTACTAGCGGAGCCAAAAAATTTGTTCAGGGGGGGCACTGTTTGGAACAACTTTCATACTTTTTGTTAAAGCATAAAGAAACTCTTAACTCTTAGAAATAATAATCTATAGTTGTTGTTACATCATAATTTTCCTCCATGAATATAATCAATAATTTTATTTTACAGAAATATATAGGCACATCATATTTATTTTTGCTGCTTTATGTTTAAATATATCTAATGATTTCAGCTTCGTTGGGATAGCTTTCTTTCTATTTTTAAAGCAATCTTTCAACTGAATGTTTTTTCAACTTAGAAATTCGTACTAAAAAAAAATAATCGTCCCAAACAGGACCTTAAACTATATTATTAATTTGTGCTTGATTAGATATATTTAAGAAAAAAGTAACTTAATTTAATCTTCTCTTTATATCTATTTTTTTTTAGAATTAAAACAATACAACTCTCTCTCCACCTTATAACACACAAGGTTAATATGTACATCAATATAAAGCTAAGTATCAAAAAAACAATAACGGTGCAATTTTTTTTTAATTTTTTTGGGATAACCAATATAGTGATAAAACATGTTACAATGAATTTGGCAAGTTTTTCCTTCTTCGTTTTCTACAATTTGCTTTCCTCTCATACCTGCTACATCAATTATGGATACAATGAATTTTTTTAGGTGGGGGACGTGCCCCCCTTGCCCCCCCTCCCTCCGCCATTGCTAATATTCCTCACTATCATTAAAAAAAATTAACCTTTCACTCATGAAACTAATATTATTACTAACATTAATTTTGTTGACTATTAATGATATCGTGATTCATTATTTCTTCAATATTGACAACTAAGTGTACCAATTGTTTAAAAATATTTTTTTTCCTTCACTATTAATCATATCGTGATTCATTAATTTGGTTCACTATTAATGTTAACTATTTTGATACGGGGTGCAAAAGGTGTACAAATTAATAGTTTTCATAAATATTAACTTTGCTAAATTCCTAAATTAAAACATTCTAGAATTTATTTTTTAATCCAAATAAACTATAAGCAAAAAAATTATATTATGAAATTTTATTTAATAACATAACAAAATTTATATTTATTTTTTATAAATCAAAATAATTTTTTTTTGTAAATACAAATTGATTTTTAAATTAAAATTATATTTCTTACCCATTATTTTTTAAAATTGGTATTATAGTTACAATATAAGCTTTTTTTTTTTTGTTCGTTCACCCAAATATTGCAATATTTTGATAATATTATAAGAAATAAAGTAGAAAATATTTTAAGAGAAAAAATTGTGCATGCTTGTATAATAATTAACTTTTTAATATAATTTAAATATTTAAAAAATAAAAATTAAAACTAATCTAGGGAATTAAATAGGCCGACCTAGCTGAGTAGACCTCAGCCCAACTATCTATCTTCTTTGGGAGTTGAGGAGTGCTTGCTCATCACTCAAACTATTAGATTCTATTTAGTGTGTGTACCATTGAACTGCTAACTTCTATCCAAATATAACTAGACTAAATCAAAATGAAAATTAAAATTTAATCTTTCTTATAATGTAACTTACTTAATGGTTTCCATAAAAAAAGGGCTTATTTACTTATTTTCTATTCAAAAAATGAAATAAATGGAGTTGGATGAATAATACTATTTTAAGTTAACTTAGGCTTGTTCAAAATAGGATTTCGTTCCACTTAACTCTACTAACTTTCATCAACTCAAATGCTTCAGAGATTATGTTACATTGTTTAAGAGCTTGAATAATAAATGGGGTATTTCATAAATGGGGTATTAAAATATTAATATATACCATTCTCATTAAATTTTTTAAACTATTCTTAACTTAACAGTTAGTTAGAGTTCATGTGAAATTGCTATAGTTATAATTTATACTTTATTTACCATCTTTATTTTTCATTGAAATGAACCAAAACCCAAATGTCCAGATCCAATAAACCATTCAGACATTTAATAGATTTTGCAAAAATACAAAAAAAAGTTCATAAATAAGCTAGAAATATAAGTTTGATTAAATTTTCTAACAATATTTTAACATTTTTTTATGATTAAAAGGCAATTAAAATTATAATCTATATATGATATCTTAGCACTATTCTTAAGCACTTCTAACCCCAAACCGTTCTCGAATTTGTTACTATGTTTGAGTACAGGAAATTGGAGGCTTAGTGACCCAAAAAAAACATCTTAACTTTCATTTCTTCTGACAATACTAACTTTTTGCCCATCACAGAGTTATTATTTTTTTTTTAAGGCAATGGCAGTAAGTAAAACGTGGTCCAAACCGTTTCCATAATATTGCTTGATGGAGAAATATTGTGATCTTTCTTTTGACAAATTCAAAATGCTAACTGCTACTTTAGAAGAAAACTAATAATGAAAGGAGCCATTTAAGATGAGAATTAGCCAGTGATCTAGAGAGTAGGATACAAGAGACTGTAAGAAGACGAGGATAGCATTTCAAGCAAAGCAAAATTAATGAGAGCCGAGTAAGTTTGGCCTTGATATGACTATAGAGCTGATTACAAAACTAAGAATCAGAAAGACTAATGCTGGGAAGATCCGTATGTTGCGCAATGAATAGAGGAAACAACACAAATCACACAACATCCCTATGATATAAAACTGCCTATATTATTACAACATAAACATAAAACCTTAGAAATTAAACAGCTAATAAAAAACCATACCTTCTGAGCTTTAACACCGAAAAATTGAGAGAAACTTCGCTTGAAGAGGAATGGTAAAAACGAGAACGCAGCCTGCCCTTTAATAGCCGGAAGTTCAGCCTTTTCCGTCATCAATGATCACCTCCCAACCACTCATATTCAGCTACCCGCATAAATTTCACCATCGTTTCAACTACTTTCGCGGAAAAACCGGATCTTGCCCCCGCTAAAAAACAAAATCCTCTCAGTTTTCGAGTCACAGCCAGCGGGATTGACGAGTTACCTATGAAATACGCCAAGCTAAAACGCGCAATCAATAAAATACGCTGAACCAAAACGCGCATTCTATAGAATGCGCTGAACCGAAAAGCGCATTCTATAGAATGCGCTGAACCATTCGGCGCATTCTATGAATGCGCCGTTTCATTAAGCGCATTCTTTGAATACGCATAACTGTACAGCGTATTGGCTGCTTCTCAAATTTTCTCGGATTCGCGCTCCTACAGCTAAATTCCACACGAAATTCGCTCCTTCTGAAAATTTGGCCTGTTTTTTTTCCTTGTTTAAAATAATAAAAAGCCTACCATACATTACGAGTTTCATTTATATGTGATATATTATTATGTAGGAGAAGTCTTAGGGCATCTCCAACAAAGAACTACATTTTTGACGGTAAAATATAACAAAATTTTAAAATGTCCTAATTCTGTTCCAATCGAACTCCATTTTAGGTGCTTCTGTGAAGGTAACGATCATTCTGCCCTTTCGCGCATTTTTTCGTCAAATTCAGTTGAGAGAGAAAAATAGCGTGGGTGAACAATGCAACGCCAATATTGACGTCGCACTGTTCTCCCGCAAGTAAATGACGGAACATTTGGCGTTCGGCTGGAGCGACTGAAGGGATGTCATACGCACGTTTGGAGTTCGGTTGGAGATGCTCTTAGAGATTATTTTAGGCTGCGCTCGGGATAATTTTTTACTATTGTTTAAAATAATGTTTTAAAATTTTTATATTAAAAAATATTTTAAGAAGTAAAAAAATCATGAACAAATTTTAAGAAGAAATATGATCAAAATTTAAATTATGTGAATGAGCATAATTTTACAAAAATTAAAATTAAGAGTCAAACTAGCCAAACAGTTTGTCTAATTCTAAAAACACTGTAACTGTTAGGCTAATTCTTAATAGCCAAACAATTTTTAGAAAATTAGTTGTATTTGCATATTTTGTGAATTTAATTGTAATATTAATTATATATTTGATTTAACTATTTAATTTGTTGTTTATACATATTTTCATTAAAAAAACACTAATTTTAATAATTTATTCGTATTAAAATTATAATTAAATTTTATTTATAAAAAATATTTAATTATTAATTTATCTTTTATATTTAAAATAAAGGTATTTATATTTAAAAATTATAATTCATTAAAAATTAATTTGCCTTTTACATTTAAAATAAAATTTAAGGTTTAATTAATAATTTATGAGTAATTAAATATATATAATATTTTAGGACAAAATAAGCTGATTGAACGTTCATAAAATTAACTTTGCCAAAAAAATTTGACGTACAAATTATATATAACATAAAAATTTATAAAATTTATGAATTAGGAATCAACATTCCAACAACAATAAGAACATTGTATTGAAAATCACATTCAGATAGAGAGTGTTTGTGAATTAAGCATTAGCTAAAATATACATAATTAATTTAAATTATTCATTCATTAATTTACAATTATTTTAATTTAACAAAATATACAAATATAATTATTTTTATACAAACAATTTGGCTAAGTTTACATGGTCAAATAGTAATCTACTTTAGTATACATTACCATACAATAGTCATCTCCAATTTTTATTAATGAAACATCCAACAAAATCTACCAACACAACTGCTATGTAATTATATATCTACTCAGTCAAATACTAGCTAAGTCAAAACTGCTATGTATTCACTCTTATGCACTAATATAGTGAAACCCCTTAAGTAAAAGAGCTAAACTCTTAAATATCGATGTGCATTTTGGTGTAATTGTTAGGATTTTATTAAAAAACTTTGCAATTAAACGAGCTCATCCTAGAGAAATCCTAGGATGGATAACCTTATAAAAAGTTACACTAGCATGACAAAATTATGAAACCCTTAGGCCAAAGCGGACAATATCTCAATAGTTAAGAGTTTGGACTGTTACAAATCTGCTTACCTATCCACACTTACTAACTCATTTGTATGCTCAACTACTTATTTATATCTTGTTGCTTACTCATTTTTAGCTAACAATTAGATTAATTTGGATCAAAATGTAACTTGCAATAAAACCATTTTTAACCTATGTCAAAGGACCCTACTTGACCAAGTTAGTGAAGAAAATGAACTTTAGTCCCTCAAAGGCAAAGTCGCTTTCCCCATCTCCACCCCCCCACCCCCCCCCCCCCCCCCCCCCCCCCCCCCCCCCCCCCAAATTCTACTGAAGCCTTACTAAAATTCTGTTACACCAACTATTTGGAGAACACTCAAGTAAGGAGAAGGTGAAGAGGATGTTCAAAACTCTAATTTACTCTATTCCTCCTCTCTCTCGTTCTATTTTTCTTATTCATATAAAATACTTTCATTGTGGATCTAAGTGCCAAGAAGCTTATGATCCACCATAGCCACCACATTATAATTATTTCTGTGGAGTTATAGTTCCTAAACTAAGCGATGTTGCAGTGATAGCCATAAGTTTGATATGAGGGTAGTTGTTTCATAAAGCATAATCATTTATGTCTAGGTTATAGCTCAGAAATCTCTATGATGTGAACATGACCCACTCTCATTATGAAGGGTTATATATTATTCTCACAAAGAGTATTTATCAACGTCATGGCTATGAATCTCCCAGAAGTGCCTTTACTTAATGCACCATCTGCCACACCAATTTGTTATATGATGGGTATAAATTGAAACGACTTTCTTTTTTCACTCCTAACTCGGGCTTATGATGAAGGCATGCAAAAATCTTAGAATATTATAGAGTTATTAGAGGTTAGCACGTCACCAGTCACTAATGAAACAATGGGTTAAAATTGATTAAGGACTCTAAAGGAGGTAGTGCATAAAATAAAAATGTAATTTATATCCTAAATGTTTAAAATGTCCTATTTATATACTTTAAACTAAAACTTTATATTAATAAATCACCAGTTTTTTAAATTATGCCCACACATGTTATCATTATTCGTCTCTACTCTCACATACTCAAAATCTCAAAGCCCTCAATGACCAAAAAGAGGAGAGGAGGTCATGACATGATCTTGCTTAGGGATATGCATTGATTGGGTCGATGACATGTGATTGACCTTCAAGGATGAAGAAGCGAATGAAAAGTTGGTATCTCGCTGAGGAAATGACATTAATGAGACTGGTGACATGGAAAAGAGAAAGCTCTTCACTACTCCTTATGACTTAAACTTCATAGGAAGGGTGTGGATGGCGGTTTTTTCTATGGTATTAAAAATTTTGAATAATTTATGAGTAAATATGGAAACTTGGGTGTTTAATACATAAATGTGATAGATTTAAGTGTTATGTTTGCAATTTCTTCTAACAAAATATTAAATAAGAAATATAACCTAAATATGGTGAAGTAAATATTAATCTTTTAAATAAGTGTGAACCTCTATAATGCAACTTGAATAAATAATTATACAAACAAGTGTCTTGGAACCCGACCGTATGTGTTATATAATGAGGAAAACAAAATTTGAAGATAAAAATATAGAGGACTTGATCATTGCAAAATAAGCTAAACTCAAGTAATCCTCTATTATCATATCCTCTTAATCAATAATCAACACAAGATAAGCAAATGGGTAAATTAAATAAAGTCAAGCTCAAGTCAATCTAGTGATGTTTAGGTCAAGCAAATGCTAAGAAAATTTTCAAACCCAAATGGACACTAGGATATTCAAGCTAAACCCATACAGGCACTAAGATACTCAAGTCCAACCTATGGAGACCTCAAATGCTACAAACTTCACCACACTTTTCTCAACAAGTCATTCAATGTAATATATGTATTGATGCCCTGACCATTGATGCCTAACAATTATTACACTCCTCTTGATCTCTCTATCACTTCAGTAATCATTATCCCAATTTGTAATAACCCAAAATGCTTAAAGTGAATCTATGTGAAAAAAAAAAAAACACCGCGATATTGAGCACTCAATTTTACAGTAATTCCGTGGGTAGCATGTTGCACAACGATGTTATATTTTGGGCATTAAGGCATCAGACACTAAAAATAATTTTTTGAATATTTGTACTTTAAATATCCTCGCTATCCCACCACCCTTCCTTTCGTTTCACGTTTCTTATCGGAGAAGGAAAGAAAGGAGAAGGAGAAGAAGGAATTTAGAAGAAGAAAGAGGAAGTTCTTCGATGTGTTTTCGTCTGTTGCTATTATTACGGATTTTATTCTAATTGATATAAGTGTCTAAACTCTTACTTATATTTTCAATGGTTTTGATTTCTATAATTTTTATCTCCCAAAATTAATAAAAATATATTTTCTTTTTTTATTGAATATTAATCGTGTAACTTTTTGTATATGATAGATATAATTCTTATGGGCATTTTGACTATAATATTATTGATTCACCAAAAAATTAACAATTATGCTTTTTAAGGTTAATGAATAATGTATATATTTTCTTATATTTTTATAAATTATTATATTTCTTATATGATATTAAACTGCATAGAGAAAATGATAAGACTGATATGAGGTAAATATGACATTTTATGTAACAAGAAAGAATGGATGTCAATACTATAATTAATACGAGTTGACTCCTAAATCATTAATATCCTGTATATAGGAAGGTGGGCCGATAGACTTTCTTTAAAATAAAGATTCGTGATGTAATCCTGGATATTATCTTGTAATTGATTGATTTAGTGATAATGGAAAGAAGGTGATGACTCTTAATAATTTACTAAAAGCCACCTATGAATTTTTTAAAGATTTATAAACAATAATGGTAAGATAAAGAATGATGACAAATTGGGATTAAATTAAAGGCTAATGATCAACAAGCATACAGTTGGGGTTAAAGATGTTGAAAATACCATATTGAAGTTGGATGTTATGGCTTGTTATTTATAATTGCATTCATGATTGCATTTATATGATAACATAAGAATTGATTAATGGATTAAATTAAAGTAGGACTAATAGAACCTGTGTTGATACTGATACAATATAACATAGCATGTGACAAGGGCATTAATAGATAATGATAGACATATTAATATCTTATATTAATAAGCATATAATATAATATGATATTGATATAACATACTGATAGGATATATTGATATATAGTTATATATGTCATAATAATTGATAGAAACATGTGATGAAACCATTAGCATGAATATAACTGATAGACAATTAAGACTTGTTTCATTATTCGTGTATTATTTATTATTTATACTGATAGCTTATTGATTGATATTGACTGAAACTGGAGCAAACATATTGATTCTTTTACCTTTTATTGAATACATTGAAAAGTTTGATTATTTATTGGGCTATATGTTTATTGTATGATTTTTTATATAATTTCATGTAAGGGTAAGAAGCTTGAAGAGTGAGGCTAATTAGTGGGTGATAGTTTAGATTTTATTTTCCACTCTTTGGTTTTATACATTATTTTATAGCATGTTATTGACTATTGTATATATTATTTTGAAAACTTGATAGATATATAAATATTTAATGAATAATAATGTAATAATATTTTTCACTTATATTAAATTATGGTTGATATATAAAAGATAAAAAAATTTGTAATTCTTTTAATTTAGATACTATGAAGCCACACAATCATCTCTACTTACATGCATGCCCACATGTTGTCATATGTCAAGGTCTAATTAGAAGGTATTTTTTTCTTATATACATATTATTATTTTTAAAATTTACAAACATGGAGCCTTTCTACATTATTAAAAATAATAATATCAACATTCTTTCATTTACTTTACTAGACAAAAATAAAAAAAGGCATATATAACAATCATGATCTAATCTCACTTTCCACCTAATCTTATATATATTTATCAAGATTATAAAAATAATGAGTCTATAAAACAAACATGTATAGCCCAATCCCAATAAGTGTCAGTAATATCTACTCAACCAGAGCCTTATCCTTTCATGAAATTAAAATATACAAGTAAAGTACGAGTAAACAACATTTACTTAGTAGGTTTGTCATGATCCAATATGACAATCCTTATTCCATATAGGCCATATCGAGTTGGAAGAGTAATAGGTGATGCCCAAGATCTTAATTAAAAGAGATTCTTCTACATAAACATAATAAAAACATAAACCCACTATCAACTTCAAAATCTTGAAAATAAATCATCACATTGTTTTTATGTTAAATCACATTATCATATAATCAAAATATTGATTTACAACAATCATGTTTCCAATTATTATCATATCCAATTATTGCAAAATTATAATCATCAGAAGACATACTTACAATTTCTTGCATTTAATCTCCATCTACTCAACTCTTTCCTTTCCCTTCTTTTGCCCTAAAAAGTTAATATAGATAAACATGAATAAGCAATGCTTGCTTAGTGGGTTATCCAACATCTACCCCATTTCTCAATATGACCATACACAAAAATTAAACATGTTATTTCAATACTACAATAGAAAAAATAAAATAGGATCTAATTATGAAATTTCTTATAATAAAACTCATAACATTCCTACTTACTATAGTATTTAAGTATGTCGGTCAATGCACAGTGTTGCATTTAATATCAACATAAAATTAATGTAAAGACAAAGATTTCAGTAATAAAATAATTGTAATAATCTATCATTTCATAATACATCACATTAGTTTGTACAAGTACATCATCATAGAACATCATTTCCCCCAACCCAAGTATTTTACATGGACAGTGTTAGGTCCTTATGCCTTTCATGCAATTCACATATATAGAATCAAATCCTTATAACTCCTTGTGCTGTCAGAAATGAAGTATAATTTCATTTCAAATATTTTACACTTTTTCCCTTGGCATCCTTATATGTCTACTTATACTTATACCTCTACTTATTCATATTTTTTCCTTTACATCCTTATACCTCGACTTTCACTTATACCTCCAGTTATTCATATTTCTTGTATGCCTACTCTTATAACTCGACTTTCACTTATGCCTCCACTTGTTCATATAACATCTGTTAAAGCATATCAAATGCATAGATGGATAATTATATAGGTGTACAATCCCTCATAACTCCACTTGAATGAACATAAAACATCCATCACTAGCCACTTATATTTTTCTACTTCCCCCACACCCCCCTACTCTCACTTTCTTAGTCACATAATCGAAAAATATATATTAGAAAATTCAATACAAGTAATATTAGTACTTTTAGCATGAGCATAAATATGTCAGTACTTAACATATATAAATAATACATGTCACATAAATATACAGAATGCATATAAGATCTTAATAATTACTTAGTTGTAATTTCTCATTCTACTTCTACATGATCATAAGAATATCAGTGCTTTTAACATTTATAAATAATATCAAACATATCATAAAGATACAAAATTTCACATTACAACAAACAGTAGGATTTTGTGGGGGTAAACTTGTACACAAATTTCAACATTTACAAATTACAAAAACAATTTATATATAATATCCATAGTAACATTTCAAAGCTTTTATTATTCTATAGTAATTTCTACTAGTGTCAATGTATTCATTAAAATATCGAAAATACCATCAAAATTACCTTAAAATTTTAATTTATATATATTGATATAACTAGAATGTTTTATTCTATAACATACTAAAAATTATACGAAAAAATTTTTCCTGGTCTTCATAAATCTGAGTTTTTATGAAATCTAACCAAATAAAATATCAAAAATTCACACAAAAAACAACAAAATTGAAATATAAAGTAGGGTAATAATATCCTGCATCAAGTTGAATAATATTTCCAACTGGCTCGACGGTCAAAATTGGCTCTAAGACCACCACATTCAAGCTCCTCTCTCCTTCTCTCTTTCTCTTCTCTTCTTCTTTGACCCTTCCTCGGCCAAAATATAAAATGAAATGAAAAATAATGGGTTTTGGAAGTGGATTTAGATATTTATATAAAATATTTTGATTACTTAGCGCAATGACGCCCACTCTTTAGCGCCCCAAGGTCAAGTTATGTCATAAGTATAGAGAGATCGGCATCACAACACTAGCACTGTAGTGTCTTGGTGCCTGCAAGAAGCGCTTTTCACTTATAAATTTCTTGAAATTATAAAGACAAGCATCATAGCACAACAATGCTCCTAAGAGCCACTTCTAACTTATCAAATTTTCTCCCAATTTCAACCAAGAAAATTAATGCAATCTCAATAATTTATAGAAGATTAGTAAATGTCACATAAACATACAAATCTTACTAAATCAAAATTAAGTCACTTCACCTAATTCAATTATTATATAAGTAGTCATTAAATATGCATCCCAGCTCGATAGTATATACCTTATGCATGTAACACTTTGTTGCGTCTCTAGTATTTTTACCGTTGGCCTCTAATAATTGCAATCCCCCTCATCAACAACTCTTGCATACCCCTTTAGCTTTGTTAACATCTCTTTTTCTCGTACGAGGGAGATGCACCATCGTCATGCTTAATGTCATGCATATGACTAGGGGTGTCAATATTTGACACTACACGAAAATCCGATTCGGATCCGACCCGGAAAATCCGGGTTGGACCCGACCCGTTTGAACTCAAATGGGTCGGGTTCGGGTTCACAGATTCGACCCGTTTGAAAAAATGGGTCGGGTTCGGGTTGACCTGGCGTGTTGTCGGGTCAACCCGAAAACCCGTTTATTTTAAAAAAAATTTGGATTTCCCGCCTGCTGCCCCGCGAGCCCGCGCCGTTGCTTGCTGCCGAACCCGCGTTGCCGCACTGCCGTTGTGCCGCGCTCGCTGCCGCGCGGGTCGGGTAGTTTCGAGTTCGACCCGGACCCGACCCGTGACCCAAAATTGACACCCCTACATATGACTGCTCATTGCCTCCTCACTTCCATCTCTAACACTTTTCTACGAGTAACCAACCCCTCGACTTCTTATTAAATATTTTTTGTCCAATTTATTTATTTATACATGATAAAAAAATTATGTAGTTATTAATGATAAATAATCTTACATGCATTTTTTATTTTTTTTAAAATTATCTTACATGCATGATTTATAATGTGAATTTGATATGTAATATATAGGTGTTAATTATGTTTAAATAAATAACATAAATTAGCATTAATTTATTTAGTTTTTAAGGATATATGTGAACTAAACTTATATTAAATAGGATTTAAATATTGAAAGTGTTTAAATTTAAAATTATAGAAGATACTATTTGTGTATAAATTTTATTTATTTTTTAATCATAAATTTATATTATCGCATAATTATTACATCATTATTATATCATTTATATTTTATTTAAAAAATTTAATATTTATTATGACATTCAGTTCAACTTTGTGTTCAACCTCTCATTCTTTTAATTCTATTTTCAATTTAGTTTTCTCAACCTTGCTTATACTATGAGAGGTATATTATAATAAGGAACCATACAAAATTTACTTTAATTATTTATTCTTTAATATAAAAGTCAAAAGTAGTAATAATATAAACTCTTTGAGCTTTGTAAATCAACTAAGGCTTTGTTTGTTTGAGCGTTTTTTTGTCTTTTCCATTTTAAAAAACAGATGAATTTTTTTTTGTGTTGTTTGGTTCGTCAAATCACGTTCCCAATAACTCATTTTTTTAATTTTTTTTGCAGTTTTGAGAAAGCTTTTTATATATGCTTCTCCGTTAGAAAACTCAATTTTCTAAACTAATGTTTTTTAAAACTGTCTTTTACAAAAGCACTAAAAAAACAAACGAAGCCTAACGATTGCAGTTAACCTCCATTGAGCTAAGATATGCACTGACTCCATGTCACTAATACACAAAGGGGTTGTGGTTAGTTATTTTGAAATATTGGTTTAAAGCAAATTCATGCATAATATTTTGATAAAATAAAACTTTTATGATTAATTTTATAATATTTACAAGTCAATATAAAAAATCTAAAATCTTAGAAGCTTAGAGAGAACATTTCCACACATTACATTGAAAGAAATATAGAAAAAATAAAATTGTGAAATCATAAATGGGAAAAATGTGTCAAAGTTTTAATATTAATTGGTCATACTCTTAATCCTTTCTTTTTTTTTTTTGGATAAAACCCCATGGAGGGGCCTACGGGTTAAAATAGATAGAGATCACACATCCTAAAAGACTCAAAAGCTCACTAAAATATAAAAATTGAAATAAAACCTAAGAGCCTCGGAATTCATCTAAATAAAAACAAAGAGAAAGCAAAAGGGAGACCAGCTAAATCAGAAACAAACCGTGAAGAAGACAGAGGCAAACTATGCCCAGCAGTCAACCGTCACATCCAGAGAAAAAGTGTTATCCAAATCTGAATTTCATAGATCCAAAAATCAGGCACCACAATAGCAACATGCACAAAACAAAAGGCCCACACAACCCAACACCCCAAGGCACCAAAGCAGCAAAAAATAGCTATTTTTTAGATTTCCTCTTTCGTCGTTTACCCACCTGAACGATAGTACCTCACATACCACCTTCCTATCTAAACACTTCCTCTTCATCAACCTCAGAAGGAGAAGATGAAGAGCCTTCAAGCCAATCAATTTGCACCCTAATAATTTCCCTAGATCTAACGCCCACATGGGCATTCAAGGCATTATCAGAAAGTAAAACAACGGGAACATCAACAAGCTGTTCTATCGCTCCCAATCCCACAGAGGAGATCGATATAACTAGACTAGCAGGCGTCACAGGAGAAGTAACAGAAAGATCCAACTCACTAGAATCAATGCTCACCAACCCCATATTAACATCACAAAGTTCATTACCACCAGCATTCATCAACTTATTACTAAAAGCATCTTGGGCCACGTTAAAGTAATTTGAAGAAGGGTCAACAACCACAACACCAAGAGGGACAATCTCATCAAAAACCGCACCTACACCATCATAGGCATCAACATCGGAAACAAGATTGACAATAGGGCATGCTTCCAAATGTAACGACCCCAAGATCCGTGTAGCGAAAGGATTCATCTGATTGTTCTATTGCCTTTTTTTTTCTTTTCTTTCTATCGGTTTCCTCATATGTTGTTCATATCAATCCATACAAACATATATCCAGAGCCAGAGATAATTACATTACAGAAAAGAAACAACAGTGGATACTATAATTCACAAATAATACAACAGTCAGAGTACAATCAAAAGAGAAAACACAACACTAGCCGTACAGGCTACAAAAGAAAGCCTACCAAGGCTACAAAAGAAAAAGCTACAGAACTCGGCGGAAAGATCTTCAAGCTGGAGGCCCTGCACCTGAAATCATTAACCACATATAATGAGCTTATAAAGCCCAGCAGGTCACCAAAGCCTACAACTGAAATCAAAGCACGACACTGAAAACAATATGCAGGTTAATCAACTCAAGTCAAATCAATCAGTCAAACATGGTCAATGAGTCAATGCAATACAGTGATCGATACGGAACAGAAATCAATAAAATCAATAACCAGTAGAAAATCCATAAAGCTCAAAATCAATTCGTCAATCCATTCTCTACAATCTCTATCATAGCAGTCGAAAATATCAATTGAAAATCAATACGATAAATCAATAAATCCGTTCAATAATAAATCAATTCAATAAATCCATCAATATCAATAAATCGATCCGAAATCAATAAATCCATACATATCAGGAAAACTATGCGATGCAATATCATATACATGCAATTTCATACAATGGTCTTACTCGACAAGCACAAACACTAGCTATTATCAATGATGTTGTTGTAGTTATCAATGATGTTGTTGTAGTTATCAATGATGCTGTTGTAGTTATCAATGATGTTGTTGTAGTTATCAATGATGCTGTTGTAGTTATCAATGATGCTGTTGTAGTTATCAATCGATCAACCAGGTTAAACTGGCTATTATCAATAGTGCTGTTGTAGTTATCCATGATGCTGTTGTAGTTATTAATACGTTGGTTTCTATAACCAACGTTCAACCAGGTTTCCACTTGTCTTTCAGAATCAATCAATTCAATCAATAGTCAATGCAATAATCGATGCAATAAGCAATATTAAAGAAATCTAAAACGATCATATCAATAGTCATACAAATATCGATTCAATCTATCAATTCCGGGAAAAATCAGAAATCGTACGAAAATCGGGCAGAGCAACGGCAGTCTATCGAATTTACACAAAAATCCTGCTAAAAGATACAAATTCCGAATTTCTCCAAATTACCAACGAATATCCACGACATCAATACAAGACTATCAATGTAAAGAATCCAAATCAAATCAAGTCCTGATAATTTTCTATTCAAGTAAAATCGCGTAGAATCAATTCCGACCGATAAAATCTTCGTAGAATACAGTCAAATCATGTACAATAATCATATCTATAACATACTAGAAGTTGTGCGGTGAAAGTTGTGTCAAATCAAAATCATGTCTAAAAGTAGACTACGAAAACACAAAACAGTGCACAACTCGATCAAAACACAATATCTCTGAAAACAGAAATAGGGTTCGGAGTCCTTACAGCGAGACAAACAAAATATCCAACAGCAACGAACGATGAAAATCGCTCCGCGGGCCCCGAAATCGGACTTCTTCCTTTGCTTTTCCGCTCCTTCTCTCTCCTCAGATATTTTCGTTTTATTAAAATGATTTCTCTCTCCTCAAAACGAGTTCATTTCCTTATATCATACACAGATCGGCCTGGCCGATCGGCCGATCGTCACAGGACGATCAGACCAAATTCTGATCGTCCTAGACCATTCCCAGGGCGATGATCAGGACGGTATTGTGAACAGTGCCGATCGTCCTGGACGATCTCAATATCGTCCTGGACGATCCTGTCCAGAAATCATCTATTTTCAATGTACTGATCGGCCTGGACGATCTCACCATCGTCCCGGCCGATCCTGGGGAAAAATCACTTTTCCCAGCAGCTACAGCAAAGGAACGAGGTCTCACACCAAATTGACTAAGCAATTGATAGGCTCAGAAATCTCATACACACTCTCATTAATACCACAAGAAAGAGCCTTCAGTATTCCTCTACCAAGAGTAGCATCCTCAGTTTTGACATTACTCATTTCCATAACTAAAGCAACATCCATACCAATCACCCCATTAACCACAACATCAATATGACAAACAGGAGTTGCAATGGGACTAAAATTTTCCACATAACCACCAACAACCACATTTTCTACCACGACATTAACCTTCTCATCAGAATTACGATTAACAACCGAATCAATCATCGAATTTAAAGAACGATAATCACCGGGCAAGTGACCAATCGATTTACATTGCACACAAAAATGGGGAAATTCCTCCATGACAACATGTTGAACATAATCAAGCTTTTCAAAACCAATCCAAATTTTATCATAATATTTTTAGTAATGTCAAGCTCAACTAATACACACGCCATAGAGGGACGGGAGCCAGAAGAGGTCGCATGATCCACCTTGAGGGGATGACCAATAAAGAATCTAATCCGTGAAGAATATGGGACAAAACAAATGTGGCCATAAGTTGGGGAATAAAATCCAGATCGGTATGACATGAGACTCCACACCAATATCAAGAAGAGGAGACCATTTAGTCACCTTCATGTAACAATTGTGAATAAAATAGGATCTATGAGAGAAAATTCTAATATAATCGAGGTCATTCACCAACTTAATCAACACATGACTTTGGGCCAACAATGTGTTGACCTCGATTTTTGTTCGAGTGTCATTGAGGGTCTTTGATTGATTTAATCAAGCCCCATTGGGTTCAATTCGAGCACGAATCAGCTCGAGTTAAGTCAAATTAGGCTCGATCGGGTTGGATTAAGCTCGATTAGTCCGCCTTGGCCACGTTGAGTTTGTTGTGATTCGTTTCATCATTTTATTTAAATTAAATTGGATTAATTTGAGCAAATCAAATTGAATCCCAAATTGACTCGAATCGAATCTAATTTTGAGCTTAAATTTATTATTAAATCAAGCAACCAAATCGACAGCTAAATGACCTCAATTCCCTCCTAATTAGCATTAGGATGAATCCTAGTCGTAGATCTAATGCCTTGATCATTTAAATACTCTTTTAGGGCTTCATGAGAGGGGTTGGCTTCTATTCTCTCCCGAGCCACTCTCAACCCAAACTTCTTGGTGTGAGAGCTCTTCCAACTTCTATCACCTTCTTCCACTCAAATCCACCGATCAAACTCCGTCGGCGGCGATCCTCCGACGAGATCAAGGCTAGATCCATCCAAGGCCTCGATCCGGTTGATCCAGAGCTTGTTTGATCGTTATTTCAACTAGAGAAATATACGAGGATAATCTACAAGCTAAACCGTATAAAGAACTTGAAGATCCAATGGTGAGATTCCTCAAAACTTTAGATCTAGGTCACTACACTTAGATCTATATAATTTTTTTATAAGTGCTTTTTAGATCTTTCAAATATCACCCCATGCTTTCTCTTCATGATAATAATCTATGTTTAAAATTTCATTAAATTTAGACGTCTCGATCGAGAGAATGAATTTTTTTTTTCTTTTCTTTTCTTCATTTAAAAAACAAAAGATTTAAAAAGAATTTAAAATTATTTTTAAATTTATAAAAAAATACATATAAAATATTATTTTTTTCATGATTTTACCCTCTTTATTTTAAAATTAAAATTATTCTTAAACATCATATATATTTTAAATTATTTTATTAAACCTAGTTTAAGTATTTAATTAATATTTAAATGAATATTATTTTAAAATAAAAAAAAAATAAAAAAAATAAAATATTTTTTCATTAATATGTTTTAAATAATTATTTGAAAATATTATTTTAAAATTAAATTTTTTTATAGTATATTATATGTTATTTAAATAATTTGTATAATTTAACCTTTAAATATTCATTTGATATTAATATTTATTAATTACTTTTAAGATAATAATATTAAATATTTATTTATGTTATGTCATTTTTTGAAATTAAAAAAAAAATCTTTTTTTAGTATTATTATTATCATTATTTATTTAAAAATTATATTTATTTTGTTTAATATTATTTTTATTTTAAGTAATTCCTAATTTTGGATTGTCATAATTTAATTTGTCTTTGAATTCAAATTTCCCCAAATTTGAAATTCAAATTCTTTCATAAATTATAAAATCTATTTTATGGAAGTTTTTAAACTTTCCCTCCATTGGATTTTGAATTAATTAGGATGACTTAATTCATTCTAAATATAACTTGCAAAATTAAGGAAGCATTAAAGCCTCCTTAATTCTCTCCATGAATTTTGAATTTCAAAATTCAAACATCCCTTAATTACTTTTATAAAATAACTTATATCAAATTGGAAAGTGTATTTATTTGAAATCAATTCTCCATTTGAATTTCAAATACTTTCCCCTTTAATAATCCATAATTTCATCTTGTATTCAAATCTTTTCATATTTTATACATCTTAATTTGGTAATGAATTTGAATTCAAAATTCAAAATAATTTGAATTCAAAATTCAAATTAATTTGAATTTGAATTTGTTTTCTAAATTAGGATTTGATTTAAATTAGTATTATTATTTAGATTACTACTTAATTTTTAATCATAAAATATACTTATTTATTTTAAATCTAATTATTATTATTATTATTATTATTATCAATATTTTGATTATTATATGTTTTTTTTCTTTAATTCTTTTAATCGTCTAAACTATTTTGGATATTATTAATACCAATATTCTTATTTTTAAAATTATTATTATTATCATTATTTCATTAAATAAATGTTAAGTTTCAAAAATTTTAAAATATTATTTTATTCCATTTTAATAATTATTTTTTAAATTCTTGCTATTTTAAATTATTTTTAAATCTCTTTATTACTTTAAACTTTAAAAATTCATACGTTTTGTTCGTTTTTGAATTCTGCACAATCTGAGATTGTTGCTATTTCAAAATTTTAGGTATCTTTGTAATTATTTTGAAAACATAAAAAATAGTTATTTTAATAATATTGTTATTTCTATTATATTTACCTATTAGATTATAATTGGTATTATTTTAATTAAAATTATGTTGTAATAATTATTTCAAACCATTTTTTTCACTGTTTTAGTATCGTTTTGTTATTATTATTATTATTATTATTATTATTATTATGTTGCTAATTTGTTATTCTTTTAAATTAGTTTTATTATTAATGCTATTACTATTTTAAATTAGTTTATTATTTTTATTATCATTATTATTAGTATTATTTTTATTACTAATATCATTTTAAACTTTCTATCATTCCTATCACCATATTAGTATTATTTTAAAATTATTTTCACCATTATTATTATTGTTATTTAAAAATTAGCTTTTAATGGTTTTAAACTTCGATAAATCATATCTAATTCATTTCAAATCGGATTTCGGCGTGCAACCCCTTGAATTTTTTAGAAAAATGTCAACTTTATTTTAAAATTACATTTAGAGCTTGATTCTTGCTGTTTGGATAGATTTTGGTCTTAGATTGCTATTTTGAGTATTTTCATATTTATTTAAATATTTATTACTATAATTATTTTGAAACTACAAATTACTTTCAAACTATTTTGAAAACTCGATCGAGTGGCCAGTGAATATCTCCTATACCTATGTAGATACAAATGTGATTTATTTTAAATTATCGTATTTTCCAAAATCTACATAAATATGTATTTATAAAGTATTTTAAAATTACTTTGAAATTACATTTATTTTAAATCCTAATTTTTGAGAGATTCACTTCTATGAAATTTTAGGCATGGATTCTAGATATGAAGAGTAATCATGGGGGAGTAGATTAGTGGGTGATTGAGTAAAATAATTTATCGTAGTTTGCATGTGTAGGACGCACCACCACTTAGTTTAGGCTCTCCTAGATCTAAGGACATGCGTATTTACTATTTTTATATATTTTTCATGCATTATTACCTTAAGGGTTAGTGTAAAACTTTATTTAAACCCATATAACGTAGTGACACCTTAAGGACAAAAATTAAGGACCCGTCTAGCGAACTTAGAAATTTTCTAGGAGCTAGGATAGATCACTGATTGACATGAAAACTTTTACATCTGAACTTAGAGACATCATAAACCTTTCAGAATTTTTTAGAAATTTTTAGGGCTTGTTAGACCCCTTAATTAACCAACCATAATTAATTTGCTAAATAAGGCTCCGAGACATTCTAAAAATTACAATAAATATATTTTAGGTCAGAAAATTACCCATAATACCTTGAATTGACCAGACTCTGATCCTTGACCTTAGATAAAAAGTACTCCTTAGTTTGACTCTAGGTTGACCCTTAATTTGAACTTAGGTGAAAATTACTTTTTTACCCCTAATAATTTATTAAAAATTATTAAAAATCCCAAATTTTCTCCAAACACTTGGGAACACTTTATCTGGTCATTTCTGACCTTTGGGGGTGATTCCAATCAGTTTGGAGCTGATTTGGATCAAAATAATAAAAACAGTCATTTATTAGAAAATTTAGAAAATTCCCTTAATATCCTGAACTTAGAAAATTCATAACTAATTTTAAGAAAATTTCAAATTAGACAAACTCACTTGCATTGGACTCCTATTAGGGTCTAGTATTTATTAAAAATATTAGGTTTCCAGAAACTGGCCTAGACTAGAAAGTCAACTTTTTTGTCAATCGTAGTTCATTTAGGGTCCGAACTTAGAAAATTCATAACTTTGCCTAGAAAACTCCAATTTCAGTGTACTACCTGGCTAACTACTCGTATTAAGGTATAGTATTTTTTTAAGGTGTTATAAGACCCAAACCTAGCCTCTTTCTCATAGTGACTTTTTGGATCCTTTGCTTAGTTCTTAGTAGGACCCGAGACTTTCTAAAATTGACTAATATCACTTGAACTTTAAATATCAATATTCTAAGCTCTTAAAACTGATCAACAAACTGAAATAATTAAAATGGACCCTAATTCACTAATATTTGAATTTCAACTAAAATTTTCTTCCTTGACTTTCAACATACCTGAACTCTAGATAATTTCAAACAACTATCCAACTTAAGATCTATCCAAACCACACAAGCCTTACACACACACATAGAATTGTTTGCTAGGGAACCACTTCTAGATTTAGGTTAGGCCGCTGAGTTTTATTTTCTACTATGTGCCGGAGCTTTTTGTGGTTTTCATTGCATGCTGTGTTTGCTTACATTTATTGAACTCTGTGATGTGATGAACGTTAGATCTACCCTTAAGTTAGAAGCGCTATATATATATATATATATATATATTATTCTTCTGTGCATGTGGTCATGCTCAAGCTAATAATAGAGGGGAGCATTATCACGATTACTAATAATGGTTTATGCAGGTGCTTGCTCAGCTCCCCCCCAATAAAAATGAGGGCTAAATTAATAATTATAATTGCATAGGTGGATCGCTTAGCCTTCATAATTAAGAGCATGGCTTGACACAGGGTCAATAGTTTGAGTTATTTTCATTTTCATATATAACTGCTTGGGAGTTTTATTAGGATAACCCTGCAGGTTCTTTAGATTTCTTTTCTGCTTTTCATTTGAATGTAATATTTGTAATAATATATTAAGAGTTGTGAAAACAACTTTGAGTTGGGATATTCTTATCCAACTCGGATTCCAAAAGAAGAATGCATCCCTAAGGGGAGCGTCTTCTTCCATTTGGAAGACCGAGTTGATTGGTTTTAGATATTCAAAGATAAAAGGCAATACTCCCTAAAAGGGAGAATTGTTCTTCGTTTGGATATTCAAGTCACGACGGATCCAAGGAGTCCAAGGATGAGAGATCCAAGGAGTCCAAGGTGGAGAGATCCAAGGTGTCCAAGGAGAAAATATCCAGAAGGCTGAAGATTGAATACCCAATATCCCACTCAAAGTTATTAGCGTCTGTCATAGGCTTAGAAATCCGAGTTATTGACAGTGGTGCCCGCCACTTTACTTTTCTGCATGCCCTGGGTTGTAATAAGGGCAGTTGGCCTATGGACTTTTACTTGATTAGTTTGATTTATATTGTTTGTTGTGTTTATATTGATTGCGCAGTAGAAATACCTGCTTTTTTTAGGTTTCTTTCTTGCATGCCATTTTTGTTTTCGCCTGGATCTTATTAGGCTCATTAAGGACTATAAAAATTCTTCTACTCGCAATTAATCTTTAAAAATGTTAGGATTTTAAATAACATAGAAATCTAACGAATCAAGGGAACTGCTGGAATCGTCCGGGTCGCATGCATATTATTGCATTTCTTCTCTTCCTTTTTATAAGACATATCCCTACCTGCGGGTAGAGTCCGGATAATCTGGCCTATGAGGATGAAGTGCCGGACCTAGGGAGACCCAGTATTTTCAAAAAATTATTTTTTATAAGCCTGTTTTTAGAATTCTATAACATTCATGAGCTGACATTTCAACTAGCATGCATTGCATTAGAAATCAATTCAATTAAAATTTAATTATATTAGCTAGGAGCATCTAACCTACATAAGTCCATGACCAATTAGGAAACTCTCTAGATGTCGGTTATACTTCCAAAAATTGTACCTCCCACCCATCTTTCATAATTGACTTGATAACATGGTTTTGAATCGATTAGGTGGTGAGCTGGCTCTCCAATCCAGGCCGGGATAAGTCCAGATATTTACATTGCATTAGCTAGGACATGGGTCTTAGTGTTGTTCGTAGAATACTATGCCCAATCTAGATTTAGGGTTCAAGGCTACTACATTCGGTCTCGTAGTATGCCTAAAATAGTAGGTAGGTCCCCTCTATTTAGGGGCCCTAAATCCTACTTATTTGTTTCACAAGATGACGCCACATCCATCTTTCTCTCACGCATGTGATCGAATGCCAGACTTTTATTTTCTCCAGTTTCTGTTTAGTACCCTAGAGCCTCCGAATGCTGGTGTGAACCACGCATGTTGATTCAGCCCTTCGAACCTTTCTTACTTTTGAGTAGGTCTTCTTAGTTTATACCCATATGCCGATCCCACTTTAGGAGAGGATAATATATGATCCTTAATCGAGAGTTTTCTCGGGCTCCGGCCTGGAATATAATTAACTATGGGGGCTTGCGCCTGTGGGAAACTTGGCCCCACATCTACTAAAACCCACTCGAGCTCTAGTATCGGGTGGGGAACCCGTGACTAGGTCGTGTATATTACTACCCATCGGGGTGTGTTGGCGACAGCCTCTATCCTCAATGGTTAGTCGTATGCACGATCCAATCTGCCCTTCCATCGACCTGTTCGTGTCGAGTGTAAAGGCCTACAATTATTTTGTCCTACGGGATAGTGCAGCCGTACCCTCTGCATTCGTACCCCACGAGCGGTGCTCTTTCGAAGGTCCACACAATGTTACAGAAAATTCACCATTGAGCTTAAGAGAAAAGAAAAACTTCCGAATAGTGTCGAGACTCGGACCCCTCGAGGGAAAGAAACCAACCAAAGCAAACTTCAAAGGAGCCGCAAGGGCGAGCACCTCATCATCTGAAATCTAAAGAGACAATAAACCACAAAAATCGATGGCTTGAGATCAGGAAAATAAGCCTCGAAAGAAATATCAGACAAAGCATCAAGAAAAGAGCGAGATTTAGTCGATCCCCCCAAAAAAACTAGAATCAACCCAAGGTTTAACCGTCATACCGACCAGAAGTGTCAACGACCTAGAGAAAAAATGGCATATACAACAACGTAGAGGAGACGGGACTTCCCTGAACAATCATGGACGACTCGAAATGCATCACGAACAAGCTGCGCTGGTGAAATCCCAACAACAGAGGAGAAAAACACACCAGAGAATAGCTAGGGCAAAGCCCTAGCGAAGCAGCCGTGATGAAACGAGCTTCCGGCCGAGAACCTCATATGTACGATATTCAGGGCCTTCAAATCTATCTCCAGCATCTGTGATTCATTGCTTAAAACCACTAAAAAGCCTAGAGCTCCGTCGCGGTGTTCGTCAAGCTTAGGTAAGGGAGGCGTCTACTTCTCGATAAATAAATGTTATCAATCAATCCTTCCTTATAATGCAACACCTAAGGAAATTATAGGGTTTAATATATATATTAGTGCGCAGCGGTGCAATGCCACCACACAACGCCATAATGCTGCATGTTGAATTCAAAGTTACTGTGGAAGGGAGCCTTCAATGCTATGGAGACAACTTCTAGCACCGCTACACTCATAGGCCAAAAGCCGTAATGTTCACAAACTCAGCGCTGAAGCACTCCAATTCAAACATAAATTCAAGATTTTTCTATTTTTTAATTTGTTTACAAAACATCAGATTATTACAACCTAAGGGAGGCCAAAGACTAATATGAAGTGAGTTAAGATCAACCTAGTCAATTAAGGGTCATAGCAATCGTCTATTGGAGGTTGGACGAAGCAAAATATAGCAAGCTCACGAGAAATCCTAAAGGGTTTACATTGGTTTGACATATAGTTCATGAGCTTAATGAGTGGCCCATGATCCAATGGGGCACAAATAGTTAAGACTTTAAACTTTTAGGACACATATGGTTAACTAAAGGCTTAAAGTTTTAAAAGGAAATGTTACTAAGTGGCTCAAAACTTCATGCAATCATTTAGGAAAAACTATTAGTCAAAATCGGTAACCTAATGATTAACACAAACTAGTGGGTCAATTGAAGCCAGCTAGGGGTGCAAATGAGTCGAGTCGAGCTTGACAATCAAAACCTGAGCTCGAGCTCGAGTCAAGCTCAAAATCCGAGCTCGAGCTCGACTCGTCGTCATATCGAGCGGCTCGTCGAGCTCGCTATCGAGCCCGTCGGCACACCCATGACGGGCGACCCGTTGTCACACCTGTGACGGGCGACCCGTCATCGCGCCCGTGATGGGCGACCCGTCATCTCGAGACCTCAGTTTCGACTTCCGCGGTTCCGCCCTCGTCGTCGCGTCTGTCATCATCCAGCTCGTCCATCGCCATCCAAGATATGTCGTCGAGATTCATCTCCCAAACTCACAACATCCGCTGTCGAGAACCGACATCTCGAGCTCGTCCGACGTGTTCCTGAGCTCCGTCGTCGAGAACTCGAGATCTGTCGTCTCGAGGTCGTCGTCCCGAGATCCGACAAGCAATGGATGAGCTCTGCCTGAGATCGAGATCAGTCGCATCCACCCTTTGTCCTGAGCTCGTCTGCCGTCGAGAATCGATATCTGCTCGTGCTTCGCCACTGTTTTGGATTTTCCGCTCGCGAGATTTGGATTTCCCGCCCACAAGCTCCGCCAATGAGCTGCTCTTCGAGCCGACAAGTCGAGTCCAACGTATGTTCGAGCTCGA
Organism: Dendrobium huoshanense; assembly: GCA_016618105.1. Lineage (NCBI taxonomy): Eukaryota > Viridiplantae > Streptophyta > Magnoliopsida > Asparagales > Orchidaceae > Dendrobium > Dendrobium huoshanense. The sequence goes on from CM028342.1 coordinate 13,716,725, forward strand.
ACTCGTGTTCGAGCTCGACTCGCTAGCTCGACTCGTCGAGCCTATTACCCAGTCGAGTCCGAGCCGGCTCGCGAGTCGGCTTGACTGGTTGCACCCCCAAAGCCAGCTAACTTAAATTAGAATCAAAACTAAAAAGTGCCGACACTAGAGTTATCTAGGATTGATTGGGTCAATTTAAGCCAGACCATGGTCAACTTGGAGTTAAACCAATCGGACCATATGAAATTTCCCTAAACCTCTTAAATTTGTTCAATGTGGTCCAAACTCAAGTTCAAGGGTAATAAATGATAGCTTATAATCCAATGGATCAAACTTATAAATCTTAATTTTGGGCTAGGATTAGGCCAAGCCAAGAGGACTAATCAATCAATGTTAGAAACTAAATGTTATGGCTCAATAAAACCCCTACTTTGACTCATTTATCTAACTATTTAGTTATATAGGTTTCATTTGGGACAACTCTCAACTATATCTTTTTCGTTGTTTTCAATAGATTTTTGTACTAAGAAGCTGCTGTAGAACACAGAAAGCAGAAAGAAAGGTATCCCAAACGAAATGATAATCAAATTCAACACCATTCTAAATCATATTTTTAGCATTTTCATAAACTTTTAGAGAAATTACAAATTATTTAAAATAAATTTACATATATATATTTTAATATTTTTACAAAACAAAAATTATTTGAAAAAATAAACTTCTCAATATGTTCAAAACAAGGCCAAATGGCCAATCTTGCAATACAACATTTTCAAAAAAAATACCTTTTTTTTTATAATAGTTTAGATACACATAACCCTAATTTTTTTACAAAATTATTTTTTATCATATAAAAATTAAAAAGTTATCGCAGCGCTTCATTTTCATCAGTATTTGTTACTCCAAAAGCCAACTCGCCCACCGAGGAGGAAATCGTTGTTGCAGAGATGGATAGCAGAAATGCTGTCGTCTGCGACAACGGCACAGGGGTAATCTATTTTCTACTCTGTTTCAACATTTACATTCGTTGCTTCACTAGATCTCAAACGGACTAGTGGATAATTCTTGTTCAAGCCATTTTCGAGTGTCCATATTATCTGGGTCCCGATCAAATTGATCTTTTGTTTATATGCTGGATCATGGATCTTAGGTTTTTTTTTTTTCCTTCTGCAATTTTGGAACTCACTTCCACTTCTTACAGTTTCCTTCTGCGGTTTTTGAATTAGTTCATAACTCATCGCAAAAATGATTTTTTTATTTATTAAAAAGCTAGATTTGGATTACTCTTTTAGTGTGCATTTGAGATGTCTAAAAGACTGGAAGGCAGAAGCTTCAATTCGGCTACTTTTCTTGATCGGATGGGTCATATGCCCTATGTGGCTGTTTGGCAAGTGGGATTTAGTGAATCGTATTAATTCAGATTTAGTGAACCTGGAGTGGATTAAAAACTTATAACTATTTTGGCATGGCAACTTTTAAATCTTTGTGAATCTTGATATACTTTTTGGATTCAAATCTCAATGGTGTGGTTTAACAAATCCGGAAGTTAACTAGTTATGGGGATGAAATGGGATTTAATAGGAAAATAATTGTGTTAGGATATTCTGACTTTATTTGTTTTAGGATGGGTTTAAAAACCATTGATTTTGTATTTAGATAGTGCAATTTTTTAATCATATATAAGTAATAATCTCAATGCAAACTCAAGCCCTTAAGCCTGTCTTGACGAAAATTGTGTTAAGATATCTCTATACAATTTTTTATTTAATTAAATAGTAGGATTTAGGGTGTCTCCACCCCAACTCCAAACAACTGTAAGGTGTAGCTAGTTTGTTCCATTTGAACGACAAAAAAACAGCTAATCGGTGTTGTGTCAACAGCGCGGCGCCAATATTTAGGGTGTCAATTTTTGACCCGACCCGAACCCGAACCCGAACCAGACCCGGAAAAATCAGGGTTTGGGTCAACCTGGACCCGAAATGGGTCTAGTTCGGGTTCAATAAATCAACCCGTTTTAAAAATCGGGTTGGGTTCGGGTTGACCCAGCAACCCGAAATTGACACGAAAATTAGTATTTGACCCGAAAACCTGAGATTGATCCATTTTGACCCGTTTTGACCAGAAAATCGAAGATTGACCCGAAAACTAGCAATTTTGGGTCAACCCCGGGTCATTCGTGTTGGGTCGGGTTAACCCGGACCTAAATCGGGTCGGGTTCGGGTTCGAAAACCTGACCTGTTTTAAAAACCGGGTCGGGTTCGGGTTGACCCGAATAGTGTCGGGTCAGTTCCGAGTTCGACCCCCCTTTTGACCCGAATTGACACCCCTACCAATATTGGCGTGGCACTGTTCACCTATGCGATTTTTCTGTCTCAACCAGATTTGCCGAAGAAATGTGCAAAATGGAGTTCGATTGGAGATGAATCATGACATTTTTGAGTTACACTGCATTTTGGAGTGAAAAATGAGATTTTCGGTTGGAGATGCCCTAGCCCCAATTTTTTTTTTTGTTTTTTTGTTTTACAGTATTTAAGCTAAATCTTAATTAAATCAGGCCTAAAAGAGGATGCTACTCAACTCTATAGCGGATGAGCAATGATTTTTTTGCTTCACTTTCTCTACTTTTGCTGCTACTCATTACTGACTCATGTCTTATGTGCAGTATGTGAAGTGTGGTTTTGCTGGAGAAAACTTTCCTACTTCTGTGTTTCCTTGTGTGGTTGGTCGACCATTGCTGCGGTATGAAGAATCACTCATTGAACAAGAGCTGAAGGTTTGAGGTCAAAAGTTTCATTCCCCTTTTATGTATTGAAATTAAAATAAAACTTTTGAATTTTGCACCTTCGATTGGTTTCAATAATATGATTCCTGAATAAACTCTTACACTTTCACCTGGTCAGGACATTGTTGTGGGAGAATCTTGTGCAGACTTTAGAAATCAACTTGATATTTCTTACCCTGTCAATAATGGAATTGTACAGAACTGGGAAGATATGGGCCATGTATGGGATCATGCATTTTTTAATGAATTAAAGGTATGGACCATTGGTGATCTTTCTATATTTAAGTGCAGATTGGTGTCATTCTTAGCTTACTACTTTTATTTGTTGTTGTTGCTGAAGGCCTCAGATGTTTGTGCCCTATTTCTCTATTTATTCACTGAAGTCTTTAGAGAAAACTGATTTGATGATCTTTTTTAAATTTGCTTGCTTAGATAGATCCAACTGAATGCAAAATTCTGCTCACAGATCCACCTCTTAATCCTTCAAAGAACCGTGAAAAAATGGTCAGTTTACCCCTTAATGTTGAACTTGGTCTTCTGTCCTATTTCATTATGATGTTCTTCAGTTCTTAACTTTATTTTGAAAGTATCACTCTTTTGATTTTCTAGCTGAACCACTAAATGTGTTTTTGTGCGTGCATGGCAAAACCAGATAGAGACCATGTTTGAGAAGTACAATTTCACTGGTGTCTTCATTCAAATCCAAGCTGTTCTAACATTATATGCTCAAGGTGCTTATTATGATGTCCGTGATGTTTGAAAATTATTGAATCAAGTTTTATTTTCCATGCTATACATCACGTTTCAGATTTCATGGTATATATTCATTGGAAATTTGGCATTTATATAGAGTATGCATTGATATTTCCTGCTTATACTTATAAGCTCCACACCTTTCCTGTATTTACCAACCAGTGCTTATCAATTTTTATTACGCATCAATAGGATTGCTGACTGGTCTTGTCATCGACTCAGGAGATGGTGTCACACATGTGGTAATTGTTTTAAATTTTAGACAAACCTTATTTGTCCGTGCATTACTAGAACTTTTCTATTATGTATAATATTATATGTTTTTTCATTGTTTTTAAAGATTTTTTTTTGTTAGGCTTCAGTTGAACCGTGTTCTGCAACTCTATCCATGAGAATAAAAATTAAAAAACACACAAAACCATCTATGAGATATTTTCCTGAAGTTTTTTGAAGCAAATGTGTTTTTGAAAGCATAAAATAATTGGTTCCACAAAAATACTTTTTCAATACTTTCTTTTTGTTTTGGAGGAAACAAAAGAGCATGAAGCAGAAATTGTGCTTATCTTGGTTCAAAACAAGGAGAGTTCAAATTTATACAGATCTGCCCACTAATGCAATTTAGCATCCTTGTCAAGCCTTTTTTTCATACAAGTTCAGCTCTCAGAACTCATAAAATTTTGAAAATTTGAACTCTGATGTGGATGTTAGAATCAGAAGTCAAAATGGCTAACCATATGTCATCTCATATTTTTGTTTGGTTAATTCTGGAATTTCTCTTTCATGATCTCCAATTTGCATACTTATGTTGCACAGCTGTGATCATATACATGTAACAGGATTCAATAGTACAAGCAACTGGAGTTGTTGACTTTTAAAAGACTACCGTTCATATGCAAAACTAGCTATCACTTAATTTTTTAGATTCTTGTTTAGTTTTTTGACTACTTGTTGACACATAAAGTAGAGCCTAACGCACATAATCCATTAATCTTATAAATTCTTATTTAGGTGAAGATATATCAAATATCATGAGAATTATCAATTAGTAGATTGTGGAAGTAAATGACGCTTGAAAATAAAAACTCTTTTATAAATGATTTAACTTAAAGGATAAAGTCTGACATGGGATTAAAAGTTTCTATCGTACTTTTGATTTTTGGGTAGTTTATGAGATTCGAGCGTGGGTAATGGGGAGTAATAAGCTTCCATCAACCTATACACCACACACTCAATCCCCATACTTTTGATTTTACCAATGTGTCATTGCATATGTCAACAACTAAAAATATTATTAAAATATTAATAATTAAAATTGAGTTTAAAAAATGAAGTCCTCTCCTTCATATTTTCAGAAGAAAACCTCTCTCTCTCTCTATTTCTCTTACTATATTGTATATAGATAGCTGAGATTGTTATGCAATTATTTTTTGAGGTTCTCATGGCAATCATTTTTTTTAAGTATCCTGGAAGTCCCCTCGCTAGTTTCACTGTTAAGCTTCAATATACACTCACCTAACATTTTGATTAATTGCTTTTCGGTTTAAAGACTAAAGGCTTTTGCATTAGCTTTGATGGGGAAAAGAATTAAAAACATCATTATAAAATATGTGAGATATAAAATTACAATCACAATACAATTTTCTGAATCTGAGAAGGTAAAAAAAAAAAACAATTACTGTAATTTTGAAGACATCAAAAAATAAAAATTGAAGATATTTATGTGAAATATATACGATAGAAAACTCTAATACTTTGTCTTCCAATCACATTATTAATTGCACGTCTTCTTAAAACCTTCTCCTATCCACAGTTGTGTTAGGACTTAAAGCTTCTGAAACAAATTTTCCCTGGACAAGATTATGGTCTACAAAGTTTATTCCTAACAAGTTAACAAATTTCCTTCTTTTTTAAGTCTCTTGGATATGTTAGCAGTTATTTTACCCTTTTCATTAATTTTTTCTTCCTTGCAAGGAATTTTTTAAATGCAGGTACCTGTTGTTGATGGCTACTCGTTTCCACATCTTACTAAGAGAATGAATGTAGCTGGCAGACACATCACATCTTATCTTGTGGATCTACTATCTAGAAGGGGGTAATAGTTTTCAATTTCAGCTGCTCAAATGTTAAATGCTATGGAAATTTGGGCAGCTTTTTTATGAATTGCTCTCTTGTTATCTTGTGAAGATACTCAATGAATAGGTCTGCAGATTTTGAAACAGTAAGGAATATAAAGGAGAAACTCTGCTATACCAGGTATTTTTCCTTCTTGATAGTATGCATATATGTACTGGTCATATCAGGCACGTTTCTAATATTCTTAATGATGAAACTCTAACAGCTATGATTACAAGCGTGAATACCAACTTGGTCTTGAAACTACCATTCTTGTCAAAAACTACACTGTAAGTTGATTAGCTTGATTCTATTTGTTTGATCATCGCTACTTGAAGATAAGTTTGGCTTACTAGTGATAAATTCCAAAGCTTGAATTCTTAATATTCTCTTTAAAATTTTCTAGGTACTCATAATACTTTTTAAATGTTCCAACTTGATTTAATGAATTTGATGCTCAAAATCATAACTTTTCTATATAAATAGTAATGATTCAAGAATAAAACTGAGAAATCAATTAGAGTTAGAAGGAAAAGATCAATCAATTAATTGTATTTGATTTTGGGATGAGTGTAGATCCATCTGCAAAGTGACTTTTGTTAAAAAGGAATTTCACACTTCCTGTCCAAATGAACACTTCCAGGTTGGTTAGCACCCACCACCTCCAGCCAGCCGCCACCACTGTAGCCGGTCATCCGCCATCTGTCGCCAGCCACCGACCACACCTCCATCAATGTCGGCCACTGACCACAAACTTTTTACAATTTGCATTGTATTCATTTTACTTCAAACTAAACTAAACTAAAAAAAAAAAAACTAATCTCATGCATTTTTTTTATAATCATCCAAACAACTTCAAAGTATTCCTTTTACATTGCATTCTTTTTTCAAGCAACCAAACAACCCCTTAGTAAATCATATTTATTTGGTGTATATCCTTGATAAGGCATTCTGATGATTATATTACGTATCGGCATTGTAAATCAAATCATTTCTTAGAGATGGATGGATCATTAATAAATTACTAAAAGTTCTCTTGCAGTCACTAAGACAATTATAAGTGATGTTATGTGTGGTCTTGCATTGTAACATCAGAATTTAATTATTTATTTATATAAATTATTGTAAAAAAGTTGAATGCATTTGATCAGCTGCCTGATGGAAGAGTCATCAAAGTCGGCACAGAGAGGTTCCAGGCCCCTGAGGCTCTCTTTACCCCGGTATTTAGCTCTGTTGTTGCAATCAATTATTTTATTCCTTAGACTGCTTTTTTTTTATTATTATCGCCAACAGTCACTTTATTTATCAAAAGAATTATGTTTTCACATAATGGTGATTGGAAGCCAAGGTTATCAAATTGCATTCATGCTTAAGTATTAATAGGATAATATCATCTAGGTAAGAAAACTTCTTATTTAGCTTAGAATATAAAATACTATCAGTCACATACACTGATCCAAACAATTTCCTAATTGAAAATGCACAATCTTTCATGCTCTCTTCCTATAGATTATCTTACCTCTATGGAAAATCATCGTGAGAAGGTAAAATAGTTTAATATTTGCTTGTGAGGGAATACTTCACTCTAGTCTGGTCCACATTCTTTATTCTCCACTTAGTTTTAGGAGCATGTCTTTGCTTGGGACCGATATTCATTGTTCCTATTAAGCTTTGTTGTAGATGCAAATAGCTTTAGTAAGCTATTCTTCACCAAAAAAATGCCTTGATTATGACACTTTCATTAAGTTTTAAAATTCAAAATTCAAAGCTTTCATTATGGTTGAACCACCATTATCATTCTCATCATCATCATCGAGCTTATCTCAACTATTTGGGGTTGGCTTTATAAATACCCATTTGCTATTCATCTCTATTGAGAGTTGCATAAAGTGTTAAATCTATTGCGCTCAAATAATTTTAGTTAACTTCTATACAAATTATCTTTGGTCGATCACCTTTTTCTTCCTAATATTTGAACATTAATTTATCAACCCATTTTATTGATGCATCTTCTACCCTTCTTTGACTAGCCCTAATCACTTAATTTATTTTTCACCGCATTACCTTTAATAAGCGTTACTCTCATCGTCCCTCTAATTTAATGATTTCTTAATCTATTATTTTTAGTTTTAGCCCAGACATCTCTCTTACCATTCTCATGTCTACCACACTAAAACTATTTCATTATTGACTCATTTTCTTCTCATAACTTGTATACATATAAATTAGCTTTCAAAAGCATAGTTATATTAAATTAATTTTCTTTTAAAAATATGTTGTAATTCCTAATTACTTATAAATCGCATGCTATGTTGTCTTTGTATAATATTTATCTAATTTTGAAGTAAACTTAGTAGTCTTGGCAATGTTATGGGAGTTTTATTGAACCAATTTGGTTTTATTCTGGAAGGATCTGCTATAGAAGCAAATTTTGTGTTGAGCCAATTGATGGAGAAATATAGTGGTACTAATATTTTCATATTTTATGTTAATTTTGAGAATACGTGTAATCGAGTCGAGTTGATGAGGACAAACATGTGTATCGCCGGAAGCATCGCAGATCGATGGCCACGATTCAGAGCTTATATTTCTAGTTGTTTATGCATTTTATTTTTATGTCTTCCTATTGTACCCTTATGTTGAGTTGAGTCATGTTGGGGCCCTGAGGGCAATTTAGTCTTTATTTCTTCTTGTATGCTTGAGACCTATATATATTTGGGTCTTTTCTCTTGTAATAGCTAATGAATATTGAAATAAAAAATTTGTGTTTGTTTCTACTTCTTCTTGCATGAGAGCTTGAGAAGGGAGAGAGCTCAAGGGGAGCATTCGCAAGGCCCGCCAGTTGTTGGAAGAGTCTGCGGCTCGTGGTTAAGGTGATTCTATCTTCTTTTGTGTTTTCCCCTCATTTTCCATCACATAAATCTTCTCTCGTCAACCCCAAATCGAACCCCATTCAATTCCACCTCCACCAAAGGAAGCCCATCCGCCGGCCATCCCTTCGGCCGCCGGCCACCCCTCCCCCACCACCTCACCAACCACCTCACCGCCGGCCTCCCTTCCCCATTCCTCTTGCTCGAATTTTGAAATTCAAAATTGAGTGAATTGTAAAACTTTCCAAATTTGTCAAGATCCTAATTAGGAAAGTTTTGAATACGCTTTATGACGAAATTCTAATTCAAATGAATTTCTTCATACTCATTCCTAGATCTTGTGTGCTGATTTGGAAAGCTTTTCATTGCTCCCACATCAATTTCTCCCCCCTATAAGCCGCCGGTCACTCTTGGATGGAGCCCCATCAATGCCTAACATTAATGCATTGATGACACATGAGTTTCAAATCAATTTCAAATACTTTTTCCCTCCTAATTCCCCTTAAACCTGAGAATAATTTCAGGTTTTTGAATAGAAACTCCTCTCCCTCCTCTATGGAAACCGCCGGCCCCCTTCTTTGATGGGCTCCATTAATGGCTCATCAATCTCCCTTAATTATATTTGAAATTTGAAAATAATTTCAATAACTTCCTCCTAATTTACTAAAATCTGAATTTAATTTCAGTATTCAGATTTGAGTAAATCTCTTGCCATCCTCATCTAACCTAGATTCCCCCCTCTCCCACCTTGGCCGAAACCTTCTCTTCCTCCTTGGAAATCCCGCCGGCCTCTCCTCCCTCATCTTCCCCTCTTCCAACGCAAGGATTCTCTCTCACCCTCACTTAAATCTCTTCTCCTTTGAAGAATTCTCCAACATCAAGCATGCATGGCGGATCCGGAGTTTGAGTGGGGTCTTGTGTTCAACGCCGACGGAAGCTTGAATATCCTACGGTCACCATTCTTTGACGTTGGATTTGAAGACAACGCCACCGTTGGAGATTACTTGGAACGAGTGGTTCCTACCTTTGCAAGCGTCATCGACCGCCAACATCCAAACTACAATTGGAGCATTGACCGTCGTTCATTTCCATCATCCTCGCCACCGATAACCTTCCCGTGGATCAAGGCCGTTGTGGTTGCTACCGTCCTCGTGGCATCGTCGGGTTTGCTAAAGACCTTCCGCTAAGCCTAGTGTAGTTGAGTGATCAATCCCCAAGGTGAAAACTCTCATTATTAAATCGCGGATTGTTGATTAATAGCTTTTGGTATTGCTACTATCTTTGGTTACCTATGAGTTTTGGTTAATCTACTTGTACTCCTTCGCCTAAGCAAGTCAAAGACTAAGGTTCTTTAATGAATTTACTTGTTATTTCAATAAGTTATTGATTGAGAATATATTGTTCATCGTTCTTAAATTTCTTAACAAGCTCCTTTGCATAATTGTTTCACATCACGAGTGCCACGAAAATTTATTTAGCATCCATTAAGGCAAAAATGTGTATGTCAAAAGCATGTTGACATTTATATTAAAAAAAAGGCATGTTGACATTATCAAAGATATGGAGTAATGACTATTATTATAATTAATTGTGGGATTATCCAAGAGTGTTCAATTATTATGGGTAAAACTTCAAAAAAATGAAAAAGTCTTTGGAATATGGAAGATTTAGAATTAGTAGAATAATGATCTAGTATATGATATGTAATTGTAGCAAGTAAGATATTAACCATTATGAATGATTATTATTAGAAGGTGAAGTTATAGCTAGGTGTGATAGGTTTAAATATCTTGGATCTATTTTATATATATATATATATATATATATATATATATATATATATATATATATAGAGAGAGAGAGAGAGAGAGAGAGAGAGAGAGAGAGAGAGAGAGAGAGAGAGAGAGAGAGAGAGAGAGAGAGAGAGAGAGAGAGGGGTAAGTATTGATGTCAAAAATAGAGAAATGCTCAGAAGTTTTATATGATAAGAGAGTATCATGAGCATTTAGGGTCTGTTTTGTGTGGTTGTAGTTTTTTATAAAGGTGATTGTAAAGTGGTTGTAGGGAAATAAATTTTTTTGAAAGCTAATATGAGTATTATAAATATATATATATATGTATTTTTTAAAAAAAGCTAGATAGCAACTTTATTGCAACTACCACACTAACAAATTTGGTTCTCAAAAGTGGCTTCATCTTATAGAAATTTCTAAAAAGCAATTAGAAAATAACTAAATGAATGTGTCCTAATAGTCGAATATTGATCAAGTTGGTTTGAGAAGTACAATGAAGGGAGAAGAAACTCCATTAATACCGTCTGATAAGCTAATGTTTAAGGATTAAGAAGAAAAATAGTTAAATCGAAGGTGAGCTTGATATTATTTTCATAAAAAAAATATGTTAAATAGGGTTAAAACCTTATTTGGCACTCAATATGAATGAATAATTCATCCCAAATAGTTGGATTAAGGCTAATAAGGCTAATAATGATGATGTAATTTTATTATTTTAATGATTCAAAATCTTTCTATATATATTTATTAAATGTACAAAGTGTGATTCTTTCTCGTATTATCACTTTATCGGATAAACTTCTTGGCTTAACATAGTTTCTACTTTGTAAGCTTTCTGATTCCAAAGAGTTGTATTTCTGGTGAAGAAATATACATAATATTCGGTAATTGATTTCTCCTAATTTTCTTCATGAACTCTACTATATGGTTTTGATGTTTAGTGTAATGCAAGCCTTATCTGTATTTTTCTATCATCTTCCTGCACATTATGTTAAAAAGCTAAAAAAATGTTATTTTGATGCAGGAGCTTATAGATGTTGAAGGTGATGGCATGGCAGACATGGCATTTCGATGCATTCAGGAAATGGACATTGATAATAGAATGATGGTATTGATAACAATTAAATTACAGCGCTAAGTTTATAATTTTTATACTTTATAAATGCTGTTCACTAAGCGGACCAAAAGTTACAATATGTTGTGATGAGCCATCACAACATATTGAGTAGCTAAGTTGGCAAACACTTTAATTTATTTTTTTAGCCTTTTGCGTTTGTCAATATGTTGTGATGAGCCATCAGATGGCTTCCAAACTAGTAAATTTTATATAACTAATATCCCTCCATGAATAATTTAGTGTCATTATAATGATGGATTAATTAAAATCCCATTTTGATGAACCTCTATGTGAGTATTCCACATTTACAAGTTGCTTTATTTGTGCAGCTTTACCAGCATATTGTTCTCAGTGGTGGGAGTACCATGTATCCTGGATTGCCTAGCCGGTAAAATGTTGCCCAAAAGATCATTTTACCTTGGTCTGTCATGTTTACCATATTTTGTCAAGGAAATTTCTCATAAATTTACTTCCTTTTTACCAGTGCTAGACCATTGAAACTTTTTTTTTTGCAATAAACTTTTTTTGGAAAGCAAGTTTTTATAAAAATGCACTACTGAGAACCCTAGCAAGCAAATCCAAAAAGTTCAAGAAAACTTATTTACTTGTTATGTTAAATATTTTACACAATTTGAACACTTACAACCCAGAACCTTACCATGTATTTGCAACCATTAAGCTTCTATTAGATCGGTCCAGCCGGTCCGACGGGAACGGCAACTGGCGGAGATTTCTGCCTCCTATACACAGGAGCCGACCGCCTAGTCACCTGTGAGCTGTTTAGGAAGGTTTTTGAAGGGAGTTTGGAGGGAAATTTCAAAGTAGGGGTTGTTTAGAGAATTCCTTTTGAATTGTATGCATTAAATAGTTGTTTTCCTTGGATTAGGGCATCTTGAATTTGGCTGAAATTTGATCTCTCTTAGATTTAGGTTTTCTTTTGGGTTCTAGTGGCGTCTAGAGATTTGAGAGAGATTGATCCTCCTCTCGAATAGAGAGGATCACTTGTATCTTATTATTTTCTTCCATTCTATTTGATTCTTGCAATAAAATTATTATTTTTTTTATTTTTCTTTTGGAGTGTGGAAGAGTTCTCTCGCTGATTTTCTGAAATTGATAGGATTTCTCGCTTATTACATGTCTGAACATTATTAGTACAAATTTAAAAAAAAAAGGATTGATATAAGCTATTCCCATGAATCATCTATGACCTCCAAATCACTATAGAGGCAATCTAACTTTTTTATCTAAGGCCGCTTTATATTGCTGCCGATTTAAAGCATTGTTCTTTTCTCATGATTTTCTATTGAAAGTTAGTTTGTTTTCTGATTCTAACAGCTTGGAGAAAGAAATACTTGACAGATATCTTGAAGCAGTATTGAAGGGAAACAAAGATGGACTGAAGGTGAGAATTTGTGTTTTATTGCTCAATCTTTAATAAATTTCCTCATCAGCCATTCTTTCATTCAAGTTAAACTTTTCCTTCAAGTATCATTTCAGTTCTGTGAGTGCTCACATGATAGTTAAGAAAGTTCAAATATGAAACTCAGATTAGTTAAAAACATGGTTACATGGTAAAAATTGCAATAAAATCCATCTCTATTTGAACATATACATGTAAATGCATATCCCATATCATTACAGAAGCTTCGCTTAAGAATTGAAGATCCGCCGCGAAGAAAACACATGGTGTACTTAGGTGGTGCAGTTCTTGCAGGAATCATGAAGGTATTTTTTTCCCTCTTGATTCTTCTCTTGAGAAAAATATCTTCATCCCTTCCTCTGGCAAATCCAGCCACCATTCCCTTTCCTACAATTCAAGGTTAAATTTAAATCTTCTACTATTTTCCTGTAAACTTCCTATATAGGATGCACCAGAATTTTGGATTAACAGGCAGGACTACCTGGAAGAAGGGTTAGCTTGTCTCAGGAAATGTGGGCAAGTGTGACCGTTGTGAAAACACTAGTGTAATGTATACTTGAAAAAAAAACCTGTGCATTTTAACATAAAAAGTGTCAGCTTGTGCTGAGAAGCTTTAGTACCTTAGGCCGCACTGCTGTAAGAGTGACTCTTTTTTTTTAATATATTATATATTTGCTGCTGCATCTTAGATATGTGTTCATTCTCCTTAAATTTGAGAGCAAAAGAACTTTTTCCTTGATGCTGTCATTGTTAAGTTTCTGAGCTTAATTTTGAAATTTTATTGACTTTTCTCTCTGCCCCATTTTTTTTCATTACTAATGTATTTATATTACTCGGTTATGGGCTCGCAATCCGAGCTTATCGTGCTCACGAGTCAAGCTTGTTTATTAAGCGAGCTCGAGTTTGAGCTTGATGAAGCTTAGCTCGTGAGCCGGCTAAAAAATTATTAGTTCTATTTATTAAATTACAACAATAACAACAACACAACAACATCAAGCCTTTGTCCCACTTATTCATGTCATGATTATTCGACAAGTTTTATGCTGGTTGTCGACTACCTAACCGAACCCTCCACTTTTTTCATCTAGTACTTGAGACCTAGCAACGACAGTGTTATTCCACCTAAGCTTAATTTTGAACTTTTTAATCAAATCCTTTATCTCGCTCAAATCCCATATCCCATTCAAATCGCGCTGCTCGAGGTGGACGACCCACGTAAGACGGAACTCGGGCTCGACTCGCTCGAACAATGTGGACTGCTGGTGTGGGACTCATGCTCGACTCGCTCGGACGATGCGGATGGCGGACGACTCAACCAGACTGCAAAGGCTCGCGAGCCGGCTCGAGCTTGAGTTCGAGCTGGCTTTCTAAATGACGAGCCGAGCTTGATAGGACCATTACTCGTCTTGACTTGTTTACACCCCTAGTCATATCTATGTTGTACAATCAAATGATAGTGAAATTTATAGTAGCAATTACAATATATAGCTATCAATTGGTGAATTTGTATAAAATTTTCTTGTGTTTTTTATGGTTTGAATAATGGGTTGTAATTCTCCGCGGTAAAATCAAAGTGAAAATTTACAGTAGCAGCAATAAAACGTAGCTATCAATTCGATCAATCTGAACAAAATTCATTGTTTTTTGCGTTGATCTTCTCTATTTTTTTGTTCTTTTTTGCTCTCCATGTCTATATCATATGATGATAAAGGGTTGTAATTCTCCACAATCAAATGTGAAATCTGTAATGGAAACTGTAAGACGCAACCATTTGGTGAATTTGTGTAATTTTCACGGTTCTTGTGATATATGATTGTTACATATTGTTCTTATTTATTTTATCTGGAAGCCCATCTGAAGAGAATTCGATCAAACTGGCACTTAAATGATGGCTACATTCTCTGTGCTTTGACTGATTTTAGCACAAAAATTGGATGTCTTTTCAGTTTCTTAATGCGAAGAGGTTACTGATGAATATCATTAATGCCCATGATTGCATATTAATTGTTCTGTGCGGACGCCAAACGCCGTCAGGAGACTAACCAGAATGCCCCACGTTAGCCATCCGCTCGGTACCGCTGACGTTGCGCATTCTGATTGGTCTCCGAACGATGTTCTGCGTCTAATAATTTCTCCATGACTGCAAGTGTGATTCATTTCTTCCTGATGATAATTTTTCTGAAGTATTATGTTGGGAGAAAATTGATGCGTGCGAAATCAAATGTTTGGATTCTCATTTATGAGTGTTATAGTCATGTTGACCTTACTATTATGAGCTTTGAAGCACTCATGTGCTTGTAATTACTACATCATTTGTAAATTTGACTTTATATGTATGTAATACATGTAATTAATCATATATTTACACTTCTGAATTTTTTTTTTTTAAATATGATTGAAAGTTCATTTTAGATTGAAATTATGCCTCTTGTATTAATGTGATATTAGAACCCATAATTTGAACATGTTTGAAACTTGGTTCAAATCTCATTCTTGTAATTCTTTAATGTTCTTGCAAATTCTTCTTCTCCTTTGCATGTCGTTGATCTCGCAATGCCTTTCGGACAAGCTCCATTGCATGCAATGAAACCCTTCTTCTCCTGCACATGTTGCTTGTGAAGCCTCTTAAGTAAAAGAATTTAAATTCTTAAACATTGAGGCGCTTTTTGGTGCAATAGTTGGAATTTCATTTAAGAAACTCCGCAATTAAATGTGCTCATATGGAAGAAATCTTGAGATGGGTGACCTTTTGGAAAATTATACCAACAGGACAAAATAATAATGCCCGTTGGCCAAAGCGAACAAATATCTCGATAGTTAAGAATTTATGCAGTTACAAATAATATTAAATTAATACACCAGCCGGAAGATGGAAACTAAGTGACATACAAGACAAAGTGCTACGTCATGGGAGTCACCTCTTAAATCATGTATGGGAGAAATTGCTACATTGTGGGAGTCACCACTTTAATTTTTTTTAAGGGTCGTATCTAGAATCCTATATGACTGGTGAATGATTCTAGTATAAAGATGATGACAAGAACACCAGTTACTTAAGTTGAAGAGATTGTGAAATCCTTTTAGTAAAAGGAACTAAACTCTTAAATATCGAGATGTCTTTTGGTGTAGTGGTTGAAATTTCATTTAAGAAACTCTATAGTTAAGTGCACTTATCCTAGATAAATCCTGAGATGAGTGACCTCTTGGGAAATTACACCAACATGACAAAATCATAAGGCCCTTAAGCCAAAGCGGACAATATATTGATAGCTAAAAATTTGGGTTGTTACATTATTGGTCTTGCAAACTCTTCTTCTCCTTCAAATTTCATTGATCCCATGATGCTTTCCCTACAAGCTCCATCACAATCTGTGCAAACTCCTCGTTCCTTCACATGCCACTGACCCTACGATTCCTTCACTGCAACCTCCATCGCATGCTCAGTGAACTCCAATTCCCCTTTGACAAATTGTCAATCCTGCAATGCCTTCCCCAGTCCCCACCTTCACCTTCGAAGAACAATGGGTTCTAACAAGGCTTGAACCTTGGTTTGAATTCAAATTGGTTCAAATTAGTTCAAAACTAACTTAAATCTAATGAGCAATTATATATTTATTATGAGGCATATTAAGGCAAATTCCCCTTTCTTCATACTTTTCTTGGAGCTCTGTTTTAGTTCTTTCTTAGAACAGTTGTTTTTAGGGGTGTCAATTCGAGTCAACGGGTCGGGTATGAGTCGAACCCGGAACTGATCTGGCACTGTTCAGGTCAACTCGAACCCGATCTGTTTTTAAAAACGGGTCAGGTTTCCGGACCTGAACCCGAACCCGACCCGACCTGACACGAATGACTCTAAGTTGACATAAAATTGCTAGTTTTCAGATCAAAATCTGTTCAATCTCGGGTTTCCGAGTCAAATATGAGTTTTCGTGTCAATTTCAGGTTGCGAATCTGAACCCGACCCAATTTTTAAAACAGATTAATATGTTGAACCTGAACCCGACCTGTTTCGGGTCCTGGTTGACCCTAACCCAGATTTTTCTAGGTCAGGTTCAGTCGTGTCAAAAATTGACACCCCTAGTTGTTTCCTTTTATAATATAATTTGTTTCCAAATCTCATGATATTATGGTTTTATTTGGGACAGGTTTCTCACTGCTTTTTAAAATAATTTTTTAATACCAAAAAATTTAGTTCAACATTTTTTTGTATTAAATAGTTGATTTAGAAAATAGTAAAAAAGCTGTTCCTAAAAAAAAACCTAAAAGACCAACTAGACGGTTCCAGCTCTCTCTCTCATATATATATATATATATATATATATATATATATATATATATATATATATATTAATAAAAAAGTCAAAATCATATTGACTATATTTGTGTCAAAACATTTTCATGTTGAACCCGTAATTGACACGATAACCCGATTTGATGCCACTAATTTAATCTTTATGGTTTTTTTTTTTCTGTAAGATAGTTCTGAGTATCTATGATCTATCCAACTTAAAATAAGTAGATTTTGATACTTCCAAGAAGAAGAACCAAAACTCTCATTTCCCAGTAATAATTTATAAAAATAACTGCAATAAAGAAAGTTTATGTCAGCGCAACGAGAAATTATTAGGTACGGAGTGCGGACGGGAGAACTATCCGCACACTAGTATAAAACCGCGCTCGGTACTGTTCGGTACCACTGGGTACCGCTTGGTACCCTGTGTCTGTGCAGACGGTTCTTATCCCGTCTGCACTCCGCACCTAATAATTTTTCCAGCGCAAGACATGCATTTTACACATTAGGTCTATAAGAAATAAAAATAAAATAATAATACAATACAATATAATTATTTTGGGACAAAAATGAATGTTTTATAATTATTGTTCAATCATCATATATTTTTAAGTAAATGCTCATTAACTTCCTCATAAGGATTGTTAGCAATGAAGCACACATACAGATACGATGATACGTATGATATGATAAGGACACAATGACACATATATGATAAGATAAGGACACGATGACACGACATAATCATAGTATTTTTTATTAAAAACATTATCTGCAGATAAAATCTATAAGAATTAATATTTCCTTGATTTTATTGGCACAAAGAGATGATGATGATTTACATAAAAATCATTAAAAATTTATATATTTGCATATCTTTCAAATAAAATTTTATATTTACTAATAAAACATCCTAAACTCTAAATTCCACTAATACATTTTATCTAAAGTGCAATAGACCAGATGTTTCGATATGATTTAGATGAATTGCATATATACCATAAAATTTGTAAGTCTTTACATCTATATCTTCCAAATCTTTATATTTACTTATATAACATTATAGTCCATAAATGTAATATCAATTTATCTACAGTGAAATATGCATTTTCATGCAAATATTTCCATATGATTTAGCCACTAGGATGATATATAAGTAAAGATGAAGATTTTGTTGATACATAAATAGATGCATATAAATTATGGGATATGCATGTAAATCCCCTTAAACAGATTAAAAAAAAAAATTAATGATTTAACTAATCAAATTACATATATCAAACTTACCACCTTAATTACATATATACCATAAAATTCTTATATATTTACATATCTAACATCTAAATCTTTATATTTACTTATATAACATCATAGACTCTAAATATCACTAAATTTAACGTATATCTAAAGTGAAATACACCTTCTCATGCATAAGTTTCAATATGATTTCGCTATCAAAATGTTATATAAGTAAATATGCAGATGTGGGTGCCATATATGCAAATACAATCAATTATATGACATATTTGTAAATCTCCTAATATAAAAATAAAAATAATAATAATTATTATAATGATTACTAGAAATGAAAGAAACTCCCATACTTCCATCCAGCACAAGAAATAGTTGAAGCAATTCCCTTCCAAATAAAGCTCTTCTTAATGAATATGTACAAGGTACCATTATACAAAATGAACAGCTCAGTGAGTAAAAACTAGGATTAGAACAAAGAACTATTCCAAAGGCAAAAGAAGGATAGCTCAGATAAATGAGTTAACAAGCAAGTGTAGGCATTTATATAACATGTACAAGGCTCCTATGAACAGGAAATCAGAGAAGAAATCATTCAAAGCTTAGAAGAAACAATTGAAAGATGAGAATTCAAATAGGGAATCATTGCCTCTTTTTGCGCAGAGCGCGATGATTTTGCCATGTCCAGAACAGCAAGAAGACCACCAGCATTATCGCCATGGATACCCAAAAGATTATCAGCCATGTTGGAGGCATAGGGTTGAGAAATAGACCTATCAAAAATGAAATAAACATTGGTCACAAAGTTACCTTATGCATAAGAGATTACGGCTTTGTTTGGGACGGCTTTCTTCTTACTTTCTAAAACAGCTTTTCAGTATAAAAATTTCTTGAATTTGAAATTTTTGTACTAGAAAATTATTTTAAAAAGCAATACGAAAGCTGTTCCAAATGAAGCCTAAGACAAAAAGAGAAGAAAACGGTTACCATGGCAAAATTTGATGCATATAAGGAGTTCCACTATACAGATTGCTAATGAAAGCCAACAGAATGCTCCTATCTTCTTCGTTGGCTTCCTGGAATGATTAGTAATTTGTGAGAGAGAAGTAGAAAAAGAGAAATACAATTTCAATCATGATATTAAAGATAAAATATTTAGGTTTCATTTGGGACGATTTTCTTACTACTTCTTAAAATAATTTTTTAGTACAAAAATTTAAAAATTTACTTTAAGAAACAGTAAAAAAGCCGTTCCAAACGAAGCCTAAGAGTCATACAATAAAAAGAGAAAGCAATACCATTGCTTTTCATTGTTGTCTAAATTTCTTCTAATTTTGATCATTTGTCTTATAACTTCGAATATTTTATTTTCGTATCGATCAGAATATTCCGACATAATTTTTTTGTTGTACACAAGGTTTTGAAACAAGATCAATGAAGGAGAAAACCTGTCCTGCAAGTAGGAGTTGTACTCGCGAATGGTGGGTATTGCAATCAGCCACCATAAGATCAATCTATGAATCACAACAGGATTTCCAGGTGGTATCCAAAGGCAGAACTTAAGAAAGAAAGTGTTAAGCTCAACAGTGAGGAACACAACACACAGGGTAAGAACTTGGATAAACCTCCATGGTCCTTGAAGAGGGTGCCATTCATCTTTATCCCATTGAGCTGGTGTAAACTGGCCCAATGTTCTTTTCACCTACGAAGAAAATGGCAAATACAATTCAATCAAATGATCAGCCATGGATAAGCTAACAAAATCATGTAAACCTCAATCCATAAACAAATATAAATATACATCTCATGCAAAATGCAGAAGGATACACAAATCTATGAAGGTAGTAGAGAGAAATTTTCTCTTTAACAGTACAGGTAGAGGAAAAAAGAAGGATAAAGGATGTAGCAAATCAGTTTTATGCCTGATATTGTCAATTTAAGAATTTTGTTGTAAAGGCTTGTTAGTAGTTTTAATGGAGATGGATTATCAGGGAAAGGAAAAATAATTACAAATGTAAGATTTGTATGTTAATTTTTTATAGGAAACACTTGAAGAACTCATGTGAAACTTATCAATATTGGAAAAAAACAGCGAGAACTCACCACAAATCTCCCACAAAATAAGGAAAAACAATAATTTTATGTAGAAAACAATGAAAGCGGAAGGAAAATAACAAGATATGATTGATCCTCAATTCAAGAGGAGGATCTATCTCTCCAAATTCTCTAGATAGCACTAGAACCCAAGAACGTATGAGCACCCAAATAGAAATTCAGCAATACTCAAGATGCCCTAACCCTAATATAAAACTTCTATTTAAAGCAAACATAAAAATAATTCAAAAGGACTAAAAAACCCTCTTTCTCTCTCTCTCTCTCTTCCCTAGAAAATGGACCCCAACCCAAGGGGGACAGGATTTGGAACCTACGGACCAATAGGCCTTCGCCTACTGTAGCAGTTGAGCCGGCCCAACTTGAGCCGGCTGGACCGATCAAGGAGGACCGGTCTATCATTTTCAACATGATGGAAGTAAAGTGAAGGCATGGCTATGTAGAACAAAAAATTCAAAATTTATAATATAATTTAACAATTTATAAGAGAAGATGTTAGTGATGCAACATAAATGTCCTATTCCTCTATTTTACAAACATAATATACTCCATAAGCGATCATAAGTGAAAATAACCAAGTTTTTGAAGTTGAAAAGTTAGAATTATGAAATGCTCTGGCAAAATTAATCCTAAGGCTTGTCTAATTTGAAGTAGAAGATTTGAAATAAAGGAAATAAGATAGAAAACCAACTTGTTGCAAACTTACCTTACCAATGATGTTTGGTTGCCGGCTTAAACCAACCCATTCATAAGTCTTAGCATCAAAGTACCTAACAGTGCGCATTCCAGCCCAAATGCCTATCCAAGAACCAAAAATACAAACAATGAAAACATGAATAATACACAGTGATTTAGAACCTAAAGAGCAGTAAGCTCCTCATGTTACCTTCCAAGATATGACAGATTTCCATCAGACTGACTTGAAGTAACAGGTTCCCCCTTGTCTACCCAAATCAGGAGGGTTCCCCAGGAATAATTTACGCTTCGTTTGGGATGATTTTTTTACTGCTTCTTAAAACAGCTTTCTAGTACAAAAGTCGAAGTTTTTGTATTTGAAGCAGCACAAAAGCTATCCCAAACGAAGCTTTAGTTTCTTGTAGAAAATGATAATGTTATCAATTTTGCTGAATTTTGAGGGCATTTTTATAGCTCAAAATCAGTATTGAATTCTAACTGCCAACCAAATGACAGAATCCTCCAAATTCACCATTTTTTTCTAATTCAAGCAACCAAATGAGACCTTAGATTATTTGAAAGACTCTGATAGAAATTCAAATGTATGGGTGTTAATAGAGTAGCATTCTCCTACATTTTTTACCGTCAATCAAAAGGCAAAACTACCTCAACTTCTATCTTGAATCCAAAAGAATACATTTTGAAACAAAAAAGTTTATATTTAGAAGCTTTATTTCAATGGAACTAGGCATAGAAGATAAGAAACTAACCAAACCAATTGCAGATTAGAATATCCAAAATAATACTGTCCCACCAACATTCATTGAAGTTTGGCAGCATATGGCGGAAAGTGAGCTGCCACATAGTAGTTAAAGTTAGACCATCAGATAAAACCTCTGAAAAAAGAAGAAGATTTTTACACATATTTAAGAGCTGACCTCCATCACTTCGAATCCAATAGACAAAAGCCACAACAGAGGTTGGTTTCTTATCATGATAGCCTTACCCCACCATCCAAAAATATGTGCAAGGACAAATTCATCAAACAATGTCTCCTATAAAGAAAAAACTATTCTTCTGAAAATATTTCAAGCTAAGTAGAGCATACAACAAGTAAATAATGAAAATAGAACATTTAAAAGTAAATAATATATGGTGAATGAAGCAATCATACATAAACACTGTTAAACCTGCTTTTTGGATTCTCAGGTGTGTATATTCGGCAATCAGTACCATATGACCTTTCAGGTAGCTCTGTTTTATATTTGACAAAGCACATCAGGATCAGAAAGATGCCAGAAAAGTAATTTAGAGTTTTAGATGAAGTTGTTACCAACTCCAAGATCTGGGTGAAGAAATCTCATGAACTTCCGTGCATCATCGCGGTTCTGAAAATGAAGAGCTATCAGATAAGATTAACATACTTAACACAGTCCTAAGTAAGAAGAATACTCTCAGAAAATTCTCAAATGGAATATGAATGAAAACAAAAGAGGCAAATGCTTTTGAAACAGTAGTGGTCTACCTTCAATCAAAAAGCACTAAGATAACTGGTGAATTTAAGGAGTTAAAAACAAGAAAGATAAGGTTATATATATATACATTTCACAACCAGTTTCACCCTCTCTCACAACCAGTTGCACTCAGTAAGAAGTGCGGCCGTGCGGGATAAGAGGGTAGCTAACAATCTTCCTGTTTATGCAATAAGGTTCCATTCGTATGTAAAATGCTCAGTTAATCTTCAAATGTCCACTAATTCTGCTCAACAAAGTATGGAAAACTATGACGAAGTAATGGGCTACAATGTGATTTTTCGAGTGCAACTTTCAAATGATTGTAATTTGCCAGAGTGCTATTGCCAACTGTGTTCTTATCATGTAAATACTGCCATTTTTTTTACTGAGGTTTCACCACAGGTAAGTTCATACTCACCATTTTAAATCCAAATGCTCTCCTTATGTGATGAGGACTTGTTATGTGGGCATACTTCTGATAATGATTGGATGATTGCAATGTGATATAAAGCAGCTAGGTTATGAAGTAGGCACATCTAATAGTAGTTCATTTTTAAGCTATTGGACATAACATTCTCTAACCAAATCAAACGCAGATATATGTACTCATCATAACATCCAAAAAGTTGTTTTCCAAACTCTCCGAAGCCATAACGCATGTATAAATATGGATGAGAATAATAATACTAATAACAATAAAAAGGAAAAGAGACAAACCTGAAAAAGCAGAAAGGTTAGAGCGACGAGGTAGACTACTGCCAATCCATGAACCAATCGCCATACCGAAGGATGTGGACGAATTAAAATGCTGGAAAGTTACAATGCCATTAATTACCCGAAAAACTTGTCGGAATCGATGTTCCTAAACATTTTCAACTACATGCATTAATATATATATATATATATATATATATATATATATATATATATATATATATATATATCTATGGTTTTTGTTGCAAAATTATATATTTTGCACATTTTTAACATTTTCTAAACTCATGCACTCATGATTATCAGGATCATCATCATCATCGTTATCCTTATGGCCCTTATCCTAAATATTTGGGATGGTTTTATAAATCCCCACTTCTTAATTGTTCCCATCAAGTGTTTTTTGAGGTCCATGATATTTCATTCCAAACCTTTGAAATTATTTTATCTACTTTTCTAATGGATATATTTTTTGTCGTTCATGTACATGTTCAAATTACTTTAAGTCTATTTTCAATTATTTTATATTCAATATATGTCACTCCAATCGCTGCTCAAAAAGAAGAATTCTTTAATTTATCCTTCTTCGTTCTTAATTTTCCCATACATTCATTTTAATATTCTCATATCTCCCATGTTCAACTTAGATATCAATGATTTTTTACTAGCTAATGCTCTGATCCATACATAACACTTTGAAATGTCATCTTCATCAAAACTTATTACTTCTCAACTTTACAGCCTATCTTTTAGAATTACAACCAAAAAAAAAGTTAAAAGTAGAATGTCTTATCATTTAGATGCTTGTGAATCATGGTGAGCTTCCTTAAGATTGTACCATAATCAACTAAGATATGGAATTTGGCATGTAGTAACAATCTTAAAAATATTAGTCTTGGGCTCAATGTAATGCTGAAACAAAGTGAAATGCTGAAGCATCTCAACAAAACATTTGCAAAAGAATATATTGCATAGATATTGCAACTCACGTTGAGGGTGCTTGAAGCAAGCAGTAAGCAAGAAAGACTAAAATCATAGCCCACACACCCCTAAAAAGAAAAGAAAGAGCTATTAGAAATCAGGAAAGGCTTCTGCTTTTCAGATCTGACCAAATAAATAATACTGAAACAAATTTAGTGCCATTAGTATACAACATAGAAGAAAAATAACTCTCGAAAATATAAATCTAAAACTTTGCAGCAAGGTCAGAAGAATACCTCTTTACACTTGTAACACTATCAGTAGATGCATTGCTCTCTGGGCTAAGTGCTCCACTTACCCAACTGAAAGAAAATTCACCAGGAAACTTTGATGAAAATTCTCAGATTTAATTGATGGATAATAGCAAATTGCCGGACTACTCAAAGCAGTTAGGCACAACTAAAATTATGCACAAATGCAGAATCCAGCAATATTAATCCATTAATTTTTATGAAATATGCAATATAAATTCAAACAATATTAACTGAATTTAATTATGAATTTGACCCCATAAAACTAACATCTACAATTAGACAAACAAATATTTATGACCCCCACAATATTTAGAATGAATTCTAGTAAGAATTATAATAATTTACATAACATGAAACAAGCATAATGTATGCAAGTTTATGTAAGACATAAGTAATTATTTAGATAAAATTATAAGATACAAACTTGATAATTGATAAAATTTAAGGTCTGATTCAAATTATCAATCCTGATTTTTATTAGATTTCAACAAAATACATGGTATCAATTAGTCACCAAGTTAGAAATCAATGTGAAATGGTAAACATGGAAGTAAGGCCAAGCCAAACTGAGAATTATATAAGTTTTTTAATAGAGTTTGCATTTCTTAACAAGAAAAACATCAGAGAATGATATATATAACCTTAACAAAAGTAGTTGTGATGAGATATAAGATGGTTATGTGGTAAGATTCTTTCAAGGAAGATAATTCTGAAACATTTAACCATTTAGCAAGAATGAGATACAACTGTGATATAAGAGAGAAAGAACATAAAACCTATGATAGAAAAAGGGCATCAAAATATTCACTTACACCAAAAGGCATGCCCCGATAAAAAGCAAAGTGATCGTGCGAGGTTTGTATGCCCATGCTGTCCATGGATCAAGCTCTTCAATGCCAATTTGAGGTCTTATATTGTGCTTCTCCTGCATGATGAGATCATCTTTTTCTCTCTCTCTTGCACTATCAACATCCATTAGTGCAAGTTCAACTGAAAACAGTTAAAAATGTAATTAAAAATTGAAATTCTATGATGTCAATGTTCATTAATCTTCAAATACATTGAAAAAAATCAGTCCTCCAAGAAATTTCTTTGTACAAAAATTTGAATTTGATCTTAAAGAACTTCTTCATGAGTTGACCTACCAAAACTCCAAGCCAAAAAGAAAGTTCCACATTGACATAACAAGAGATCTAAAAAACCTTCCATTTTTTATTTACTCAAGAACTAAACAAGCACACACCAGAATAGATCTTGTCAAAAAAAAATCCAAATTGCAAATGAAAAACTTGACATCTGATCAATTAGTCCCTCAAAATAACTTATAGAATTAAGAATCTAGCTGAAATAAATACTATGCAAAATGTTTCTATGTACGACCCTGAAATTGGTAGCAATAATACACCCAATAGATACAAATGCCTAGAAAGACAAAATAATAGTCGCAATAAAGTGATTGAACAAGGTAGAAAAAGGAAAATTCTATAGCAAGATGTGACAAAAAGACCAACCAATACCACAAGGCATACATAACCTCAAAATCAAGGTATGAATCAAGCAAGATATACCTTGGCTTACATGCAACTATTCAAAGCAAAGAAATGTAAAATAGCACAAAATATCATCAAACTTGAGGCCAATAAATCAAATTTTCTACAATAAACAATCAATATATGGTTGTAAAACTGAAAAAATCATTATTCCTCCCAAAAAATGAAAATTTTGAAAATAAACCAAATACCTATATCATGATGCCTATTTAAAAAATAATAATAATAAATTAATTGATTCTCATCAATCTCATCATATATAAAGATGTTAAAACATAAATGTTCTCGCTGATAAGACACTGAAGCCATATATGTTATGTACATAGGATTGAACAATCATTGTACGCATACCCAAAGTCCCATAAACAAGAGATCAATCCACTCTAAGGAAGGCTCCATAGCACAGCTAATTAATGGAAAAATAACCAGAGACCCAAAAAAACCCATTTTTATTAGATATTTCAACAACTTGCATGTTAAATCGATTGTAACAATGCAACAGAAATCTGCTAAATGGAAAACTGCAAAGGTAGAAATCAAACTCGTCATTCACAAAATACCAACTTTTCATTACTCGCTGAAGAAAAAATCAGTTCTTGTACAAATGGAATAACAACGAACAAAATACTCGCCCAACTTCCAATGAAAAGCTGACCAAAACGAATTAAAGCTGATCATATAAAAGATATATTGATGGATTAATCGCACCAAAAATTCCAAGTCTGCAACTTTACGCAGAGGAAGAAGAAAAGTCCGTCCTTTCAGGAAAGAGTTGAGAGTTATAATGTTTTTACCTTCTTTTTTCCTTTTTCGCTTCTTCTACGATGAGATCCGATTCCTATGGTTGAGAATGAAGAGGGGGATAAACAGCTGTGGTCAAAACACAGAGAGACAGATAAAGAAAGAGAAAGAGAGAGAGACAGGGAGGAAGAAGAGACAAAGGGCGCTCTGAAGCCACTTCTTTTACTCTTGTGGAGCCAATCTGAGAGGGTTAGACATGAATCTATGGCTATTATATAGGGACATTTGTATAAAACTCAGTTTATTCCATCCTCTCATGAAAATTGGTAATAGTTTTTAAATTTTATAAAAGAGAATATTAGTTTGCCTATTTTGCATATATATATATATATATATATATATATATATTTCAAAAAAAATATTTTTAAATCTTATCAAAGCATATATATGAAATATATATATATTTTTTTTAAATAAGTTAATATTAATGATATTTTTAATTTGATTTAGAAATTTGAGTGTATGCAAGTAAATATAAAAATTTAGGTGGTAGATATATAAATATATAAAAGTTTTATGATATACATGTAAATTCCTCCCTTAAAAATTAATTATAAAATCATTTCACAATATCAAAACTAATTGTAGCAATGCTATAAATTTAATATTTAAGTTTATTAATACAAATTTTGAGAATTTTTAATTTTCTTGAATTGAATGTTGCTTAAATTATATGCTTTTATTCAATTTAAATACAAATTATTAATTTTTTTTTTTGAATTATTAGGGTTAATTTTTAGCATAAGAGAAATTTAATTATTCTTATTTATAAAATATAATAACATTTTATTATTATTATTATTATTATTATTATTATTATTATAGGAGATTTGCATAAATATCACAATATTCTTATCTATTTATATATCTTCTATATAAATATTTTTATTTACTTATATAACACTTAAATTTCTAAATCATATAAAATATATTGTTAATATTAATTTGTTTTTAAAATAAAATACATATTTTCATGAATATATTTTGATGCAATTCAGACACTAATATAACATATAAACATATAAGAATTTCATGTTATGTATGTAAATGTCATAATTTTATTTATAAAAAAATTAAATTATTATCATTTTTTACAAAAAAAATATTAAACTACAAGGGGATTTATGCAAAATAACCATACTATATGATATAAATAAAATGAAAAGGATTTTGTAAATATGAATTGATTGCTTATATTTAAAATTATAATAATCAATATTTAGTTGATTAATTAGTTAATTAAATATTATGATGGATTGATCATTAATAAAATATGAGATTAATTAATTTTAAATTAATAAATTTAAAAGTCTTTAAAATAATATTTGATTGGATCAACGGATTAAAGAGATATAATTCTTTAATCAAAGTGCAATAAAATAATATCAGAGTGTAATATGGTAATTAAAAATGGCTTAAGAAAATTAAAAATAATTTAATAAAAATATTTATTATTTTAATTATGAAGGAAAAGAACAAAAATAAGCATTAAGAAGAGAGAGAGAGAGAGAGAGAGAGAGAGAGAGAGAGAGAGATTGAATGGTATG
The DNA here is from genome assembly GCA_016618105.1 of Dendrobium huoshanense. Classification (NCBI taxonomy): domain Eukaryota; kingdom Viridiplantae; phylum Streptophyta; class Magnoliopsida; order Asparagales; family Orchidaceae; genus Dendrobium; species Dendrobium huoshanense. Next base: position 13,745,241 of record CM028342.1, read on the forward strand.
AAACAATTGGGGTCTTAATCATGCAGTGATCAGAGCCTGTCCTCTTTCTTTTATCCTTTATGCTGAGGGATATACTCTTATAAATGGCTTTGAATATTCTACAACACATTAGCCTTAATAAATCAGGTTGGGTTTTGAAAAAGTTATTACGTCTGGACAAAAAATTGAAAATCCGAACGTATACCGAGCAATACCGAATGCTCGATACCGAGCTTCAGGTGATGTGGAGTGTTGTTAATGGTTTATGGACGCGTTCGATGTCCGGACACAATAATTACTCTGGGTTTTGATAGGATCAGATTGGGATCGATTCATATTAATTTAAAAATAATAATTTGATTATTCAATTTTATTTTGATGAAAAAATTTTTATTAAATTGTAATCTTTTTATCGGACAATTTGTGTGCCAATTTGATCTTGTTTGGCTGAATTAAAGATCAATAAAGCTCAAAATTCAGAACCAACTTCTACATAAGATCTGACGTATCACATCGATCGAGCTCATTAAAATATGAGCTACTTGGTTAGAGCCAAATGACCGCACACTAGTTGTGTTATTTGCAATAGCTTGATCGTAATCGAACCAAACCAACTTGTCCATGTCATAGCCATAATTTCATAGTCTAAGCCACACAAATTACTATCTTTATATCACAACCTAACTTGCATTATCCAAATCACATGAACTTCAATAAGATAGAGAAATATTCAATCCATATAATGAGATCATTATGTAATCACTTTTTCCAATATTCATTGTATAAGCCATGAAAATGTTCATTTAATATTTATCATATATTATATTCATGAAATTCAAGGCATACATTAGGGGTGTCAATATTTGACACGACACGAAAACCCGACCCGGACCTGACCCGAAAAATCCGGGTTGAACCCGACCCGATTTCAAAACGGGTCGGGTTCGGGTTCCAGAAATTGACCCGTTTAAAAAACGGTCGGGTTGACCCGACGGGTTGCCAGGTCAACCCGCGAACCCGTTTAATTCGAAAAATTTTGAATCCCGCCTCTGCCCGCTGCCCGCCCGCGCTGCCCGCCGCGCCTGCCTGCCGCGTGCCCGCCCGCGCTGCCCCAACGCCCGCGCTGCCCCCGCGCTCGCGCTTGCGCGTTGCGAGCCCTCGCCTGCGCCCGCGTGCCCAGCGCGCCCGACCGCGCCCGCGCTGTCCCTGCTCGCGTCCGCCCGCCGCGCTCGCGTCCCCCGCCGTCCGCCGCCGTTGTTCCGGCGCCGGCAACCCAAACCGGGTCGGGTCGGGTCAGCCCGGCAACCCGCCGGGTCGGGTCCAGGTTCGGTTTTCTGACCCGTTTGTCTACCCGGGTCGGGTTAGGATCGACCCGTTTGAACCCGGGTCAGTTCCGGGTTCGACCCGAACCCTACCCGTGACCCGAAATTGACACCCCTAGCATACATAACTCCATGCTTACTATATTATATTCATGAAAAATTCTAAGATCATTTCTCCTTATAAAAGCTTTTCATGTCCCTACAACCCAAGCTTAATTAAAAACTCCTAAATTTAAATAACAATATATACTTAGGCTTCGTTTGTGACGACTTTCTTAGTACTTCTTAAAGCAGTTTTTAACTACAAAAATTATAATTTTTGTACTTAAAAGTTAATTTAAGTAGCAGTATGAAAGCCGTCCCAAATGAAAATTTAGCATGTATAAAATAGCTTTTAAACATAGATTTAAACTCAAATCATTATTTTCTAATTATTTAATATCTAAGCATGTTTAATATTTTTTTAAAATTTTGTTTTAATAATAAAATTAATGATACATATGATTCTTTTTCAATTTAATGAAAATCTTAAAAAATTGGAATTTGTTAAACTAGTAATAAGGTCTTGTTTGGTTAAGACAATATATTCTTTTCACCTACCATATCAAATTATATAAGTTACAAAACTTATTCCTAAACAAACTAAAACCTTTCATCTTCTAAACACAAAAGAAATACCTAAATTTATTATCAAGAAGCCAATTTATAGCTTTCAACTTCATTACAAACACTTCGTTACAAACAGCTTTTGACAGCTACTTTTTCCCTACTTCTAAGAATTTTTTGAACCAAAAAGCTGTTGTAGAAAGCAGAAAGATAGTTGTTCCAAACAAAATCTAAATTTTTAGAATTTATCACCTTATTTCCATACAAAGCATATCTTTCTATCTCTTTCATCTATTCAAATTTTCTCCTAAAAAAATATTCTACAATGAAGCATCTTTCTCTTATTTCTTAATTGTTATTCTTTGTCTTATTCACCTTCTTGAATCCAAACTTCATGTGGTGTTAACACCTCATATTTAAACTATATAATCATGACACCTCTTTTTTTTCTTAGCTATCATAAGAATGACTAACTATTAATTTACCAATATTAAATCATTTATTTATTATAGAATATAATTGCATTAATATAAAGTTTAACTCTATAAAACCTTTTATTTAACCATGATTAAGCTATCATTAATCAATTAGTTAAGCATCATGGTTGTTGTATATTATTATAACTACATCTTTAGAATCAAATAAATTTTTTATGATTTTAAATTATGCATTTGTGTTCTAATAAAATGGGTCACCCTTCTCCTTCTTTACAATAATAATTGTAAGTAGATGGTGCTTATTTCTTAAATTTAGAACACTAACTCTAATAATTATGTTAGTGAGTTCTTACCATTATATATATATATATAATCTTCTCAAAAATTATTCCTTCAAATTTATCTATCGAAACATTGGGGCATTGTTTGGGATGGCATTCTTACTGTTTCTTAGAATAGTTTTTTAATATACAAAATTTATTTATGTATTAAAAAGCTATTTTAAGAAACAACAAAAAGCTATCCCAAACGAAGCCTGAATTGCTAACACTCAAATGCTTGTTGTATCATTGCCTCTAACATGTTATATTTAGGCATTTAATATAAGAGATAAAATCAAAGATGATCACTGCCAGTTATGACCATCGACTACTTATGTATAGTATAGGGTTGACTGCTTTGACTCTTAGGCTTCGTTTGGGACGGTTTTTTAACTGTTTCTTGAAGCTGCTTTCTAATACAAAAATTAAAATTTTTTCGTACTAAAAAGTCGCTTTAAGTAGTAAGAAAGCCTTCCCAATCAAAGCCTTATTAAATTTATTTAATTAATTTGACTATAAAAGTATATGATATATATCTATCATCGATCATAAATAATTATTATTTTTTGAATAAAAAATAAAATAATCTTACAAAAATCTATAAGCAACCCTTTAGTACATTTGGCGCTTTTTTCAGTTGGAAAAATTCTAAGATCATTCTCTTAAATTTCGTTTGGGACGGCTTTCTTACTGCTTCTTAAAGCAGCTTTTTAGCATAAAAATTTTAATTTTTTTTAATAAAAAACTGTTTTAAAAAGTAGTAAGAAAGCTATCACAAACAAAATTTTAATTTGAATATATACCAGCTTAGATTATAGAATATAAATTTATGGATGAATTATCTTTAAGATTTGAAGAAATTAATTATACCACCATAAATTAAATGCTAATAATCTTTCTTAATAAGAATGCATGGTAACAAACAAAAGAAGGGCTTTGTAAATGACTTAGGCTTCGTTTGTGACGGCTTTTTTATTGCTTTTTAAAACGGAATTTTAGTAAAAAATAAAAAAAATGTGTACTAAAACTCCGTTTTAGAAAGTACTAAAAAAGCCGCCCCAAACGAACCCTTAGTCTCCGTTTGAGTCCGTTTTCTTACTACTTTTAAAACAATTTTTTTAATAAATTTCTTTTTAAAGTAAAATTTTTTTAAAGAATTTATTATACTAAAAATTATTTTAAAAATAATTAAAAAATGGTACCAAATAAAATCTTATGAACCAAAAAGCAAGAAAGTCATCTGTACAAAAAGCACATTTAAATCCAGCCACAGTTCAAACCTGCATTTAATGCAAGAAAGTACATCGCATGCATGAAAGCACATATGGCTTACGTTATTATAAAGTAAAGACAAAATAAAATTTCATTATTAATTGTTACTATTATTTTTATTATTCAATAATAAATATATTATTCTAAATTCGATATAGATAAAATGTAAATTTAAAATGTACATAATATGATCTTTATTTAGAGATGTCAATAAATGTTCCAATGAGACAAATTGATTTGAAAAATCTATGAGTTGGCCCATTTAATAAATGAGAAAAGTTAGGTCCAAAGTTTTAAACAGTTAATTGACGGGTCATATTCGGGTTGACCCACAAATATGATTTTAACATGGTTGTAACCTGGTTAAAATGCTCTTCATATTTTTATCAATTATATTACGTATAATAAGTATGTTCTACTTTTTTTAATCAAAATGAGCTACTGGGTTGAGTTTGAGTCATTCAGGTTGTCATTGGGACTAATGTGAATCAATCTTTTTTGACCCGTTTATTATAGAGTTCGACTAAATTAATATCGGGTCAGTTTCAGGTCAAATCCAAACAATTAAAGTTTAAAAAACCTCATCATCATTTGTTATAATGTAAGTGTCAAAAAATATGAAAAAGAATATTAATTTTATTGATCATTTAAAAGTACATAATATATAATAACATAAATAAAAAGTTATATAATAATATTTAAATACGAAAATATGTGAAGCTTCATTATTCCAAATGCAAGTTATGTGTTATTTTTAAATTGTTATATAACATATAGATATTTTGAATTTGATTAAGAAAATCTACCATTTTAAACAAATAAATATAATATTTTTTTTAAATCATATTATAAGATTATTTAATATGTTTTTCAAAATATGAAAAACACAGAAAATATACTCAAAATTAGTGAGAGAGATGAGATATGGAAAAAAAAAGAAGAGAAAGAGGGAAAGTTATAGGGCACTTGAATATGTTCAAGAAATTGATATGTTAAAATATTTCCTATTATTATTTAGTTAAAATTTTAGCAAAAAAAAGAAATAGTGGTAATATTAGTGGATAATATCCATTGATAATGTCAATGATAGTAAATTATTTTCTTATAGTAATTTGCATTGCTACTTTAAGATGTGTTCTCATGATTACAAGAGAGGCAATAACCTTCATTTAGACTCTTTTTAGTTGTAAAGATCGGATGCCAAGCAAAATGTGTTCTTTAAAAATAACTTATTTAAAGATTAGGCTAGATATGGGGGATCAAGATTTCGTGTAACAACTCAAAAGTTAAAAATGAACTTATTTGAAAAACACGAAAATTCTAGTTGGGCACTGTGTTGTTGTGATTACGGGCTTTGCGGCTCTGGGGTGTATCTTTAGGGTGCCAGAATTCAACACGGCGGCGTCGATGCTCTATGTTCTACAATAATTATGGAATAAGCTTATATATATATATATATATATATATATATATTCCTCCACTTAGCTCTCCCGTCCCAAGTATTTTGACTATAATATTATTAAATTTTATAGAATAAATTGAAATTTATGAATTCTTAAAGTAAATGCATAGTATTTAGATTTAATAAATTTTCTTATATTTTATGGATTATTATATTTAGTACATGATATTGACTTATATTGCATAGAAAGATGACATAACTAATATAACATAAATGTTGCATTTATATGTAAGTAAAGAAAGCTTGTTGTTTACACTATACTTAATACGAGTTAGTTCTTAAAATATAATACCCTACACAGGAGAGTATGCTGATGAGCTTTTCTTAAAATAAAAAGTTTATGGAGTGATCTTAATTGTAGTCTGCAACTGATTGACTGAATTATGTTGACGGATGGAGAGTGATAAGTTTTCATTGATTTATTATAAGTTACTTGTTTAAAATAAATGTTTGATATAAATAATTAAAAGATATAATTAATCGATGATGTTGAATTGATAAGATGGATGGATGATAAATATATGATGAAAACACCACATTAAAGTTGGATGTCTTACCTTATTATTCTTGATTTAATTCCTGATTGCATTCACATGATAACATGTGATTTGATTGATAAATAGAACTCACAGAACCTAAATTGATATGGCATAGCATATGACATGGTCATGATATACATTTATAGGTTTATGGATACAATACAATGATAAGTATATTGACTTAGCATACAGACAAAACACTTAGAATGATAATATTTTTATTATTTTTCTTATAGTTTGATATATCTATTTTGACTTTATTGGTCATATTAGTTTTTTAATTAATTGTTTCGAATTTTATTGGTTGCTCATTCCTTATACTGATAGGCTATTGATTGTTGATTGATATTGATTGAAATTACAATAAGCAAATTGATTCATTTATCTCGCATTAAATGCACTGATAAGTTTTTGTTATTTTCTAGGCTATGTGCTCATCACGTGATTTTATATGATTTGAGATAAATGTAAGAAGCCTATAGCCAAAGGCTATAAGCAGTGATTATAGTTTAGTTTTACTTTCAGCCCTTTTGTTTTATATATTTCTTTGTAGCATGTAGTAGCTATTTTATATATTATTTTAGGCTTTAAAATTTGAAAAAAAAAAATATTGACCTTGAAAATATAATTATGTTTATCACTATTTATATTTTTAATGCAATTAGTAATTAGCTTCGGTTATTAATGATCTACTAGTTATATAAATGAAATGAAATTCTTCTACTTTAAATTTTGGGGCATGACAAAGTTCTAATAGAGCAATCATTAGTAAAATAATTTGATTGGAACAAGAGCTATAAAATTGATTGATTAAATATATTTTGAGATTTATTTTATTTTGAAGAATTTATTTTGTATTTGAGATTTATTTCTTGATAAGATATGGAGAGATCTGAACTAGATACCGAAGTCTTTTCAATATTGTCTAAGAACATGATAAAGTTTGCTGACATGATTGCTCATATTATGAGTAATAAATTGGCAAAAATAGTCTGAATAGAGTTATAAGAAAATAGGTGAAAATAGCAAGAAAAAGATTGACAAGATTACTAAAGTACGTACATGTCACGGTGCATTTAATGTGGGAGTAGACATGTACGTAGGACCATGCAATAGGGACATGACAATGCTTCAAGTGTGATGATTATGGGCGTGATGATTATGGGCACCGAATTGAAAAATGTCTATTGCTTGGACCTAAGCAAGGACATGCTTTGTTAGAGTCAGTGCAATAGCTTTTGATGTGATCGGTATGATTTTATTTTATATAATCATTTATTTTCACGTTAAGTTTTTTGACATAATTTTAAAATTGATTTTGACATGATTTTTTTTATTAATGATTTGGTTGTTTTTATTTTAGCATGTTCTTTCTCTAGGACTAATATAAAAATATCGATGATAATAGTTTTCGAAGGTGGAGAGATTATCATGATTGTGAAAACTGAATCATACAATGAACAAGAAGAAGGAAATATTCACAGTTCGGCCAATCAAACTATGGTCGAACTTGATGATGTAATAAATAATATTATTATTTAAAATTAATATAATAATGATGACAATCTAATCTTAAAAACTTCATAATTATAAAAATTTTGAGACTAAAAAATAAATAAAATTTATAAATATATGATTTATTACATAATTTTAAAATTAAATATAAATAATTATTATATTTATATTATATATTTAAATATAAATAATTACTAATTTTAAATTTTAATATAAACATTTCCAATCTTTGATTTTAACTTATCTTTGGATTGTAATTTGTCATTTGCCAATGAGTTACCTCCAAAGAAGTATCTTGAGTAAAGTGGGGTTGGGAGTAAAGTATGGTCACATGACTAGGGCTTTCAATCTTGACCAAAAGGCAACCCATAGATGTTTTGACTTTTGAGCAAAAATATTTTACAAAATTATGATCATGATTTTGTCATCTCTATGGACCATAATTTATGCTTGGCCATTTGAGATGATTCAAATTTTGGAGACTAATAACTCTATTTGTGAAACACTTAAGTCTTGTGGCTTAGTACCTTAATTTAAAGCATGACTAAGAGTAAAGCTACAAATGATCATTTATAATTAGAATTGAGCTTGTTTGATTTCATGTTTAGACTTTGATTGGAAATCATATTTTGTTATAGAATCCAAAATATTCGTCATACATTTTTAATAATCAAGAGGTCTAATGATAAGCCTTATAGACTTATCCTTTATGCAATACATCATAACACTACGAAATGTTTGCATTTTGATTTATGTTCACATATTTTTTTTATAATCATTATTTTGTTGATTTGATGATCAAGATTCATGCCCTGTAAATAAACTCAAAAGTTCTAATTGGTTTGATATTTTAACATTGAGCTTTGAGTTTAATGAGGCTTAAGATTTAGCTCTTTGGTCTTAAAATAACAGACAGATTCACGTAAATCCTAATTTTTAAAAACCCTAAAAAGATACTGATCTAAGTTTAATCAAAGTTTTCATATCATACCAATATGATTGATAGATAACATAAACAAAAATAATTTAAAAAAAAAATCAAAACATACAAATATGAAAAAAAAAAAAATTACAACAAATGTTTTTGAAAAATTTACCTAATTACACCTCCATATAAAAAAAAATATGTATCTACTACACCTTTAAGAAGACATTCTTGAAGTGCAACATCCAAATACATATTGACATGCTCCCACACAATAAATATCATTCAATATCATATTCATTATTGACCCACAAATGAAAGTACCTTATACAATTCAAACATCCCACAAAGTACTAAATCTACTTTCCCAATAAAAAGTACCAAATTGACAAAAAAAGAAATCAAAGAGTTATTTTTTTAGTTATAATTTTTTATATATAATTTATTATGCTAACCACTAATTGCTCTATCACCATGCAAAATAAGGTACAATCCACTATGACCTTTTGTTGTCACATGTGGTTATAGTTTGTATAGATTTATGTTAAATAATAGGAAGAAGAAATATTAATTTATATATAGTACTATGCATGTGTGGCCTTTAATGTCTTGCTAAAAAAAAAAAGAATGAAAATATATTTTGGCACTACATTAGCCTTTTGCTTTTCTCATTGCATTGCTCTAAAAAAAATTAATGGAAAAAAATATTTTACATAACTAATACTTAAATTTTATGCAAATATATAAATTATATGATGTGTATTTTACTTTTTATATTTATTTATATAAGTTAATATTATTGATTTTTTTATGTGATTTAGAGATTAAGCAAAATGTAAAAAATTTAGTGTTAAATATCTAAATATATATAAAAATAAGGGTATGAATGTAAATATTTTGAAAATAAATAAATAAGTCAATTAAATTTGAAAAAAAAAAAGCAACTACTAATCATATCCTAAAAAGAATTTTTTTAGGAAGTATTAAAAACAGCTTTTTTTTATTAGATTTAGGCTTCGTTTGGGACGGCTTTTTTATTGCTTTCTAAAACGGAGTTTTAGTACAATTTTTTTTATTTTTGTATTAAAACTCCGTTTTAGAAAGCAATAAAGAAGCCGTCCCAAACGAAGCCTTAAATGAGGATTTAGCTCTTAATATGACACAATAGAGAAAAAAGATTCGTCAAGCCATTCGTTAAACTTTAGAGGGGTGATCGATATTTGGTAACACTAAGGCTTCGTTTGAGATAGATTACTTACTATATTACTTTTCAGATCGTAATCATAATTTTTATTTAACAATTATTTTTTTGCTGTTTTAAATAAATTTTTATTTTGAGAAACTGATTTCTATAATAGCTTTCCAAAAATTAATTTTATCCACAAAAGCTTTACAATTACTTTTAATATTTTTGGACAAAGGATCAATTTTTTTGTTGTATGCAATGATCCCATCTTGTAGCATAACACAATTCGATAATATGATGCTAATTTGATTAATTGTGTTTATTATTAGCTGTGCGGTCTGAGTTGAATCGGGTCGAGCTTGATCGAGCTCAGGAGTCGAGCAACAAATTCGAGCTAGAGCCTATACTCGAGCTGATATATTAAATGAGCTAGCTCAAGCTCAGTCTGGCTCAACTCTCAAACTCATTAAACTGTTCGGTTAATTTAAAATATAATTAAAAATTAATTTAAATTAGAATTATATAATATATTTTAACCTTTATAAATTAATTATTTATTAAAATTAAAAATTCTAAAAAATTAAAAAAATTTTAATTTAAACCTAACAAATCGAGTCGAACTTGAGTTTTCCAATCGAGTCATATTCGAGTCTATAATTTTTTAAACGAGCTTAGTAAAGGAGTGCAAGCTTAGTAAGAAGTAAGAACTAAACAAGCTTAGCTTGATTAGACAGATACTCGAGTCGACTCGACTCCACTCGACTCATTTACGCCCCTAATTATCCAATAAAACATAAGGGATTTATGGTGTTTTCTTTGTGTTGGCAGTGAAGGAAGCAGAAACGCAGATCAATAATAGAATTTTCACCACTGTACCTTCAATGGATAGCCTCTTTACTTGCTTTCAAGTAGTTTTTTATTGCAGATTTCACATAAGCATCTGCTTCTTTTACTGTCATCTTCTTGTCTGTTTCTCTGTGCAGATTAAAAATGGAGTCACCATTGAGGACTGAAGCTAAGTCGACTAACTCGGCCTGAAACTCTGATAGAAAGCTATCTTCTTTTATTTCAGTACCGCTTCTTGTAGGAAATGGACTGGGAAGGATTTCTGTGAAGGGAATGAACTGAGTTAAACAGTTGGGACTGTAGAACAAAGAAGATAGTGAAAAAGCTTTTCTTTCCTGTTTCGGATAAGATTTTCTTCAAATTTTGCCTGTTTTTCTTGGAAACCATTGTAGATTTTTTCTGGTAGCAGTAAAAGCTGGAAAACTCTTAAAGAAATTGAGAAGAGTGTGAGGTGACCATTTATAAATGACAGACCAGTCTGTCTGAATTGCGAAATTATTACGTGCGGGTCACCGGTTGTCATCCAGAGGTCAATCAGGACACGTCACGTCACCAATTCCCTGTGTATCGTCACTGTGTACCATTGTGTATCGGGTGACATGGCGTGCCCTAATTGGCCTCCGGATAATCCGGTGACCGCACGTAATAATTCCTAGTCTGAATTATAAGATGGTTTTCTTTACTAGATTTTGGGACTCAAAATTTATTAAAAACAAAAAAAGATGGTTTTCTTTATTCTATAAAAAACGACAAAGATAGATCCATATAAACAGTAAATTGATTGCTGAAAACTAAAAAGAAAAAGAAAAAAACAAGTGTTTCTGTACTACATAACAGCAACAAAATTAGTATATTTGTATCTAGTTTTATAAATAATTGTCTCGTACTGGTGATCTATTTTGTTAATGAAGAGCTCCTAATCAATTTTTTGCCAGTGAAATCTAGCTGTTATGGGCAGATTCGTTTGTAATATTTCCATAAATGTTGAGGCCAGATATTGCTGTAATAATTATTCAAAGAAAACTGTGTGCTCCCATATATTAATACAATTTTGCTCTCATAAAACGGCGGTTCTCCGATGACCCCGTTAGGAGAGTAGATGTATTAGATTTAACCTATATTAGAAAGGTAGACGTAGACCTAAAAAGATTTGGTTAAAAATATTAGAAATGACCTTTCTTTATTATATCTAAATGAGAATTTGACTCTTAACCGGACATGATCGACGACTCCAAGTAATGGGATAAAGACTTGATGTTGTTGTTGTGAACACACGAACTAAAAGTTTAGAAGTATTTAGTTCTTAAGTTCTTGTCTTTCTCTTTTATCATAGCTTTGTTCCTATAATTCTTGCAAAAGGAATTAAGTTCTTATAATTTTAGATACCTAATAAATGGACAAGGTGAAGGTTGGAGAAGTTATTAGGTGTTAATAGGTACTTATTTATGTTATAGGTGGAAATGCATTATCACTCCTGTTATAATTTCCATCTTTAATTTGCTAGGTACCTAATAATTTCTCCAAAAGTAGAGGATAGCATGAATCACATGAATGGCACCGGTATTTTAAAGTTATTTCCATGAACTTTTTTGATGGATGTGTTTAGCAAATTGTTTTGAAATAATAGGAACACTATCATTTAGCGGCCGTTTGGGATCACTTTCTGTCATTATTTATTATTTGTTCTGTTTATATTTTGATTTGCAATAAAAAATATGTTTGATATCTTTAATAAAATTTATTTTTATTTGATTAAATATCATTAAGTTATTTTTATCTGATGTGGGCAGCTATGGTGGTGGTAGCGATCAGTTGTGGTGGTGACAGTGATCAACAATGATGGTGATAGTAACTAGTGGTGATGGTGACAATGACAGCGGCAAGCGGTGAGAGTCTAGTTGGAGTGGTTGTCATTTTAAAAACATGAAAACATACAAAAGTTATTTTGAAAGTCTTACTAAAGTAACATGTTATGCACATAATACCTCTATTTTAGGCTTTGTTTGGGACAACTTTCTTACTATTTTTTAAAATAACATTCTAGTACAAAAACCAACATGTTCTAAAAAAATTTGTACTAAAAAGCTGTTTTAGAAAGCAATAAGAAAGTTGTCTCAAAAAAAAATCTTAGTCAGAAATTCGCATCTTATACATATAGCACTTGTACATAAAGGAATGGAAGAAAAATTGTATAAGCATATCCTCATTGGTTTTGCTTCGGGATGAGCTTCCAAACCTTATATTTGCTTTGAGAATAATGTTCCATATGATATCCAAGAATTACACTAATCTTAACATAAATCTAAGAATTCTGATGAAAATATCTTTACACAATTTTTTCTTAAGGAATTATTAAAAAGAAAAGTGAAAATTTCTTTTTATATGTTGCATATCTCAGTGCAATTTGTGTAATGTGATTTTTTTTTTTTTTTTGGTGAAGTTTATATATGGTAAGCTGAACAGAATTAATGGAATAAGGGAAACCTGGGCAATCGGTTCTTGGCGAGCTGAGCTCCTCAAAAATGTGCTCGAATGTCCCTGCCCAAGCATCTCTCTTCGTCAAGAAGTCCGATTTCAAGCCGAATATCTTCTTCAATGTCGCCGGTATCGATGAGTGTTCGTATTCAGAATTCGCGGTCGGCCCATTTGGTCTGCTGACCACTGCAATTCAAATCAGCCATGATTGATCCGCAAGAAATGCTTACATTATATCTTAATCACTCATCCCAAATCAATCCGATCAACAATCAATTCAAAACAAGCTCAAAAACAATTACCTGTTCCTTTCTTGATCCACGGCGAAACCATTATGGTCGGAACCCTAACTCCCAACCGATCAAAATCAAAGAGAAACGGCGCCGGCCCTCTCATCCCATCCGGATTCGGCACCCCCACATACGGCGTCTCCACATGATCATAAAAACCCCCGTGCTCATCATAGCTGACGATCAACAAACTCTCGTTCCACTGCGGACTCCCCCTCAACATCTCATACACTTCCTTCACCAACCTCTGCCCGTTCCCCACATCATGAGCCGGATGATCATCGTTCGCCTCCGCGCCGACCAAGTCGAAATACCGCGGCTCTATCACGCTCAGCTTAGCCAATTTCCCCGCCTTCGCGTGCGCTCCGAACGCGGAGAACCAGTGGAACTTGCTCGCGTATTCAAGCTTTCTCATTCTTGCGTAGAAGAGCGTGGTCGGGAGAGTGGAGAAGTACACAGCGAAGTCATGGAGGTTTTCGTGGAGGGAATCGAAGATCGTCTTCTGGGGGTAGCCTGTGAAGAGCTCCAGCGGGTCGTGGGTGGTGGCGCCGTGGGATGTGGCGGAGTAGAGGAATAAGCGGTTGGGTTGGGTCGGGCCGGGTATGGACGAGAACCCGTTACGAATAAAACACAGAAAATTGTTTAAATCATAGAAAATAACTATAAATTATGTTACGGTACATTTAAAGATCGTTGGATTTGCTTTAAGATTAGTGATTCGGATATTTTAGATGCAAAAAAATAAATAAAAAACTAATATTAAAAACTTTCACCAAAGCTGACATAAAATAAAAGAGATTTATGCTTAAACACTTAATTTATATATATTTATGGATATTTTATATAATTTTGGAAGTTTATCAAAGGAGGTAATTAAATATTTATGTCCCTCAAAGTTTAATCACGTTGGATTTATTTTGAGATTAGTACTTTATATGAAGAGTTTTTATTGCATCAATCTCAAAGCAAATTAAATGAATATAAAATCTATTAGATTAGTGATGTAAAGAAAAGGTATATTAGAATAATGTGATACTGTGATATAAATTATATCATGATAAATTAGTGTAATAATATACAAAATTTTCATAATCACTAATCTTGAAGTCCTTCATATGATTTAGGCTTCGTTTGGGACGGGTTTTTTATTACTTTCTAAAACAGAGTTTTAGTACAAAAATAAAAAAATTTGTACTAAAACTCTGTTTTAGAAAGCAATAAAAAGCAGTCCCAAACGAAGCTAAGGCTTCGTTTGGAATGGCTTTTTTACATCAAATTTTTGTACTAAAAAGTTGATTTAAGAAGAAGTAGAAAAGCCTTCCCAAACGAAACCTTAATCTCCCTCGACCCCAATATGATTCGAATATTTTACAAATGAATAAAAAAATATACATAGTTTTGAAAAAAAAAAATTCATCAAGATTAAAATAAAATTTAGTTGTTTACACTTAACACTCAATTTATGTTTTTTTAGATATATTTTATAAAATTTTGAAAAATAATCTAACATTTGAAATACCAAAGGAGATAATTTAATGAATATAATTATCATTTATGTCACATAAAGTTTAATCAAATTGGATTTGCTTTGAGATAAGTATTGATATGTCACAAAAAATTGTCTTGATCGGGAACGAATCTCAATGACATTTGGATTGAAAATTTTCAATATTCAATATGAGACCCTCCAAACTATAATTTTAACAAACTTAATAATCAAACTAAATGTCTTGATGAGATGAACACCATGACATCAAAATCGGTTCAATTCAAACCCAAATGAGCCCAAATCAATGACTTAGAGCAAATTTGGAAGCTGAAAAATATTAATAATATCCAAATATGACATGCTTATAGTTGAATTGAGCGACTCGGTGAGGCGAATTCAATGAGAGATCTTCCCAAGATCGCTTTACTCTGACATTATTAAATCACTTAAATGATAAACAAGCACTCCATAATTGAAGGAATCATTATGGGTTATACGGTGATCACTCCGAATTTGCTCATAATCTTTTTCATATTTATGGAACATGTCACTCTTAAAAATCTATAAATAGACCATCACTTCTAACATGAAGGGTGCTTGAATTTTTTATGGCTTAGACCCAGAGCTAAAGACTTAAGAGAGCTCTAGGCTTAAAGTATCCCAGAGTTCCATCTCGGAACCACTACCACGAACCCACGCCACCAGACCACCACTACATGACCTTTGCCTCGAACATCACTATCAGACCTTTGTCCAATAACCATCACACGACCTTTGTCCAACCTCCATCACTCGCCGACTGTAATCCCTTCAACGACCATTGCTCTTCGACAGCGGTCCTTACGACCATCGTCGCTCTCCAACTACGGTCCCTTCGACCACAGTCACTCGTTGACTACGGTCCCTCCGAACGATTAAGATTCCTCCAACCACAATCACATCCCGACTAAGATCGTTCTGACCTCCGTCGCCCGCCTACTACCATTCCTTTAACTGACATTGCCCATCAACTACGATTCCTCTGACCTTTATCACCCTACAATGATCCCCTCTATCTTAGCCGCCCGACTACAGCCTCTCCGACCTCTATCGCCCACTACGATCCTACTGATCAAACATACAAATATTCTTTTGAGAATAACTCTCATATCACCGGATTTTTCTAACTCCCACCTAGCAATGTGCTTTATATGATATGGATTTACTACATTGAGCTAAGGCTTTCCCCCACTGAAGTATACCATTTGTAAATGACTACAAACACTAGTATGATCATTTTAACTAAGCCAGAGCCCTTTTTGTGTGTGTTGAATCCTCTTACAAAATTAGGACACTAAAATCCCATATCTCTCTACAACCACTAATGTTTCTGCTCATGAAAAATATTATATATGAAAAGATGTTATTGCACTAATATAAAAATAAATCTTAATAATTTTCAAATTCATCATAATACAATCTTTATTTTAGAGGTGTCAAAATGGTTTAATGGGTCGGGTTAGGGCTCAACCTAAAATTGACCCGCTCCGAATCCAATCAAATCAAATCCGACCAAACACAACCCAATAATCTCTCTTTATTATTATTATTATTATTATTGTTATTATTATTATTACTTTATAATTTATCAACTATAGAGTTTAGACCAATCAATAAAAAATCAAATAGCCTATGAACAAGAAAAAAGATTTAAAAATATAAATGGGTCACTTTAAGATTAAAAATCCAATCTTGTTTGCAGGTAAACCCGCTAATTAAACGGAATAAAATTCTAAATTCTAATTCGACTCATACCCATATATTAAACCGATCAATCTGAACCTGAGTTTTTCAGATTGGTTCTACTTCTACTTTATTTGTAGTTAATAAAAATACAATAAACCTATTAACCTGTATTGACTCAAATGCCAAAATTAAACAACCCCCTTACCAACGGTCGAAGACGGCGAACTCGTCGACGAGAGTGGAGAAGACGGGGAGGGTTTGGGGATCGAAGCACTGCATGACGGTGAGAGGGAGGGAGGAGGAGACCGTTGACGCTTGTTGAGCGAAGCCTGACATGGAAGGAATGGCGGAGGAGCCGAATACCTGTTGGACGACGGCCTGGAAGGAGTGGCCGGGGTCGGACTCCACGAAGCCGGCGTCGTCGGAGACGCAGATGGAGGAGGAGGAGGCGGAGAGGGGATTGCATTCGGCGCCGGTGAGGCCGTTGATGGAAGGGTTGAGGGATTGCTTGAGGTAGCCGAGCATGTGGTCGAAGGAGCGGTTTTCGAGGACGAGGATGACGACGGTTTTGATGGGGGATTGGGATTCGGTTCTGTGGAGAAGGAGAGGGAGGAGGAGGAGGAGGTGGAGGAGGAGGAGGAGGAGAGGGGTGGAGAAATGGGGGGAAGAAGATGAGCTTTTCATTGAGAAATTCAGAGATGCACAGTACCGCAAATTGTTCGTCTCTTGTCTGAACTTTTTTCATAGAGAAAGGAGCAATGCTTTTGGCATATTTAAAAATGAAAAAAAAAAAAATAATGTGAATTTTTTATTTTTCATATGTTTAAAATGAGTGTAATTTATAAAAATTATATTATATTCATTTTAAGGTGTATTTAATAATTTCAAAGTTTATTTGAATAAAAAATATATATTGACTCTATTTTTTTCTTGAAAAATTAGAAATTTTACATAGATAATATTTACAATTATCTTTTTTCTATATTTAATACTTCAAATTTATTATTTACTCAACAATACCTAATTCATTCAATAATTTAAAAAATAAAATATTCATGACCCTTAACTTCTTGTCACATTTTGCAAGTCGTCAGTCTCGTCGATGCATGCCCTTAGCCAAGTGAAATTATTCTGTGCAGATAGGACATCATACAAAAGCGAATCAGAACGTGTCATGTCACCCGTTTGTTGTGTACTACGGCTGTGTACCGGGTGACGTGATACATTTTGATTTGCCTCCAGACAGTCCGGTGTCTGCACAGAATAATTTCTCTTTAGCCAGTGTGTTCTATAGCTGCCACTTCTCTACCTCTTTTTCGTTAGTTGTGTGAATGTCAGTTTGGTAGATTCGTCATAATCTCCTCACTATTTTCGCCCTTTGGTAGTGGAGAAATTTGGTATGGTCTAATGAAGGAGGTTAGTGAAGGATTATAGTACTTAAATAGCCCATTTTAAATGTTAAATATGTAAATATGATAGAATATATATATATATATATATATATATATATATATATATAAATTCTTTTTTAAGATCTTTGATTTTTTTTATAAGAATAAAAATTTATAAATTTAAATATGTTTTACGATAAATATAATATATATTATTCATTCAATAATTTTAAAGCAAATTAAAATACTGATATTTATCCTAATTAATTTTATCAGAAAATATTAATACAGATTTATAAATAAATATTTCAGTTTTGATAAAATATTAAAAAAAAATACTTTTATAATATTTTTTCATCCAATTTTTATTAAATCAGATGATAAGTTAGCATAAAAAAAATAATTTTTTAATAAAAAAATAGTATTAAATGTTAAATGAATATGAACATTCGGTTAAAACTTTAATACAAAAGAGTTATTTGATATTTTATATTTTATAACAAATATATTTTAATTCTAATCATTATTTTTTCATTAATTTAAAATATTGAATAATGCTTAGAAATGACAGCTGGAAAAAAATATACAAAGCTGAGCTGTCATGCTTGGAGTATAGGAAGTCACGGGTTTGTTTGACTTGTCATGTGGCTCATGATGGAGAAAATAAGAAGAAGACAATTGACTTTCAGTAAAAAAAAATTTTTTGAGGTTTTGTTTGGGACGGTTTCTCCATGCGGCCATCGGATCATTCGAAAGCGAATAAGAATACGCTAATTCACCTGGTACACAGTGGTACATAGCAAAAAAATAACGCGGCGTATCATGATTCGTCTCCGAACGGCTTCCGGTGACAGCACAGAATAATTTCACGCCCGAAAAGGCTGTAATGATAATTTTGTATCACTAATTTTTTAATTCTTTTCAAAGATTTTTTGATGGAAATTTGCTTTCTACAACCGTTTTAAAAATTTACTTTCTTTGTAACAGCTTTAGAAAGCAGTAAAAAAATTGTCCAAAGAAAGCCTTATAATAATTGGCTAGTCAATCTTTCTCTCTCATCTATTAAGATTAAGATTATAGATATAGTAGGTGATCTAGCTCAAATATCACAGAAGGAGAAAGGAAGATCCATCACTAATGGAGGTTGTTATATAAGGTTTGACTGAGACACTAATGGAGGAGTGCCTTTTAAAGAAAAAAGAAGCTTTGAGGTCTTTGTATTCCAAGGAGACATATACTTACTAATAAACTAATCTGATATGATGGTGTTACTTTTCTATATTCTTTAAATCAAATTCAATATGAAACAAGAGGAAATAGAGGGAATAGATTGAAGGCACCCTTTTAAAATTATATTTGGTTGCAAGTATTTAAAAAAAAAAAAAAAAAGTTAGTCCTAATGCATATAAAATTAGGAGATTTTTTGGTGTATGGTTAAAATTATCAAAAATGAATTTACTGACTATGATTAGTGATCAATGGAGGTAAGAGATGTAATTGCGATGTTGAAGGCGAGTGACATTTGTGATGTAGGATTAGGTGGTCACAGTGTTAGAGTAGTGCCCAAGTGTAGGGTCGATGAAGTGCAAGAGAAGGGTAAGGTTGATGTGATGCGGGAGCAATTTAATGTAATGCAATACGGTGAGGGATCATGAGTGTGGTTGACGCAATGTGGAAGAAGGGTTTACACAATGCAATAATAAGAGGTAAACACAATTAGGCAAGGTGTGATGCAATGAATAGAGTTAATCATTGAGGCCTACCACTACAGGAAAAATGTCAAATACCGGCGGTTTGCACCGGCGGTTTATAGACCGTCGGTATTACCGGCGGCGTAGCCGGCGGTCGAGCCGTCGGATTCTAACGATGGCCAAACCGGCGGCTTAGGTACGATACACCGTCGGTAATACCGACGGTCTATAAACCGACGGTATACCGTAAGGTCAGAACATTTCGGTAGTGGATGTCACATGACATAGTGTATTCCAAATTTGTCAAATAAACTAATTTTGAATGCATATAAAATATGTGAAACTCTTTAAGTAAAAGAAAGCTAAACTCTTAAATATTGAGACACCTTTTGGTTTAATGATCAAAATTTTATTAAGAAACTTCACTGTTAAGTGCGCTCATATTGAAGAAATCCTGTGATGGGTGACTTCCTTGGAAGTTACACCGAAAGGACAAAATAGTGAGTTCATTAGGTCAAAGCGAACAATATATCGATATTTAAGAGATTGGATTGTTACAAATGGTATTCGAGCAATACATTTGTCGGAAGATGGGAACTACATGTCATACATGATAAAGTGCTACACCATGGGAGCCATCTCTTGAATCATGTATGGGATAAAGTGATACATGGTGGGAGTTGTTGTACTTGAACTTGTAGGGGCCACCTCTAAAATCATATCTACCTGGTAGACGATTCTGGGATAAAAATACTAACGGGAATGTCAATTACTTAAGTGGGGAGATTGTGAAATCTCTTAAGTAAATAAGTTGAACTATTAAATCAGAGATATAATATATATAAGTTGGTAAGAAGATATATATATATAGATATATATATATATATATATATATATATATATATATATGAAAAAAAGCTTTGAGGTTGAGATGTTATTGTGAATAAGATTCGAGATATAGCAGATGATATAACTAAGATCTCACATAAAGATAAAGGAAGATCCATCAGTAATAGAGGTTGTTATATAAGGTTTGATTGAGACAATGATGGAGGGGTGTCTTTTTTAGAAAAATGAAGCTTTAAGGTTTATTAGTTTATGAGGTGACATATATTTACTAGTAAACTAATCTAACATGATTGTGTTACTTTTTTTCTATTCTTTAAAACAAATTTGATATGTAACAAGAGGAAAAAGAGGGAATAAATTGAAGCATATGCCCCCTTTAAAAATTATATTCGATTCCAAGTATTTAAAATAAAGAAAAGCTAGTCCTAATGCATATAAAATTTGGAGATTTGTTGGTGTATGATTGAAATTACTAAAAAAATGAATTTATTGACTATGATTAGTGATCAATGGAGGTGAGAGAGGCAACTGAGATGCTGAAGGTGAGTGTCAATTATGATGTTGAGGAGGCGATCATAGTGTTAGAGAGTTGTATCAAAGCGTAGGTTCAATGGTGTGCAAAAGCATGGAAAAGTTAATGTGAGGCGGGAGCAATTCAATGTACTGTGATACAATGAGGGCTCATGAATGTGGACGCAGTGTGGAAGAAGGGTACTTGACTCAATCCAATAATAAGAGGTCAAGACAATTAGGTAAGGTGCGATGCAATGAATAGAGTTAAGCATTGAGTTTTACCGTAAGGTCCACCCTAATGTCGCATGTGAAGCCCTTTAAAAAAAAAAAAGTTAAACTCTTAAACATCGAGGTGTCTTTTGGTCTAATGATCAAAATTTCATCAAGAAACTTCGCAGTTAAGCATGCTCATCCTAGAGAAATTCTTGGATGGGTGACCTCTTTGAAAGTTACACCAAAAGGACAAAATTGTGATGCAATTAGGCCAAAGCCGATAATATCTTGATAGTTAAAAGTTTAGGCTATTACTAATGGTATTAGAGCAATATACTTACCATAAGATGGGAACTAAGTGTCATACAAGACAAAGTGTTTTGTCACGATCTTGAACCCTATAGATAAAGTGCTATATGGAATGAGTCACAACTTGAACTTGTAGGGGCCACCTCTAGAATCCTATATGTCGGGTCGATGATTTTGTAATAAAGATACTAATAGAAACATCAGTTACTTAAGTGAGGGAGATTGTGAAAGCCCTTTAGTAAAAATTTGAACTCTTAAATATTGAGGCGTCTTTTGGTGTAATAGTTAAAAGTTTATTATAAAACTCTGCAATTAAGTGTGCTCATCCCAGAGAAATCTTGGGATGGTTGACCTCCTAAGAAGTTACACAATCATGAGTCCCTTAGGACAAATCGAACAATATCTCGATAATTAAGAGTTTGGGCTGTTATAAAATAATATTAACATGTATTATAAATTCCTTAAAAATTTACATTATATTTGTTTAAATCCAAGCCTATCACATAGGAACTTTAAATCCTTCCAAATATTTTTATTTTATATCCAAAATACTTCAGAACAAACAACCCTTATTTGATTATCTTGAAAGAAAACTCAACCAAATAGGTAATTTTTAGATATAAGAAGGATTTATATGGTAAAAAAATATGAAAAAGAATTTGATATATAATGCTTAAAAATAACAAAATTGATGTGTACTTAGATAGTTCTTCTTTATGAATTATGATCCTATTTCATCTTAATCAAATTTACACAAAACCCCAAAATTTTAGGATCAATTTGTAATTTTGTAAGGGACGCTTTTTTTTTTTTTTAATTTTGTAAGGGACACTTGATTATTTGTAAATATAAAAAAATGTATAAAAATATGTAAGTGTTAAGTTGTTATGTTGCTAGTAAACTTTAATTGAGCACTCATATTTTTAAAGACATGTTATTCTCACATTAATTAGTGGATTCAAAGCAAAGTGCAATAACACAAGTTGTTATTCAGATGATATATATTAGATTGGTGGAATTGTTGTAAGTTATTGGTATTAGAGCAGGATCACTGATTAAGCTTTAAATTTATGCTTCATTTGGGGGTCTTTTATGCATTTATATTTTAATATTGAATTTACATGAATGATTTCACATTTATACTCTTAATTAAGCTACGAGATTTTATTATATAAAAATATGATAAATTTTGAGGAAAGAGAAAGAAAGAAGCTAAAGGAATTGCAAGCTTAGAGAGAGAAGCTCTATAATTTTATTGCTAGAATTAATGCATAAGAGAATTACTTTTTATTTCCCACCAAAGGTTGACAAAATGGTCATTTGATCAAGTGTAGGGTTTTAAAAATTACAAGCAAGGCAGTACAAGAATAAATATGTATCTTGATATATAAAGCATATAGCCCAAAATGTGTAGCACAATCATATACATGCAATGAGTCCATGAAGATCATCGACATATGGCGACTCTGATAACCAGACTGAAATATGAGTTGTTGATTAATCGAGCAAGTTTACCGATTTACATCACCTAACTTAGAACAACCAAACTATTAACTTATTGAAGTTTTTAGCTTGTTTGAAGAAACAAAATAGCTAAAGCTGTTGTAGAAATCATCAACTTACTATGCCACCTTCCTCATGATTTCTATTACAATCCTATCATCATGACACCCAATTTTGCAACACTTGTGGCCAGTCTCGTCATGACCTTTCTCTAAGAGATGCCATAGCAACTTCCTCACCCTTTTCTAGCGCACTCGTTCCAATTATTTTCGACGGAATGCTGTCATAAATTTCTCACCTTTCATTAGGATACCATCGTAACCCTTTTTTGATGATATTCCATCAATGCTTCCTTGCCTTTCAACACCGCATCCATTGCGCCCCTTCTAGTGCATGGATCCCATCTCGACTTCTTCACCTATCAGCTGCACATTTGTTGCCCCTTCCTCTTTATTATTAAGGTTCGTATAAACTATTGATGAAGTATTATATTATGTAAATAGTAAAACTTAAGTATTATATATATATATATATATATATATATATATGTATTTAAATCCCATATTTTTTGGGGGGATTTACATACATGCCACTTTATTACATGCATATATATTACATATTTAACACCCTAAACTTAAATATTACATTCTATTACTCAAACACTAATTTAAAAACAAATATACCACTCCATCAACATCGAAGCCTCATTCTGTCTCTACATACAGCAATCCCTTACTGCGCAAACTGCTCGCCTGCTCTTCCCATGAAACACAACCTCCTTGCATGCTCTTCCCAAGAACTCCTATGTTTGCTTGCTCTTTCTACCACCCGCTGAGATCTCAAATGATAAACTCCCACTAAGATCTTCTACTCTTGCAAGCTCTGTCATTCATGCGATTTAGGTATGTTTCGTTTCATTTACTTCTTGTCGAACGCTAAGCCTTGCCATTTTCGATAAAGCTGCAGTTTGTTTTATATCTTCCATTGCAAAATATTTAGCAATATGTGTTAAAATATTTAGCAATATGTGTTATTGACATTTTAGAATTTGTGATAGACCACCTATTTTTCTTTTATTTGTGTTTTTACTCTATTAGGCATGCTACAAAGCTATCACCTTTCTCTCACGCTTGCCCTCCGTTGATGAGCGTTGATCAGTTTAATGTTGATAAGCGTGGATGTTATTTTCATCTAGATCTCTTGATTGTTGTTGACCTCATTTTTGTATGAGGTCATTAGTGACCCACCCAGACTCCAGATCAATCCTGACTCCAATTCAAACCTGATCTCAATTTAATCCAATCCTTAATCAAAATCCAGACTTCAATCTAGTTGAGAATCTAGACTTCAGCCTATATCATACTTTTGATCTAACATCAGTCCTATCCAATCAATTATGATCATTTAAATGATCATGAAGGATTTAGATAATTCAAATCCAATCAATCAAGCTCAAAATCCAGACTCAAAACCTAAGTCCAAGGGCCTTGTCCTAAAGGCCTTTTCCAGTGCATTTTCAAACACTTCAAAACCTTATCAAATGACCTCTGATTCAGGGTCTGTCAGTTGCATACTGATGGGACATGTCTCTGGAGGAAACCCTCCAAAATTGATCCCATTCTGAGGTATCTAACCCCAGAAACTTAATCAAAATCCAAAGGCTGTAAAACCTTCAAATATTTACAGCCCATGCCACTGGACTTGCCATTAAGAAGATTTTGATCTTAGAGCTTTCCCCAAAGCCTCTAATCACCTCTAGACCCTTGATTATGATTCATTGAACATTAAACTGCATTTTTCTAAACCTATTTTGACCCCTAGTTGACCAGGGGTCAAAATGACCAAAATACCCCTTTGAGGTTCAAATAGGGATTTCAAACCAGATGAACTCTGAATTGAACGCAACCACTTTCAACAAGTTTTAAATATCAAACCCAACCTGTCGAACCCATTCTCAGGCTCTTGGTCAACCTGGTTGACCAAGTCAATTGAGTTGACCTAAGAGGCCCTTTAAGGGTCCAAACAGGTGTTTTGACTCAAACAACCTATCTAAGCCATGAAATCATTTCTATTAGTTTTCAAATATCATTTTAAACTTGTTGAGCTTGATCCCTGATCCTGGGTCAACCTGGTTGACCAAGTCAACCTAGGTTGACCTAAATGCCCTTTAATGTTTAAATAGGTTATTTAATCTATTCAAACCATTTAAACCCCTTTCAAGCTTCAAATTAACTCCAAATTATAGCATAATCATGATCTAAATTTTGGCCAATCAAATCATGGTCATTTTGACCTAATCAACTTTTTTAAATTTGGTTAAACTAATTCAAATTCCCTTTCATGCTTTCAAACCTCAAATTTTAATCATCAAACCTCTCCAAGTTCAATCCACTAGCTCAAACAACTTCCTTGCATGCCAACTCACAAGCCCATGTGGCATGTTGACTAGTCAAACAGTCAACATGGGCTTTAGAGTGGTCAACTTTGCTTAAAAACTCTCTTAAACTTAATCCATTTTAACTCAAGTTACTCCATCCATTTGGATAGACTCTAGAAGCTTCTTAGGGCCTATCCTAGCCTTTGGATCATGATCCAATGGCTCCCATCATCCCACATGTCCAAAAGAGGCAAAAATGAGTTTTTCTACCTCATGTACCTCTTTTCCTTTGATCCCTTGATCCCATCAACTCCATGGACACTTGGCAACCATCAAAGAGCTCATGCAGTCAATCTCAACCATCCAAAATCCACTAAGATAGCTTGAATAGGGAAAAATCTTAAGACATGCATTTTAACCCCAAAACCCTCTCTCACTTGCTCTCTCTGATCCAGAACGAATCTAGCCCTCAAAAACCCTCAAAAATCTCCTCCAAATCTTCCTCTAGCACTACCAAGCCTTCCCCCACCGAATTCAAGCTTCCAAAGCCTCATTGGTGAAGAGAGAGGAACCTAGAGAGAGAAAGTTGAGTTTCAAAGATAACTTTCTATCCAACGCGATCTAGCTCTTGGTGTCTTCATAATAGTTGTAGAGGATCATTGAAGCTTTCCAACAAGCCAAAGAACACAAAATTCTGACGGTTAGATTGTACGTTATTCCCATTTAAAGTTTACATTTCAATTTGAAACTGTAGCAAATCTACAATGCATGGAGCCTCCAAACTTCAGGCATTGTTAGATTATGTTTCCCTCTAGCTACAGTTCAAAGTTCATGCCATTTCGTTGAGTATTTTGAAAGTTATGCGCATTTGAAGTTTTCTAGCTCTGGTTCAACCAGAACCGTCCGATCGCGCCTTCAGCGTGATCGGACGGCCTAGATCTAGCCATACCGCGTGAACACGGGTGCTGACATGGTTAAGTGGCGGGCCAGGTCGCCATGTGGCGCGTTCTCATTGGGCGCCGCCATTTGGTGGTCAATTTGACCAAAAAAGGTCAAAAATAATTCTGAAAAATGCCCAGATCTTCCAAAATTCATAGAAAATTGAATTGTTCATCAAATTGGCTGTTCTTGGGCTCGTTGGAAAGATAAATTCATGTAGTATTTAATAAAATTAAAATCAAGTTGATTTGGTCTCTGAATTGTGAGATATTTTTATTTGTTTGAATTATGTTTTTTGCAAATTTCTCACAATCCAGTGATCAATTGGAGCCCAAATTTTGGTGGATGATTATTAGGTATCTTAGGCATGTTCACTGAATTTTCTAGGGTCAGATACCTAATAGATTTCTGTGATGTGAATTTTCAAGGTAAAGGGTCTATTTTGGACCCTAAAGTTTGAAAATTCATAACTCTTTAGGTTCTTAGTGTTTTGCTCTAAAATTTCTGTGGTGTGGATGCATGTATGCCAGGGTTAGACACACCAAATTTCAAACCAATTTGAACAGTATAGAAACCTAGGGAAAATATTTAAGAAAATATCTATTTAACTTAGCAAAATCATAAGATATTCTACACACACCCAATAGGGGTGAAACTTGAACACAGTATACATAGTGACATTTTACACCTTAGGTTTAAATTTCACCTAATTTTGAGTTCATTAGGTCAGATAATTAAGCAAATCAAAATCAGCCTTATTAAGGACTTTAAAACTTCCAAAAATTAAAATAAATCAAATTTAAATCCAAAAAATACAAAAAAGACCTCTAACTGACCAGCATTAAGTCCTTCATCAATTAAAATTAAAACCCCTTTGATCAGACATCAAATAAAACCTTAATCTAATTTTAATTGAAAACTAATATTTAATTAAAATAAATAATTAATAATAATTAAAAATTCCAAAAAATTCCCAAACACTTGAGAATCACTTCTTAGGTTATCTCTGACCTTTGGAGTTGATTTCAAGGAGTTTAGAATTCATTTGGAGCAAAATCAAGAAAACCCTTCTAATTAAACAATTTTATAAATTCAATAAATACATCAAACTTTGAAAAATCATAACTAACTCTAGAAAACTTCAAATTGAACAAACTCACTTGCATTCAACTCAAAATCAAGTCTAGTATTTATAAAAAATTTCAAACCTTCCAAAACCAGTCAAAGTCAAAAAGTCAACTTTTTGGTCAAATATAGGTTAAAATCAGTTCAAAACTTCAAACCTTCATAACTAATTGTAGAAAAATCCGATTTCAGCGTACTTACCTTCTAATTGATCGTATTAAGGTCTAGTATTTTAATAAAATATTAACTTTCTAGAAAACACTCATAATTAAAAAGTCAATTTTTGACCCTTTGATTAAGTGATTAGAATAATCCAGAATATTCTTAAAAACTCAAAATCACTCTAAAACTCTTAAAATGTTTATTCAACCTTAAAATTAGCAATCAAACAACAGTTAAAATCAATCTTAAATCATTAATATTTGAACTCAAATTTAAATCTTTCCCTGAGCCTTTCAACCAACTAGAACTTCGAACAACTTTAACAATTTGCCCTCCTTAGGACATATCAAAACCACACGGCCTATATCACACACTTTAGATGGTTTGATAGGACAACCAACTCTAGTTTTAGGATAGGCCGGTGTTTAATTTTCTGTTGTGTGCCGGGTTTTTCGAGCTTTCACTGCATGCTGGTTGTTAGCTTAGAATTGATTGAATGTCTGTTTATTTATTTACTGCACTCTGTGTTGTGAGTAATTGAGCATTTTAAATTTCAAATATTAACTGCTTGGGATTGATTATATCTTCTTGAGATTAAATATTAACTGCTTGGGATTATTTATATAACTGCTGATTATTAGGATAACCCTGCAGGATCGAGTCTAGACTTTTCAATTTTGATTAATGTAATTTGATATAATTTGAGTTGTATTTAAAGTGATTTTGAGTTGGGATGTTTAGATCCAACTTGAATTCCAAAGAGGAGAAGACATCCCTAAAGGGGAGAGTTTTCGTCCATTTGGAAGATCAAGTTTGGATGCTCTTCGTTTATCCAAAGAGAAAAGATAACACCCCGTTCAAGGGCGGAGTTTCTTTTCATTTGGATATTCAGAACCGACGAATCAAGATGTTCGTGAGAAGACAAAGAAATGGACGACGAGAAGAATCCCAAATCTCAAAATCACTTGAGTCATAGGATTAGAAATCCGGGTTGTTGGCAGTGGTGCCCGGCCACTTTATTTTCTGCAGACCCTGGTTTGTAATAAGTAAGGCAACTTTGCCTATGGACTTTCAATTTGAATATTAATTTAATTAATTTGATTGATGTTTGATGTGATTGCGTATAGAATTATCTGCTTTTCGTAGTTTTTTGGAGTTTGTGTGCCGCTTTTGTTTTTGCCTGGACTCGTGAGACTCGTGAGGGTGTGAAAAATTTTATACTCATAACCTTAAAGTTCAAGATTCTAGTGAGTCTAAACAACATAGAAAGATAACGAATTTAGGGAATTAGCCGGGGATCGACCCCAGGGTCGCATGCATATTTTTGCACTTCTTCTCTCCTTGCTTTAGACCCTTCCCCGCCTGCGGGTAGAGTCCGGATAGTCTGACCTATGAGGACGAGGTGCCGGACCTGGGGAAGTCCAGTCTTCTAAAAAATTATTTTCTAAGCCTGTTTTTAACTTTCAAGCATATTTGATTTGGAGTTATTAACTAGCATGCATTGCATTAGAAACAGATTTAAAAGAGTCAAAATTTTAATTGCATTAGTCCTTAGCATTTTGCACCCAGCATAAGTCAAAGGGGCCAATTAGGATCTGCTCTAGATGTCGGCCCCGTTCTCAAAAACTTTTCTTAAATAACATCCCTACCACTCAACATTAAAAGACCGGACTCATATTTTAAAATCGTTTAGGTGGTTTAGCTGGCTCCCCAATCCAGGTCGGGGTAAGTCCAGATTTGCACTACATTAGCTAGGATCGGGTCACTTTTTAGTACCCAATATAGACTTAGGTTCTGAGGCTAGCTTGGGCTATAAGACCTCAACCTCTGGGAATTGAATCCCAATTTTCTAATAAAATTGATCATTCAAATTAAAAACCTCTTTAAATCAAATTCGAGCCCAACACTTAGGATAGACTGAGGTGTTTCTGAAGTAATTCAGAATCCCAAAACACCTCCTACCGTTCTTCCTTTGACTCCAGAAATAAGTGTTCAACCTTGATCCAATCCCGATTGAAAATTCCAACCTTTTTTTCTTCCTTTGATATCGATCTTTGAAAATCTAAATAAAATTTACACCGCTATTTTAATCGAGAGTTTTCGTAGGAGAATTTTAACTACGAGGGCTTGCGCTCGTAGGAGATTTAAAAACCCAGAAATGATTTTCAAAATCTTTAATTAATTATCTTTGGGAAATTTAAAACTTTGAAATTCGAACCCATTAGGGAACGATATGTTCGTCTTTCGAGGCGATATATTGTTCATAATAGAGTGTTCAATTTCAAAATTCCAAAATTAAATATTTCTCAAAGAAAATTAAATATTTTCCAAAACTATATATACTTAAATAAATATTATTTTTTTAATCAAAACAATTGTTCTATGCTTTTATCTCATGCAGATCTCTGGAGTTTATATACAATTTGTTGATTCTAAATCAACATGATTTGAGTGTATTACTTAGCTCAGAAGCATTTTGCATATAACTTGTTTCAAACATTTATCATATTTTTCAAAATATGTGTTGATTAAAAGGAGTTTTGGTTTACTGTTTATAAGAATTTACTTTATAGCTTAAACTGCAGCTATGCATGGTTATTTAAAGTTTGTAAAAAGCTAATTATGCTCGAATTGTTCAATTTAATGCTAAACCAAAATCATTTTATGAGAATCTCTAATTTTCTCTACTTTGTTTACAGATTGTGTCATTTAAAATGAGTTCAACTAATTCTTCTGCTGCAAAATGCAGGCGCACATATTCTCATGTTTATTGTCATTGTCATCTGAAATGTGTGTTGTATAATTGCTACCATGGACCTAATTGTGGAAGACAATTTTATAGGTGCATTCATAATCAAACAGATGATGACTTTAGTTACTTTAAATGGACAGATAAAGTATAAGAGGCATTTTATGGCACACATAATGAATTCAAAGGTTTTGAGGCAAAAATTTGTAAGAAGCTTGACTTGAGCATCTTCTTGATGAAAGTCTTTATTGTTGTTGTTCTTGTTGATGCACCATTCGTATTTCTTTTACCTTGTAACGTGTTGTGTCGAAATGGGTTGAATGTTGAAGTAGTGTTGTAGAGATCAACGTGTGTTATGTTTGTAGTTTGTTTGCTTGGTCGTCAATGTTAATTGTGTAAAAATGTATTTGCTTGAAGTTCCAATTTTGCACTCTTGTACTAACATGTTGATCAAGTCTATTGTAGTTTGTTTGCTTCTCTAAATATATGGAATGAAAAAAAATTCTAAAACATGTTGTTCATGGCTAGCCATATTTTTTGTTTAATTATTTGTATTATGAAATTGATGGGATTTTACAGAGTGAATGATCTGATACAACATGGAAAAATGCACATGCATTTACATTAAAAAAAAAAAGTAGAAGGATATATGAGAAGATAATCACATTCAGCAAAGTTGTTATTTAGAGAATGAAATTGCTTCAATATAGCAATCCAAGTTCCAAAATGGAAATCCAAGATCCTTGAGAATGAAAATGGTTTAATACATTGAACTTATATTGAACTTCCAATTTGGCAATCCAAGTTACAACTTATGTATAGTTGCAGCTCTTACAAAGCTATACCAAAAAATCTTACAAAGTTGTACCAAAAATTGAAACAACTATATTCAAAAAATGGTCATTAGAGAATGATCTAAATGTTATAAGCCATCCATATATGAATACTTGAACTCATGCACCTTAAGGTCATCTGCAATACATCTACTTGGCAACTTCACTCATCTCTGTTGTCCTACTTTTGTGTTTGTTGTCTCCTCGTTATTCTTATTTTGCAAAGGGTTCTTGCAAGTACTCTAATGTAGGGGTGTCAATTTTTGACACGACCCGAAAAACGACCTGAACCCAACCCGGAAAAATTCGGGTTCAGGTCAACCCGAAACTGAAACGGATCGGGTTTGGGTTGACCCAACAACCCGAAATTAACCCGAAACTAACCTGAAAGTGACACGAAAACTCATATTTGACCAGAAAACCCGAGATTGACCAGTTTTGACCCAATTTTGACCCAAAAATCGAATATTGACTCTATTTTTGACCCAAAAATTAGCAATTTTAGGTCAACTTCGGGTCATTCGTGTCGTGTCGGGTTGACCCGGACCCAAATCGGGTCGGGTTCGGGTCCGGAAACCTGACTCATTTTTAAAAACGGGTCGGGTTCGAGTTGACCCGAACAGTGCCGGGTCAGTTCCGGGTTCGACCCGCTAACCCGAATTGACACCCCTACTCTAATGATGCCCCCATTGACCACACCTGCCACATCTATGTGATCTCTTATCTTGGTCCAAGAAATTTAACAATCTTCTTTTCCTTGATACTTTTTATTAATATAGGCATTAGCTGACACCCAAACCAGTCCTTGCACTTTTTCCCATCTTTATAATGTTTTTTTTATTACTCTTCCACAAATGTCGAATACAAACTCTATGCTTAGCTTCAGGATATACTTCTCTAATTGCCTCACCCAAGCCCTTTTCCATATCTGATATGAAATAAAGAGGTGCTAAAGTAGTATTAATTGTCTCTCCTAAGTTTTGAAGGAACCATGACCATGTATGTTTGGATTCAGTCTCAAAAACAACGTATGCTAATGTGAATAAGCAATTATTTTCATCAAGTGAGTTGGCCAATAAAAGCACACATAAATATAGGGGTGTCAATTCGGGTCAAAGGGTCAGGTTCGAGTCGAACCCAGAACTAACCCGACACTATTCAGGTCAACCCGAACCCGACCCATTTTTAAAAACGGGTCAGGTTTCTGGACCCGAACCCGACCCGACACGAATGACTCGGGGTTGACCCAAAATTGCTAGTTTTCGGGTCAAAAATCAGGTCAATCTTTGATTTTTGGGTCAAAATGGGTCTAAACGGATCATAAACGAGTCAATCTCGGGTTTTCGGGTCAAATATGAGTTTTCGTGTCACTTTCAGGTCAATTTTGGGTTGTTGGGTCAACCCAAACCCGACTCGATTTTTAAATGGGTTGATTTGTTGAACACAAACACGACCCGAACCCGGATTTCTCTGAGTCAGGTTCGGGTCGTGTCAAAAATTGACTTCCCTACCTAAATACTTAGATTTAAGATGACATACATCCAAACTTACAAGTGGTCTGCACCCTACAAGAAATCCATTAGCACACACCTTGAAACTTACATAAAACCTCTGAAAAGAATTGTAAATACTGTTAAACGTATATGTGATGTGTTATCCCGAGTTTTTATTAAGTAGTTTTGTTGTCAATGTTGAAATCCATTTATAGTTGTCATCAACTAAGCCAAATATGGCATAACGGGCTTGCTCTCTTGCCCTCCAAAGCTTCATATAAGGAAATAATAAATCAAATTCTTTCTCTAGACCACTATTTATTTATTTTGGTGGAATATCTGGATATCTTTTGACCATCTCTTGAATCTCATTTGCAATCCATGCATATATGACTAGCTGATTCCCAGCATGATTTATCCCAAGGCATGTGTGTACTTCATCCGCTCTCCTAACTTGAAATGATTGAGTGTCTTCATATAGGGATGCTGAAATTCTCCATTGACAATCTTAATAGGAACATGTTGCAATAACATGTTTCTTATCATAGAGTATTCTTAAAACTTGTTGTATTATTAAAAAATGCACCAATAGTGATATTTGCAACACTTGAAGTCTGAACTCTTGAAGAACAGTCATTCTAAGTAATAAAACATTCTATAATTTGTTCAATACTCTCAACCCCCATAAGATGTGAATGTGATTAATCTTCATCTACCTCATGTAGTGAGAATTGATTACTTTGTACTCCTTGTGTGTTATTCTGTATATGTGATAATGCATGTTATATTGATATCCTTTAAATCAATGACATATTCTAACAATCTCTGCTCTAACCTTGAAAATATTAATATGTCCTTTCTCAAGTTTGATAGTCCATTGTTTGTCGCCAGTATACCTCTTTCTAGATTGGGCTTTTGTGTCAACCCAAAATCCTCCAAATTTAAATGCAATAAATATATGCTCTTTTTATCTCCATATAAATCATCTACTACTTTGTCATCATAATCCTGCATTATTGAATTATGCAACGTGCTTGTCATTTTTCCTTAACATCAAGCTGTAATAAGAAGACAGATCAAACACCAAATCGTTAGAAGAATAACAAACATAAATATTGACACTTAAATGCCCAAAATAATATATATATATATATATATATATATATATATATATATATATATATATATATATATATATATATATATATATATATATATATATATATATATAACATAATGCACCCATTTACACATAATTAATTACAAAACACTAATTAAATATATGATTTTGTATTCTGAAGACAAAAAAAAATACATACAGAATGACGAGAGAAAGAATAGTAGAGCAAAATCAGACACTGCAAGAAATACAAAAATACATACCTATTGCGTGAGAGAAAGTATAGCATATGCGGGGAGAGCGGCTGAAGAGAGAAGCACGCAGGAAAAAAAATTAAGTTAGAATGCACGAGAAAAAGCACACACAAAAAGAATAGCTCACGTGGGAAGGTAAAGATGGAGTGAGGCTTCCATGTTGACAAAGTGACATTTTTGTTGTAGAATTAATGTTTGGGTGATATGAATGTAATATTTAAGTTTTGAATGTTAAATATGTAATATAGATATAATAAAGTGGCATTTTTGCAAATTCTTTTTTTGATAAGATAAATAAATAATAAATAAATATTAGATTTCTCTAGAGGATTAAAGAATATTTTAAAAAAAAAATATTGGAATAACATTACCTTTTACCATACACTATACAGCCGCGATTGCTGATTCTCGAGAGAGCGAAAAGCGAGGCGGCGAGAACGAGAAGGGCGGCGCACAAGGGGAAAGCGAGAAGAAACGGGAGCGGCAGCGTAGGAGCTACATCTCTTGTGCGGACATTAGCAGGTGAGTTAGACGAAATGGATCCTTCTCAGTTCTCTATTAGGTTTACAGGGATTTCAGATTCATCGTGATGTTCAAATCCGTGATGTTCAAAACCTTTATTATTATTTTTTTAATTAATGCGTTCAAAACTTCGTTCTTTCTCTTCGGATCGGTTACTGGCATGATTTTCTTGGCTTCCTTATTTTCGTATTCCTTTTCTTGCAAGATATTTGCTTAAGAGGGAAGAGAGGGCCAATGCTTAAATTAGATGTTGTAGGAAGGAGAAGATGGACTTAATGTGGGCTTGTGTAGCTTCCGCAGGGAAAGCAGCAAAATTGCAAATTTTTGTAGTTGACTCCCTTGTACTAGTTAGTAGATCCTTGGTATAATTTCAATGACTGAAAAGAGCCTGTAGGATCTTAGAGAAGGAGAGAAGCTCTGCTTCTTGAAGAGAGGGATAAACAGATGGAAGAAAGTGAACAGAAAAATGGCATGAAACTATTACAACCTACTACAATTATTTATAGACACAATATGATATATCAAAGGAAACACAAACTAAAGAAACTAAAAGAAAGTACAAAGAAACAACCTAAAATCTGGACCAATATCCAACAATCACCCTCTTGGTCCAGATTTTACAAAACATATGAATCATTCCGACCGTCTCCAAAGTCTGCAGCTATTGCTAAGCTGGCGTCTTAATTGAGTCCAACTCCTTGTAGTTTTGACAAATTAGGACAATATTTCTTTAAGTGCCCTTCCTTGTGACAAAGAAAGCCCTTCTTGTTGGACTTGTTCCTCTGGAATTCTTATATTCCTCCTGCGATCAGAATGTTGCGAATATTATCTTCTTTCTGTTTAGATTTTCTCGGAACGTCCTTTGACATTAAGACGTATTTTACCTCTGTCAATGTCAATCTTTGCTTCCCATGCTACATAGTGTCAATTATGTTCTCATATGTCTTCGACAGAGAGCTGAGGAGTATGATACATTGATCTTCATTGTCTATTGTTACATCGACATTTTTTAGGTTAAGACACTACAGGAAAACCTGTTATTACCGGCGGACGGAATACGCCGGAATTAATGTAAATTCCGACGGAACCGTTCTTTTCCGGCGCATGTTCCGGCGCAAACATCTCCGCCGGTTTGAGGTGCGTCGATAAATTGTTTCCGACGTATCTTTTGCGACGGAACACCGTTCCGGCGTTGTTTCCGACGCATTACCGGCGCATTAAACGGTTTACTTGCCGACGTGAAAACGTTAAAATACCGGCGCCTAATGCGCCGGTATTTACCGTCGCAGTATACGACGGAAGTTAACGGCGGATTAAACGCCGGAATGTCGCCAGCAAGATTCAACAACTATTTGCGGCGCAATTGTTACGCCGGTAATTAACGGCGGAATATTCGCCGTTAAAAACGCTCGATACATACGTTGTATCGTAGTTTCCGGCGCATAATCCGCCGGAAACCTGTAGCATTAACAAAAAAAAAATTGCCATCCCAGCCAACAATCCCATTTCCACACCTGCAAACCTATCAATTCTAACAGATACAAGTTTTCCCAAAAGCAAGCAATTCCACAACTTCACAATAATTTAACAGTTTCACAACAGTTTAGAACTAAAAATCAACTGATAACATCATTTTCAAAGTAATACAACCAACAACACAAGTTAATAACACAAGTTCATATAAAAATAAAAGTTCATTTCAACTAAATTACACTACTCTGACTCCGTCGACTCCTCCTCAGGTGAAGCTACGTCTTTTCCACTCAGTTGCTCCCTCATCTTGCGCATTTCATCCAGCAACTGATTGTGTTGCGCCTGTGCTTGCAGCTGAGCTTGAACCTGTGCTTGAACCTGTGCTTGCACCTGTGCTTCCATTTGAGCTTGAATCTGTGCTTGCAGCTGAGCTTGCCAATCAACTTGTGATTTCCTTACTTGTTCTAGCTCAGCTTGAAGGGCAACTATTTGTTGAGCTTGTAAGGACTCATGCGAACTGGATGCGAAGCTGGATGCAGTAGAGGAGGTCATCCCCTCGTATGCCTGAGCTTGCGCACCTAAGTCATATACTCTACCATGCTGCATTCCTCCGACGGCCTGTGACCACATGCGATACTCAGAATATTCCATAGAGCCGCCAGAAGAGCCCTCACCTGCTGCGGCACGAGTCTCTCGAATCCGTGTATATTCTTCCTGTGAAAATCGAATATAAGTATATATATAATTAAACTAAAACTTATAAAATATCAAATATTTATAAATATACTAACATGGGCCTTCCTTGCTCTCTCATCAATCCATTGTTGATCCTCCTGTCGCTTATGAGTGCGACTATGCAATTCCACAGGAGTTGGTTCTCTACCAAGTGACGCTTTCTGTTACAATTAAGAGAGTTTTATCAATACTAATTATTAAAAAACAATTTTAAAAAATAATTAAAATTCATTACCAAACGACGCCTGTGCTCAGTATGTGGAACGGAGCCTCCTGTATGAAGTGCACTACCTAAGCCCCCAACATCAGAAGCTCTGTTCTGTCGATTTTGATCCCTCCTCCTAGTGTACTCTTCGCTGCCCCAAGCTGCATTCAAGTCAGCCCATATCTCCTCTCCAATCCACAATGGTCGCTTCCCAACCTTTCTAACATCTGTGAACATGTCGCGCATCCGAGTAGAGCCACGCTTCTCAAAATTCCTTCTAATCCTGTCATTGTGTTGGGGCAGCCAACAAAACTCTTTCTGCAATAAAAAACAATCAATTAACCTTAAGTAAGAAAGAATAAATCATTTAACATAAAAACAAAAAAACAGAAATACCTCAAACTCTCTAAACCACATCTCCCGGACTTCTTTTGGGACTTTCTTCCAAGAAATATAAGGAGCGTCAAACCTGCTCCGTATGATGTCCCGTATTTTATGTGTTGGTTGTTTTGATGGATAGAACCTACAAAAAAAAAGTTATGTAAAACAAATATAAAATATAAGATAAAACAATTAGTTAGTTTAAATAAAAGTTACCATACGTACGTGTCACCCTCAGGTGCTATCAACATTCTACCATCTGTCTGCTGCTCTGCTGCAGCTGCTGTCGAAGGTCCAGCTGCTGTCGAAGGTCCAGCTGCTGTCGAAGGTCCAGCAGCTGTCGAAGGTCCAGCTGCTGTCGAAGGTCCAGCTGCTGTCGAAGGTCCAGCTGCAGCAGGCTGATAGGGTGGTGGGGGATAGTATGGTGGAGCATATGGTGGAAATGGATAAGTAGGAGGGGCACCAGCATAAGGTGGGGGTGTGAAGTATGGGTAGAAAGGAGTAGCCTGCCCGAGATCTGGTGAAGGAAATCGAAGGTCCGGTGAGTAGAACTGCGGGCTACTTGCTCCAGGAGTGGGTAAAAGCTGTGTAACAGGCTGAGGCTGTGAAGCAGGCTGAGGCTGTGTAGCAGGCTGAGGCTGTGTAGCAGGCTGAGGTTGTGTAGCAGGCTGAGCCGAGGTGGTCTCCTCAGTATGTAGTGACCTATGTGGTCCAATTGTAGTCTTCTTAGTGCGCCTGTTAAAAATATTTTTTATCAACCCTCTACTAGGCTGCTCCTCACCTGAAGCCATCTGCACATAAATAAAAAAGAAATATTAGAAATATGAGTTATAACAAAAATGGAAATTAACGCAGTGCAGTAGCTAAAAAAATTTGACTGAAGTAAAATACAGGTAAGTAAAAAAAACGGAGTGCAGTGGTTATAAATAACATGAAAGTAAAATACAGGGAAGTAAAATAAAAAGCAGTGCAGTAGCAAGAATAAATTTAATTTACCTTATGTTGTTAACTCATCATTTGTTGATTCACTTTCATCAGATGATACACTCCTAGCACAATCAGATTCATCATCACTTTCCTCTATGTTTAAATCTACCTCCTCTAACTGCAACTCGCTCTCATTAAATCTGATTTGGTCATCTACATTGATTGGGAGATCTTTTAAATTAGACATAAACTCTTCTTGGTGTGCTGTTGGTATCGTACTGGTTTTCTCAATTACTCCCCTTGGTTTAGTCTTCATAACTACCAACCAATCCTGTTTGCCTCGTATTCCGCTTGGATAGTTAGCATAATAGACTTGAGTTGCTTGACTAGCAATGATGAAAGGATCAAACTTTGCATATCTCCTAGCCTGCTTTACTTCTGTTATACCGTAAATTGGATGAACTTTCGTGCCTCTATTTGGTACTGGATCAAACCATTCACAATTGAAGAGATACACAATATTCCTCATACCGGGATATTCAACCTCTAATATTTCTTGTAATACCCCGTAGTATTCAGAATCATCGCCTGTATGTGTGTTCCCTCTTACACATACGCCTGAGTTTTCTGTCTTCCTACCTTCACACAAATTTTTTGTTTGAAATTTATAACCATTTACCATAAATATTTGATAGCATTTTACTAATCTATTTGGTCCCCAAGCTAACTCAGATAACCTTGAAAACTGGGAACTATCTTCAGCGTGTACCTTTAAATGTACAAGATGTCATTGTTACTAATATTAATTGCAGAAATAATTAACTCATTAAGTAAGAATAATTATTCAAAATATACCGTATTTTTGAACCAAGCAGTGAATTCTTTTTCCACTATCTTCTGGACTTCTCCTTCTTCTGATATACTAAGACCATCAATGAACCTCCTACAAATTCATATCTTGAGTTTAGAAGAAAGTTAAAAGAGAACTAAAAATATAACAAAATGAAATTATACTTACTCGAGATACGGCTCAACTTCATCACAATTAAGCAAGATGTACAATGTGATAACTGTCATCTCTTTATCAGTCAAATAGCGCACGGTGCTAGCGCCTAAAGGTTCTCCAATTCCACTAAATACAGATATATTAGAGGATTTACCAACATTCTGAGATGTTGAACTTTCACCAGATTGAGATATTGTTTCAAAATAATACGAGCAAAACTGAGTAGTCTCGTATGTTAAATATGCTTCGGCGATAGAGCCTTCGGGTCGTGCTTTGTTCTTAGCGGTCTTCTTAAGTTTATTTAAATATCTCTCAAAAGGATACATCCACCTATATTGAACAGGTCCACCAACCATAGCCTCATATGGTAAATGAATAGGTAGATGCTCCATAGAGTCAAAAAAGCCTGGAGGAAATATTTTCTCAAGTTGACACAAAATAAATGAAATTTGCTGCTCCATATGAATCAAATTTTCCACATTTAATTTAGAAGAGCATAAATCTTTGAAGAAGACACTTAACTCGATCAAGGGCTTCAAAATCTGATCTGGCAGATAACTGAAAGCAGTGGATAGTAGACATTGCATGAAGATGTGACAATCATGACTTTTCAATCCAAATAATCTCCCTGATCTTATGTCAACACACCGGCTTAGATTGGAAGAATATCCATCAGGTACTCGTAGAGTCTTAACCTATTCACAAACTGCTCGTTTTTGCTCTAAAGTTAATGTGAATGGAGCTTTTGGTTTGAGGAATTTTCCCGCTCCACCATCCTTCAATTCCAAAGCTTTCCTTCTACAAATCTCCTTTAAGTCCATCCTTGCTTTTATATTATCTTTTGATTTCTCTTTGATGTCCATAACTGTATAGAAAATATTATCAAAAACATTTTTCTCTATATGCATAACATCCAAGTTATGTCTAATCAAGTTTGTTCTCCAATATGGCAACGACCAAAAAATACTTTTCTTGGTCCAATTATGGTAGACACCATATTCCGGCAATCTGAACTCAGCTAATCTTGGAGATTCCATTATGGTGGGCAAGAACTCTACTCTTTCAAAAATTTCTTCACTACTGAATCTTGGTGGAGGAGGAATCATCACCATTTTATTTTTAGTAAAAGCTTCTTTATTTCGCCTGAAAGGATGACTTTGAGGCAAAAACATTCGATGACAATCGAACCAACTGTTCTTCCTACCATACTTTAAAGTGAATGATTTTGTATTTTCCAAACAATATGGACAAGCTAACTTGCCTGAAGTGTTCCAACCTGAGAGCATACCATATGCAGGAAAGTCACCAATTGTCCAAAGTAATGCTGCTCTTAGTGTAAAATTCTGTTTGGTGGAGATATCATATGTACTTACTCCTTCCCATAATAAACTTAAATCATCAATCAGAGGTTGTAAGAAAACGTCAATCTTTAATTTTGGATTATGTGGCCCTGGAATTATAAGTGACAGAAACAGATAAGGAGTAGTCATACATAACTCTGGAGGAAGATTGTAAGGAGTAAGTATCACAGGCCAACATGAGTACGGTGTAGCCGACTGACTGAATGGAGTAAAACCATCTGCGCATAAACCTAATCTGACATTTCTTGGTTCTGCCGCAAATGTGGGATGTGTACGATCAAAGTGCTTCCAAGCCTCTGCTTCTGATGGATGTGTGATAACACCTTCTTGTGGAATGCGATCATTATGCCATCTCATATGTGCAGCAGATCTCATGGATGCATATAGCCGTTGTAGTCTTGGAATTATTGGAAAGTAGAACATCTTACTAACAGACACATCCTTCTGCTTTCTTCTATTTCTAGATTTGGGTTTAAATCTTGGTGCATTGCAATGACGGCATACAGTTTCTGCAATATCTTCTTTAAAGTATAGCATGCATCCATTGACACAACAATCTATCTTTGTGCATGTCAAACCAAGTTTCGAAACTAACTTCTTTGTCCGATATAGATCTGTAGGAACTAAATTATCTGTCGGATTGGTTTCCTTAAGCAGCCCAATGAATTGATTAAAACATTCACGAGCAACATTATATTCAGCCTTGATGCTTAACATCTTCACAGCAACAGATAGTTCTGAGTGAGTCGTGCACCCTTTCCAGATTGGTTGCTGTGCAGCATGCAATAAATCATAAAAATTCTGTGCCTCCGTATTCGGTAACTCTTCATAAATTCCAGTTGCATCATGAACTAATTCCTCAAGATTTGGACGGATGTTTTCAGCCTCAGCAACATTACTACTTGTAGAAGGACCGCATTGATAATCAAATTGTGGCTCATACTCACCATGACAAGTCCAATACCAATACCGTGGCATGAATCCTCTGCGATACAGATCAACAGTTACGTCATCTGGTTCTAGGATCACTAAATTTTTGTGTTTAGAACATGGACATCGAAACTTTCCTTCAGATATAAAGATCGGCAGCTGTTTCGCTTGCTGAATGAAAAGGTTCACCCCATTGATGAATTCATCAGTTAATGTCTTCCGACTTTGAGATAATCGGTTATACATCCAACTTCGTTGATTTCTAATATCCATAACCTATAAATAAGAGTAAAAATTTAATGGATTTATATATTTCTAATATCCATAACATAAAATTATGTTACACTTATTAATGAATTGTTCGCTCAAAGTCACAATACCCTCACTAGGTCTACTAACCACTAAAGCAAAAAGATATGGAGTAATGTTGATCTCCATGTATAATCCAACTTTACCTTCAACACCCTCTAGTCTTATCAACAAGAACAATACCATCAACAAAAAGCATGCACCAAGGTACATCCTCTAGCAAATATCTAGTGCTAACAACCATGACTAAAACATAAAAAAAAATAGACTAATGTTGATCTCCATAATCCAAGTTTACCTTCAACTCTCTCTCTAGTCTTATCAACAAGAACAATATCATCAACAAAAAGCATGCACCAAGGTACATCCTCTAGCTAATGTCTAGTGCTAACAATCATGACTAAAGCAAAAAGATATGGACTAATGTTGATTTCCATAATTCAAGTTTACCTTCAAATCCCTCTCTAGTCTTATCAACAAGAACAATATCGATCATCAAACAAAACCCTAAACCCTAAACTATCCTCTAGCAAATGTCTAGTGATAACAATCATGACTATAGCAAAAAGATATGAACTTAAGGCTAATCCTATATGTAATCCAACCGAAATAGCAAAAAAAATTGAAAACAAAAACCAAACCTTCGGTTCTCCTCGGCGGCGCGCGACTAGGCAGGCGTGCGATTAGGAAGGAGGCTCGGTGAAGTCCGGCGATCGTCGACGGCGAAGTCCGGTGACCGTCGGCGATGTCTAACCACGGCGAGCGACGAACGGCGACGGAGGGCGACGGGCGAAGCAGTCGAAGTGAGAGAATGTAAGGAAACAAATGACGGCCAGACGGGTTCGGGTTCGCGAAATAGGGCCTTTACCGGCGGACGTTCCGCCGGTAGTTGCTTTAGTAACGTCGGTATCATTTCCGACGTCTGTTCCGTCGGTCATATTTCGTTGAGTTTAAAATAAGCCGGCGCAATTTCCGCCGGTAACATACGCCGTAACAGTTCCGCCGTAACGTGCGACGGAAACGGTTCAGGTATCCCTGTGCCGTCGGATTTTATGGCGGAACATTCGTCGGTACATTTACGGCGTATTTTGCGCCGGAAAAGTTGACGCAAACTTTACGTCAAACACATCCGCCGGAAACGGCGCCGTTTATTACCGTCCAGACTTTTCCGCCGGAAAATCCGACGGTATTCGCGTGTTTTCCTGTAGTGAGAATCAATTTATTAAAATCATCCAAATGCTTTCTAAGTTCCTTGGTTTCTTCCATTTGGAGCGTGTATAATTGCTTCTTCAAAAGTAGTCGATTAGTAAGCGATCTTTTCATGTAAATTGATTCAAGCTTCCTCCATACCTCTAATACCGAGCCTTCTTCAGCAACCTCCCTCAACACTTCATCACCAAGAGAGAGAAGGATGATATTGTGCGCCTTCAGTTTGTTTCCCTAGCACTGACCCTGTCATTGATTGCAGCAAGATCTCTTCAGAAATTGCATTGGCAAGACCTTGATGAACCAATAGAGCTTTTATCTTAATCCGCCAAAGGCTGAAATCATTCTCCCCCTTGAACTTATATATTTCAAACATTTGCATTGACATAATCAAGGCACCAAAACTTGATCTGTGCCCCAATGCCACCAATCTGCTCCTATTCACAAGATTTCACCGAAAATAATCAAAAGATTCTGCTTATTGTTTTGTGTCTGACTAGAGCAACCCGAGCATATACGTAGAACTGTGCCCTTCTCTTTGTGTGATATGCTTCAATTTTTTGATCAAGAATGTACTTCTTCGTGATTTCGGCAACAACAGATCTTCGGCACCAAACATCCCACACAAGCTCTGACTCCGAGCTTCCTTGCGCGAACACCCGCACATCAGTCCAGGCCTGCTCGTCCTACAAAGCTTTCACACCTTCCGACCCTAATATGCAAGCCGAGCTTGCCTTGGCTTCCACTCCTTCCCGCGACTAGGGTACACCCGCCTCCGTCGAGTCTGACGAACCCCGCCAAGATCGTGTGTCCCACTTGGCTTTCTACCTGCTCGCCTTCGCGTCAAGCTCTGCAAGCCCTGCACCCCACTTCCTCCCTGCACAGTTTGCTCGCTTAGCCCACGCTCGACATGCGACCCTCACACTCGCGGACGACCGTCATGGTTGTTGCTTGCGAAACCTGCGCACTATTGCGCGCCTTCACCTGTGCGACCACCCATCACACGCCATGCCAGCAGGCCTTAGCCCGACTAGCCTGTGTCTCGCCACGCGAGTCTACCGAGCGTCTGCCTTCTGTGCGGTTCACCTGCGTGTACAAGCTACGCCCACGGTGTAAAATGACTCGGCCTCCTTCCTGCACAAATCCTGCCGAGCTTCCCTCCTTTTTCTTGAATGCAAGAATTTCCTCCACCTCCCTAGCTCTGATACCAAATTGTAGGATCTTAGAGAGGGAGAGAAGCTTTGCTTCAGAGGGAGAAATAGATGGAAGAAAATGAACATAAATTCTATTGAAAATGGCATGAAACTATTACAACCACTAAAATTATTTATAGACATAATAGGCTATATCAAAGGCAACACAAACTAAAGAAACTAAAAGAAAGTACAAAGAAACAACCTAAAATCTGGACCAATATCCAACATAGACGTAGAATTACTGCAATGGCTTTAGAAGCACCGGATTTTCTTCTCTCGATTGTTTAATGCTTGCTTCCATGATGCCTGGACGATCTTCTATGTGAGTATCGTTAGTTAAGCTTCAAAGTTCTTGGTGGCGATATAGATAGGCTCCCTTATTAAGCTTTCCAGAAGGCAGATTTCAGTGCTTCTTTTGAGTGCTATGGTTTTTGTTGGTATTATGTGGGTGCTAAAGTTTTGTGTATATAGTAAATTCTTAGGCATATTATAAGATTGAAACA
The DNA here is from genome assembly GCA_016618105.1 of Dendrobium huoshanense. Classification (NCBI taxonomy): domain Eukaryota; kingdom Viridiplantae; phylum Streptophyta; class Magnoliopsida; order Asparagales; family Orchidaceae; genus Dendrobium; species Dendrobium huoshanense. The sequence goes on from CM028342.1 coordinate 13,789,904, forward strand.
TTTGTTATTTCATTTCATTTGTCTGGTTGCCAAATATCTTATGCTTAGGTTTTCATCATGCCATAGGATTATCCCATAATGAAGTCACTGAATTTAAATGGATGGTTACTTCAAGATTCCTCATGCTTTTCCCTCCCTTCAATTTTATTCCCTTGCTTCAAATAAGAAAATTTAGGTTTTGCAAGGTTTTAACATCTTAATTAAGCCCTCGTGTTAATAGATTTGTTAAAACAGAATTAAGTAATGATTTATTTTGAGAGAAGTGCTGCAAGTACCTTTCCAACTTTCTTTAAGTGCATCACCTTATGGTCTCTCTCTCTCTCTCTCTCTCTCTCTCTCTCTCTCTCTCTCTCTCTCTCTCTGTATTTCTCCCATCCTTTCTTCCCCCTCATCTTCTTGCACCTCTTTGTCTCCCTATCAACAACCAATCCCAATCTATTCCACCACTTTTTCTATCTTTTCGCTTTTTCCCTTCCTCTAACCTCACTAGCTGGATCCATCCTCTCCCTTTTTCTTATTTTTTGTATGCCCTTTCCTCAATCCCCAAATTTGTAGAGGTCAAAAGAGAACAGATTTTGGAGGAGGAAAAACAGACTTGGAAAAACTAATGTTTACTAAGTTTACTTAATGTAGAGTTTATTATTTCGACAAATGGATCCCATAATTGATGTTTGAGCCTCTTTAGAAAAGTAAAGAAATATACTTTAAAGTAAATTATTGTACTTCCTAAATAAGAATTATAAAAATGTCTGATTACAAAATTATTAAGGTACATAAATATCACAAACTTTTGTTGCTTACACTGTTTCTATGTGGGGGATGCAGTTCTAGCTATGGTGACTTACAGAGTAAATGGCCCCATTGATAAACAAATTACCTATATTGGCTCTACCTACCACTACTTCGGAGGCCACCTTCTTTTTATTCTTTAAGTTTCCTCCTGTAACCCCTTCTCTCCACCTTGTTTAAATAAATTTGTGCAATCAACCTGTAATCTGTGGTAGCCATTAATATTCTCTTAGATATTATGAATTTCATCTATATTTTATAAGATCATACAGGTTTTACTTATATTCGACAGCCTTTGCTATAATTTTACAAGCTTCTTTTTTTTTCCTCAGAAATTTGGGAGTTTACATAATTTTATTGTAAAACCAGATTTAGTACAAACTCATTCTAGGACCCAGTAACACATAGATCACCAAGCAATAATACAAATAAACAAACAAACGAACATGGAAAACAAGCAACTTCTAGTTATGTGAATTGTAGGTCTTGCCATCCTTTAAATATGCGTAGATTGTGCGCCAGGATCACCAAAATTAATGGGCATTTTTTATCAGACCATCTCTACAAATATCTCCAGTAGTAGCTCTAATAGTAGGTGGAATCGCCTTACTTTTGTACTTGAAGATTCTTGCACTCTTCTCCTTGCAAATATAAAAACTGCAACGGCTAAAAAAAAATTCAACTGATGTGCAATATGCTTAAAATTTGCATAACCTTGTCAAAAGGGCCAGCCATTTGTACGTTTGCAATCACTAATTTCCCACCTACAACTATGTTAGGAATTATTTGATATAAACATAGTGCATGCAATCCTACCATTCCTTATAAAAGACACTCTTGGATTTGAACCTATCACATTGTGCATGCAATCCTACCATTCCTTATAAAATTCACTCTTGGATTTGAGTCTATGACATTGGATTTTGGAGATCTTCATTCTACCAAGCTGAGCTAGGAGAGCTTGCTTATATCTACATTTAACCTATCATGTGAAGGGATGTAAGCCCCATGAGTTTAATATTATATAAATAAAAAATATGTTTAAAAAATTAAATATAAGAAAGAAGCTTAATATGCATTTTAAAATCAAAATCCCATAACCATATGATTCATATTCTTACTCTAAAGTATAATTGACAGAAACATATAAAATTAAATAAAAAGTAATGTTAAAATAAAATAAGATGAGCGAAGAGTTGGCACAAAGTTTTGACAAAGACGAACAATTCAACGAGGGAAATCAAGCATGGAGATGGAGTCTTTGGCGAAGCAAGTGAAGGTTCAAAGATCAACATGATGTGAGAGACATGAAAGTCGAACGATCCAGGGCTTTGATGTTTTTGCATACTTGTATGAGAGGAGTTGCTTGATAGTATTTAACTATTAAGAGATTTAAAAGGAAAACATATTTTCATTTATTTGTTTTATTTAAGCACTAGAAAGTTTAGTAGAATATATTTAAGTTTAGTGATTTCATGATTTAATTTATATAATGAGATTATCGCCTCGTTAATGGGGAGCAAAAGGCTAGTTTGAGGTGATGCTTCGGCTTGTGCGGCGTACATCCCTCACACCCACCATCAATGGAAACTTTGTCATCTCTTTTGCTGAGGTGGGTTCCAAACTAACTTTTAAAACATTATTGTTTGCAAGTTTGTTAAAAGTGTGCTACTAAAGCGATTTGGTGCAATGCGAGGGATGTTTGCTTGTGTCCTCATTGGTGGTGAGCTGCAATAGTTCTTGCTTCGCTTGGTCCAACGCTAAAGCACTCATGTGTTGCTGCTTTTCTCGTTTCAGTCCTATTCAACTTAAAATGGTGTTTAGGGTTTCAGGATTGACTTGCGATATTGTTAGGTTTGAGAGCAATTAGAGTGCCTTTGAGCAGATGAATGATTATTTAATCCTAAATATGCTAAATAATTAACATATTTTATGTATTTCATCATAGATTTTTTTCTATAGATTTATAAGAGAAAGAATTTGTTTTTGTTCAAAATCATTTTAATGATTTAGGCTTCGTTTAGGATCGTTTTCTTAATGCGCAGTTTTTTGACATAAAAATTTCTAGTTCAAAAAATTTTTGTACTAAAAAACTGTTTCAGAAAGCAGTAAGAAAACTGTCCCAAACAAAACTTCAGTCTTCATCAGGTACGATCAAATTTTGAAAAGAAAACTCAATTTGAGAGATTTTATCGATCTAATTTTTTTGAATAGTATAGATGAAAATTATGAATGGTTAATTGGGGAAATGAAGGTTGTTAGTGAGCAACATTTTGGTTATGAAGATTTAACTTTAGGCATCGAGATAAATAAATCAAAGGCGGTCTTTTAGACTTAGTAGGTCAAAAACAAGAGTAGATTTATTCATAGTAAGGGCTAGTTCATCTTACTAGCATCCACTTATGATTCTAGAAAGAAAATATAAGATTGACTCACAAGAAAAAAAGAAGAAGAAAATTTTGAAGATAAAGAAATTTTCTTTGAAAGTGAAAAAGATTTTTTGAATGAAAAAGAAGATGAATGATGATTTCTTTTTTGTTTGCTTTATGAAACTTGAGATTTTATGCATTTAAATTTAGCTATTGCTATAAATTAAATATGTTTTTATGCAATCTTAAAGTTTCTAATTTTTATATCAAACTAATCTACCAGTTTTAAATTTGTAATCATTTCTTAACTTATATTAAAAATGTTGGAAATTTTAACTTGTAGGTTAACTTTCGAAGTTTGTCTTCAAATTAAGTATGTTCATCACATTTCTTTTCAATATTATGTGCAATTTGAACCATTTATTAAATACTCTATATTTATATTTATTAGTAAATTTGTTATTTTATTTTTTATAAATTATGAGCGATCTGGTTAATAAAATTTCCACTTTGTTTTTATTCCTTGCTCATTGAAGCAAAAAGAAACTCTTGCGCATCGCATTATCCTGAACGCATAATGCATATTATTTAGTATACTCAGTGCAATGCATAGTGCTTGATGATGTTAAATGATATATGTTGAACCCTCTGGTGTTGAAATCTTAAATATTGGCACAACACCTGGTTCTATACACAACTCTTGACAAGTATAGGCTTTTTTAGCTCAAGTGATTGAAAAAGGTTAGTGGAATGCCTTAGATTTATCTTTGTTGTAAGTTTTTTTTCCTGCTGGGATGTGATATCCTCACATCAAAACTCTCTTGCGCATCACATAGAACATTAATGCGATATACAATTGTTCTTTTTTACTTCAATGCACAGTGAAGCGACACTTTTATTAACTAGTGTTCTTATAAATTATAGAAATATAATAATACATTCATTAATAATTGTAAGATATGGAATATTTAATTAATGACTTAAATATTGATATAATGTTGAAAAAAATGATGCAAATACCTAATTTGAAGATAAATTTTGATAGTAAATTTGCTTATTGGAATTTCTAATAATTTATATTATACATAAGAATTAATAAACGTTTATAAGTTTAAATTTAGTGTAAGTAGTTTGATGTAAAAATTAATAACTTCAAAATTTCTTAAAAATACATTTGGTTCCTAGCAAAAGCTTAAATTAAATGCATAAAGTCTCAACTTTCATAAAGTGATCTAAAAGTAATTTATTAGTTATCATTCTCTTTCATTCACATTTCTTTCTTTTTTATGGTAACTTTTTCTCCTTTAGGTAGAATTTCTTCATCATCATTTTTTTTCTTCTTCTTCATCACATATTTCTTCCACAAATAATACAGGTTGTGGTGAACTAGCCCTTGATGTCCATAAACGTCCTCTTATTCTTGACCTACTAGATCTTACAAACTACTTTCAATCAACTTCTCCTGTTGTCTCTTTAATAGGTCTCCAAATTAGACATTCAACGCTTAAATATTACTTACCAGCATCCTTCATTTCTCTAATTAATTACTTACAACTTATATCAATACAATCCAAACTAATTGGATCAATAACATCCCCCAAATTTCATTATCTATTCAAATTTTATTGTATTTCATGAAAAATAAATCATTTAAACACCTTTGATTCAATCAATTTCTTTTTTTGTGTGAATTTGTAAAAAAAATCATAATGAAATGTATAAAACATTTGAATAATTCAGTACATTCAAAGTTAATAAATTATCCATCTACTCAATGACACGACAGTTCCTCTCATGCCCAGCAGCACTACAAATCAATCATAAAATCTTAATAGCCAATTTTTATACAATTAGGCTTGATGCATCATAAGTTTTCTACCACGCAGCTGTATTAAAATTATAATATTATATTTAAGAAAAAACTTTAGTAAATTAAACAATTTTATAACTATAGAAGCTTCAATTAATTATACATGGAGAATTCTTATCTTTGACTTTTAACAGGACACAATGGAGAAAAAAGATTCATGTTGCCGACCCCATGTGGGACAAAGGCTTGATGTTGTTGTTGGAGATTTCTTATCTTTGACTTTTAACATGACACAATGGAGAAAAAAGATTCATGCAGCCGACCCCATATGGGACAAAGGCTTGATGTTGTTGTTGGAGATTTCTTATCTTTATGGTACATGACAGACTTAATTTTAGGCATCACTATAATAGAGATTTCTTAAATCTAGCGCTATTCTCTCATTTGAGTCTTCCACTAACTTATCAATAATTACATATGAGCCTTTCATTATTTGTTTACATTATTATAGGGTAAACCTATTCCTATAAAAAATTCTAATGTAATGGTTATTGGAGTTGGCACATCCATCTCTTGTTAATGATACAAAAGATTTCACCGTACTTTTTCATCTTTTCTAAACGCACTATTAATTGCATCATTTATTGTATCTATTACATCATCTATTAGTCGTGGCGGATCGTTTTTCACCGTCTACTAATCTCAACATATTCACTAATGAGCAATTTAACCTTCGAACACAGGTCATACTATTTCAAAATATAGTATTAGAAAAATCTCTTTAAATTTTTTTCCTTATAGTCAATATTAAATCTAGACTTATTCCAATCATTAGAGACAAATATATATATCTTAATTTTTTTTTAAGTTTACGTATGCTTATACAATAACAACAACATTTAAGCTTTTATCCCACTATGTGGGGTCAGCTACATGAATCCTTTTTCTTCATTGTGCCCTATTAAAAGTTAAATTCTCATTTAAATCTAACAAAGAAATGTCATTTCTAATATTTTCTCATATATATATATATAGACTGTTTTGTTGTCATATTGTAATGATTTTTCTTATGAACCTGAAGTTCTTGGTAGGCCGCACTGATCTGTTATCATGGTAAGTACAAACTATGTAGGCTAATTTGCAAACAAAAATAAAACTTTTTTAGTATTTCATTAAAATTGAACAAGAAAATGGCATTGCAGGATTTTTAAACAAGTGTTTTGGCATTGCAATTTTTTACTGTATTTCAACTTGAACAATGCTCCAAAAGATTAGTTATCCTTTTATTTTTATCTCTTTGCCACCATAAGCTTTGTTAGAAATTTCAGGTAGAGATTAAAGAAAGAAAAACTTATTCAGTTCATGTTTGGAATGGCATGTGTTATGATTGATATAGAATGGCCTACAACTATTGATTCCTGTGAATTTATAGCTATTGAAGTTATAGCTCTTGTTATGAAAACTTACGCTTCGTTTGGGACGGCTTTTTTATTGTTTCTTAAAGTAGTTTTTTATTACAAAAATTTTAATTTATGTACTAGAAAGCTATTTTTAGAAGCAGGAAAAAAATTGTCCTAAACGAAGCCTTAGTCTATTTATATTGTTTAAGATCCATCTTTATTTATTCAAAGTGTAAATTATGAACATCCTCAAGTATCACTGTGCAGCATGTGAGTTCCTAATTCAAGAGTAGCTTCATATACCCCACCCACAATCAGATTCAGCAATTTATATGCTCATTGTGAGAAAAAAACACTTTCGATTTGGGGAGCATATCTAAATTTGATACTCCAAATTTTGTTTCTATTCTGGACTCTCAGTTGCTTTGTTATAAATTTGATACAATGTTAATTTGTCTATTGATATTTGTTCTGCTTATTGTAATAAATATATTAATATTTTATTATTGTCATTTATTTTACAACAAATTTCTTCATTATTTTCAAATTTACGTACAAATCAAAATCATGAATTTCATGTCGTTTAAATATAATACAATTTTTTTCTGATCATTATGATTAAAATTTTATGTTAGGATATCCTAACCCTTTGTGTTTTTTCTTACCCCATTTAGGAATTAGCTGGTCATGGCAAAGCATCATCCTGATTTGATTATGTGCCGAAAGCAGCCAGGAATCGCAATTGGTCGGCTATGTGAGAAGGACGATGGCAAGTGTGTCGTCTGCGACTCCTATGTTCGTCCTTGTACGCTTGTACGAATCTGCGACGAGTGCAACTACGGTTCTTTCCAAGGCCGTTGTGTCATCTGCGGCGGCGTCGGCATCTCGGATGCATATTACTGTAAGGAATGCACGCAACAGGAGAAAGATCGCGACGGCTGCCCCAAGATTGTCAACCTTGGCAGTGCCAAGACTGATCTCTTCTATGAGAGGAAGAAATATGGATTCAAGAAAAGGTGATCTGTGATGTGTTCTTTTGCTTTAGGTGTGTGTGTTTTTATGTGCTTGGTATGGTACTTGAACATTTATAGAATGATGAGAGTCAAGTGTAGTTTTAAGCAGTTTGAAGGAAAATGATATTGTTTAGTTACATTATGTTTTCTTTTGATAGTTTATGAAGCTTGGAATTACTGGTTTTAATATTTTTGGATTGGTAAAAATAATTCTTAGTTGATGAATTTAGGTGAGAGTGATATGGCTTGAAATTGAAATTTTCAGGCTTGGTTGAACTCTTGAATGAGGCTTTTACTCTACTGGGTCTTCATCAACCATTATAGGCTATAACATTCAATGCCCTAAGAATAGGAACTTTTATGTTTGAAAGAGTAGGTTGGTAAGGAAATGAGGAGAAATTATTCTATGCGGACATCGGATCGTCCGGAGGTGAATCAGACTGTGCCACGTCACTCGGTATACAACAGTATACAGCAAATGGGTGATGTGGTGCGTTCTTATTCGCCTCCGGACAGCGTTTGTATCCACACATAATAATTTCATGGAAATGAGAGATCATAAAGCTCTTTCATGATACAATAGGCTACTTGTTTGGGTTGACTATTTTTAGGAACATTTTTTGGCATCATATCACTATTTATGTTACATAATATAATCAATATTGCATATTTATGTTTATAATAAGAATAAGAATAATATGTTCATTCATGAGTGTTAGATGATATATGAAATTTAAATTCCTAAATTGGTCTACTCAAACAAGTATTGTGAACTCTGATTGAGATTTGATTTTGGTGGTTTAGGAGAGAATAATATGAGAGAATTTATATTTGTTTTACAAGACATTTGAGATAATTTTTATTTCTTACATGGGGAGTAAGGAGAATTTTAATAATTATGTATTCTTTTATTTATAAATATTGCCCCTTATGATTTATTTTAAGTGTGATCTATGCTAGAGCGGCTTCAAGGGAGAGAGGGAATTTGAGTGTAGGAGGTGAAGAGAGGAACTGTTAGGTTGCTGTAAGAGCATCTCTAATCAAAAAATCCATTTTTCACTTCAGGGTATAATAACTCATCTCCAATTGAATTTTATTTCATAACATCCAAAAAATAGATTCTATATTCTTTTTTCAATCAAAAAATGACATTTGTGAATAATGCAAAGTTAATATTTGCGTCACAACATTCATGTCGTAAGAATAGAGCAAGTTTTCGCATTTGGGTGAAATAGCTTGCTGACGACAAATGCTGTTTTAGAGTTTGATTGGAGATGGCCTAAGGAAAAACATTAGGACATCTCCAATGAAACGACACAATCGTTTGCCGTTCTTCCGTCGCTCCAACTGAGCGACAATTTTGACGTCATTTCATCGCGGATAAACAATGCAACACCAAAATTGTCGTCACACTGTTCACCCGCCGTTTTTTTTTTTTTATTCTAAAATGAAGTATGGGAAATAATATACTAAGAATATTCTTTTTTTGTGTTAGAAAATGAAGTTTGAATGGAGACAAGTTACTGCATTTTGATATATTACTGCATTTTGGAATGAAAAATGAGTTTTGCGGTTGGAGATGATGCCCTTAGGCGTTGCCCATTTTGAAAAGTTTTTGAGCTACTCTTGTATGCATCAATATTTGACTTATGTTAGAAAAGATAGATGTAGATCTAAAAAAATTTAGGAAATATTAAAAATAACCTTTATTAAATTTAGATAAGAATTTGACTTTTAACATGACACAATGGAGAAAAATGATTCATATAGCTGACCCGATATAGTGGGAAAAAAGCTTTGTTTTTGTAGTATGCATCAATATAAGAAAACTAGAGGAAACCTGATCTCCAATAGTGACATGATCCAAATCATTCATTCAAACATTTAACATATGGACGAAATAAAATCTGCAACAAAATCATAGTGAGCTTTATCATTTTGTTCATACTACAATTATGAAAGTATTAAAAAATGGCCTGCATGAACCAGCTAAATACTTAACAGGCAAATTTGTGGCATTAAGCATTTAGTATATGCTTAAACAAAAGCCACAATGGAAAGAAATGAAGGACTTGTAGGGCTGGCTATACCTTTAGATGACCATTTGCTTATAGTGATGATCAAGTCAATGCAAGCACACATAGTGGAGATGAACCCCTTAGCAATTTCATTTATTAGTACCTGTAGTCAGGTCACCAAAACCTTCTGCAATTTCGTGGGGGTTTTACATACATGCCAGTTTGCCACTTTATTTCATACTATTTACGTATCTAACGCTCAAAATATTAATATTACATGACTATCATACATAAAACAAATTTGAGTGCATGGAATGAAATATTAAAGTTTATAGAATGATATGAATGGTAGAAATGAATTATAAGAGTGATTTGTTTGATATTAAAGTTGTATATGTGTGGTAGTCATGTAATTTTAATATTTTGGGTGTTAGATATGTAAATAACATGAAATAAAATGGTATGTATGTAAATTTTCCTTTCATTTATTAGCTCCTGTAGTCGAGGTCCGACTAATCTCTGCATCTTTATGTTGAAATTTGCCATTTTGAATGTTCGAACTTGAGCCGCCGACACCTTCGGCTTCATTTTGATTTTCAGAGTTCTTGACAGCGGATTCTAGCTTTACATTTCTAGCATTTTTAGTACTGTTTGGCTCAGTATCAATGATTTTTCTTTTCTCATCAACTATCTCTTTCACAGCTTCCTCCAATGCATCAAGCCTAGTCTTCACCTCTGATAGCTCTTTGTTTGGTTCTTCTTTTGTAGGGGTCACTTCAGCATCTTTCACTCTTTCTTTCTCCTCCGTTTCCTTCTTTTTCTTTTCTACTTCCTGAAACAGCATGTTTGAAATATTAGGCTTTGTTTGGGATGACTTTCTTGCTACTTTTTTTAGCAGCTTTCCAGTATAAAAATTCAAATTTTACTAAAAACTACTTTAAAAAGCAATAAAAAAGCCGTAAGCCTTACTCTCCGCAACTTAGAAGGGCAAAATGAACATGTCATGCATCAGCGAGTAAAGAATCTCACGACAGATCAGATAGATCAGATAAGAAGAATAATCTAAGATAATATCCATTCTTAAACCAGTAAGTAGAACATTAGTTAATTATCAAATCTGAGAAGTGAAGAAGGATGAACCTGAAAATAGAACTACACTGCAGGAAGAGCAGATTAGCTTTTTTTTATTTGAAGACAATATAAATGTTACCAAAATACAATGAATAAAAGGTATAATATGATTTCAGCTAAGAAAGGCTTTCAGATAAAGATTGCATGGTGAATGGGAACGTTTTTACCAAGCACTTTGGCTGATATAATGAACGAGTACAGTATCTCAAGAAACCTGCTACAGTTGATCAGACTATCAAGGTTGATTAGATTTAGGTTTCGTTTAGGACGGCTTTCTTCCTGCTTCGTAAAGCAGTTTTTTATTACAAAAAATAATTTTTTTATACAAGAAAATCATTTCAAGAAGCAATTAGAAAGTCACTTCAAGAAGCAATAAGAAATCTGTCTGGGACAAAGACTTAGTCATTCACTGAGATCTTATTAGCCCTGCTTAACCAACAAAACCAATTTTCTAAGGTATGGTCCCGCAAATTCCAATTCAAAGTCAGATTTGTTTGATAGAAATATGCCACTTACGTTGATGCTAATAAATATTGAACAATGATGCATTTTCTTTCTAGCTAACATAAAAAACTCGATGAAAGCTAACTGAAACAATCACTGAATGGGCTTTCCTTTCTTGAGGAGACCAAAAAGACAATAATGATTAAAGGTCATCAAGACATATAATTGTTACACTCACCATTTCATGCAAGTTAACACGTAGAGCCAGACCTTGCTTTAAATGTGACAATTTTGAACTTCAGGGATTCATACAATGCAAAAAAGAATGTACAATAGCTAACGCAGCTCATCTTGATATGTTGATTAGGAGTTTAGGCTATTAAACAAGAGTTCTTGTGTTTGATGCTTATGTATGTGTTAGACCGGTCCGATCGGACCAGCTTACGCAATAAGAGGCGGAAATGTCCGCCTCCTGTACGTGCCGAACGCACACCCGAGCGTGCGTGAGCTATTTAGAAAGGATTTTTGTGGGAGTTAGGAGGGAAATTTGAATGTAGGGACTGTTTAGGGATTTCCTTTTGATTTCTATGTATTAAATAATTTGTTTTCCTATGGTTAGGGCATCTTGAATTTGGCTGAAATTTAAGATCTCTTAGTTTATTTGGGCTCTAGCGGCGTCTAGAGATTTGGGAGAGCAAGATCCTCATCTTGAAAAGAGGATCAATTGTATCTTGGTATTTTCCATTTCCCTTTCATCAAATAATACAAATTATCTACTGTTTCGTGGTTTTGTGTGGATTTTTGTGGAGAATTCTCATTGTTTTCCGATGATTGATAGGAAATACTTGAGATCTACAAGTGTTTCCAATCAGTATGTAATATCTGTGTGATTTTGCCTTTAATTGACCCAAAAATCCAAAAAAAAATACAATAGCTCCATCAATAGTTTGACCATTCTGGAGAATGATACTAGAGCTACAACTAAACTGTCATTTGCCAAATGCTCCAATTTACTTGAAAACTTTACAGGTTGAATGAGTTTATTAGAAGTTTATCCAGGATCGGTCTTGGTGTGGGATTGAGGAAGCATTGTGAATGGGGAGTATAGGATGAGATGTTAGGAAAAGAAGACTTGATTCGCATTCTGGGGCCAAATTCCTTGGAAATAATACCCAAGACAGTGAACTCTTAATCAAGCGAGCATGTGAAAACTCTAATTAATCCAATGAACCAGCATTGTTACTCGGAATACATAATCCTTTCCATGCTATAAAAAATTCAAGCTACGATTGTATTTCTAAGCCAAGTGTTCTGGATTTAAAGATACTAAAAATTGTGTAACAAAACCATTTCTTGCATTCTTTTCCATGCCACTTCAATTCCTGGACAACCACACAGTTCATTACTGCTCCCGCAAACTTTCACAAAGCTCCTGTTGTAAGGCATGTTAATTATTCAACATCTCCTTCAATTTTACTGGATCAAGAGGCACAAAATTGGGAAAATATTGCATAAACATCATACAATAAACTTTTAGATGTGCAATTAATTTTTTGTGGAAAACTTGAAATTAAGTATTCACAAGTTATAGCTTGTCACTTTAGATAAAAATTTTTGGTAGTTTCCTTAGAATCTTATTTTATGACACAATTTAAGCAGAACCATAATAGATTCAAAGAAAAATTTGAATACAGACTTATTTAAAAATTTCTACCAAAATCGTTTTCTAATAAACCCTTCAATTGAAATTGAGCTGCTAACGTTTGAGTGTACCGTCACCTGTACCTAGAGATGCAAGTGTGCCTAGTCAAAACTTGGTTTGGCAACTTGCTCACAAGCAAGTGGTATTAAGATGGTAATCAAAGCTTGAGTTTCAGTGGGCAATCACTCAACTCAGCAAGCCAGCTTAATCAGAAACAATGTTTAAAATTGTGCAACTGGGTATATTGAGGCCTCAATATGTTTTGAGGCATAAGTCTCAAACCCAAAATAAAGGTTACAACTTACAACTGATTTTTTATATAATACCCAAATAATATATTAAAAATAACAAATTAACTTTCTATTGAATTATAAAGTAACAAATTGGCATACATATGAAACAAAAAACTGCATAAGACATAAAGTGACAAGCATGTTTTAAAAAAATTGTTCGAGACTCATGCCTTGAGGCTTGAGTCAAACTGAGGCGCACAACGAGCGCCCAAGGCTTAAGCCTCATTGGTGCCATTGCGGCTTACATTTTTTTTGAATGAGGCGCACGCCTTGAAGCTTAACGCCTCGAGATGTTTCGAGGCAACGCCTCATTATAGTTATGTTTTATAATTTATTATTATATATTATTATTAATAATATATATACTTTATTCTATCATGCAAAGAAAATAAACAAATTAGCTATAGACGAATGAACAAGGTTGAATGTTTGTGTTATATTTAATAAAAAATTAAAAGAGAAACACTTCAAATTATAGAGACGAATAACTAATGATGAAATAAATCATTTGGTTTTTAATAATATATTTTCTAATGATGAATGGATAATAACAAAAAATAGTAAAATATTTAAAATTGAAAATAAAGGCATGCATTTGATGATGAGATGAATGAAAATTTATATTACATTGAATCTAATGTTAATTTATATGAGAGTTAAAATAAACGTTATAATTGAAGAATATTTAGAAGATGATAAAGAGTTGGAATTTGACGATAATATAATTATTACATACGAGGCTATTATGAAAAAAAAAAATACTTCTCCATCAATAATTTTCCCACAATAATATTACAAACCAATCAACAAAAATAACTAAACCATGTATAACAACAACAACAACAACAAGCCTTTATCCCACTAAACCATTTGAAATAAATATATAAAGGGTAACCATAATAACTACAATGCAGTGTGACCATGTAGTGAGCCACTTAACTGCTACAATATTGTCTACGGTATTACCAGTAACTAGGACAATGCAATGTGATTCAATCTCTTCAATATACTTACTCAACAATTCAAACATTTATATGGCATTGTTTGAATTCAAGCTAGCATCAACCACCTCTATAAATGTTGTTAGACAATTACTCAAAAAGTTCACTAATGTTTTTTCATTATGAGGTGTCCAACCATCAACCAAAAGAGAACAATCATATTTAAAATAACATTATTTGTGAAGTTGCAATAATTGTTAAATGTGTAGTAGCTCATTGTTCAAGTATGGAACCCACACCTCATGATAGCCTAGGGTTTTCATTCTATGACCAATTTGTCCAAATGCCTCCACCAATATCAAAGAGTTATCATATTTAAATGTATTGATGGGAATACCAATACCCATATTACACACTTAAACTAATCATTCCCTCATCTCCTTCCCGATAGTATTCATTTCTTTTCTTTTGCATTTTACCATTTCGTTACTTCACCGCTTCATGGATTTAAGTTAAAATATATCCAACAGTCCGTCAGCCTTCAATTCTTTAACCATGGAAAACATGTTAAATTTTGACCAGGACTACTTGGTTTTGATATATGGTACAACTTTAATGGCCTAAAACCTGTAATGTCCTCACCCATCATGTCAAAATCACTTCCTTCATCCATATCATATGGCATTTCATTGATTTGATCTTTCAACTCTTTGTTCATACACTTAACGAATTTCATATTTTACATATGGAGGGTAGTTATCACTATCTCTAGCATTTTTATAACCCCCAATCAAATGTTATTTATGACGAGTAATTTCTTCATTTATAATTATACCACAACAAATATTCCACAGACCTTACATGTTGTTTTCTTACCAAAAGAGTATAGGAACTTTTCCAAAAGTTTGGCCTAATTTGAATATTTTCTTTTTTATGTAACTAATGAATGAAATTGTGAAATAATGTGACTAAAATCTTCATAAAATAATTATATTATAGTTTTGCAAACCAAAAAAGATAAAACTAGGCTGAAGTTTTAAATCAAATTAGATCAAACCAAAAAATATATACATATAATAAAAATGAGTCAAGCAGAAAGAAAGACATAGTAAACACACATGCAAAGTGATGGGGACATCAGCAGAAGGTTCTGACGCATTTATCAGAGGAGGCATCATAGATCGACAGCTGCGATTATAAGCCTTTATTTTTTATGCATTCTATGTCTTGTTTTATTTTATATTTTAGTATTTCCTATTTTACCCCTATGGGTAGTTAGCTCAATGTTGTAGCTCGGAGGGCACCTTAGTCATTTCTTTTGTTATGTTAAGGCCTATATATAAGGGCACTCTCTATTGTATTAGATGATGATTAATTAAAAAATTTATATTTTTGTCTTTTGTTTTCTTGAGAGCTTTCGAGAGAAGAAAGAACTCTAGGAGAGGGCCAAGCATTACCCAACAGCCGCCAGAGAAGTCCGGGCTCTCGATTTTCTTCCATTTTCTTATTCCCTCCTAATTCTCCTCACCAAGCCGCATGTTTCATCATCTTCCCCACTTCATACCCGCCGGATTCCGCCCTCATCCCATCAAGCCGCCGGTCCATCATCCAAACCCAATCGCCGACTTCCCTTCCCTCCACCTCCACCACACACTATCGACCTCCCTCACCCTATCCCAACCACCACCTCAATCCCACCGGCCAACCATCCCTTCCACCTTAAACCGTCGGCCCTCCACCCAGCATAGCCGCCGACCTTGCCACCCAACCCAAGACCCCTCCTTCAATTGGCAATGAATGCTTTCCTAATTTAGGTAATTCTAATTTGCGAAGATCTTTTCTTTTTTTAATTCAAATTCAAGAAGATTTGAATTTTAAATTACTTCCAACTCAACAATCCCAAAATTAGGAAACTCCCCTAAATCAGTACAAATCTGAAATTAATTTCAGATTTAAATCTCCAATCTAATTTATTGCTTGGGTCCACAAACAATCCACTTGGACCCCTCTTTGTCTCTCTCTTGATCGGCCCCTCCCTTGCCTTTTCCTCTCCCCAATTAATTCCCCCACCTCCATAAATTCACCCATTAAAACTTCTAAACTGCCGGCCCCCTCCCCAATCCCACCTATTAATTTTCCCCCCATTAGGGAGATTTGAATTTCAAATCTTCACTCTTTCCCCACTTACAAAAATCTGAACTTAAATTCAGATTATAGTTTCCCTCCCCCTAAACTAAAGGCCAAATCAAAGAGGCTTCACTACTAGCCCTAGCCGAAATTCCCCAACCCCTTTTCCCCCATTGCCTCCCTCCTCTCTTGCTTCACATACTATCCAAGGAAGAAGATTCATCACCATTTGGTTCATTTCTTACCATGCACGACTGATCTGGATGTAGATCACGGATTCGTATTCGACTCTCAAGAATGAATTGATGTATTGAACTCGCTTTTCTTTGACATCAATTTGGACATTGATTCTACCATGGAAGAATACATCGATAGAATACTTTTCTCCTTGACGGACGCCATCGACGACAATAATCTTCCAATCCCTTGGCAACTTCTACATCGTCCACCTACTCCTCCAACTCCGGCTAGATTTCCTCTCGTAAGCTCCCTCTTTCTTTTGGTGGCATCATCAATAGTGCTAAGCTTCTTCTTCCGCTAAGCCATAAAGAAAATGTGTGAAGGAAACTCAAAGTGCATGTTCTAGATATTAATTTGTGAATTCTTGTTACGGCATAGCTAGTTTTACTTTACTCTTGATTACTATTTTAATTGTCTTGTTACCCTAGCTTGTAATCGCATGTCAAAGCAAATTACAATTGAGAATTCCAAAAATAAAATTTTTTGATACATTAACCTTAAAGTGGCAAGCTCTACAACAATTTTCCTAATTCCTTGCAAATTTCCTAATTCCTTGCAATTCATGTTTGTATCACATCACAAAGAAGGACAAATCATGAGTGTTAAGCAAAGGAGAGACTATTACGTGCGGAGTCCGGACATAGAGAACAGTTTGATTTTATGATTGTGAACAGTAAAAGCAATGTGGTGAATAGTAAAAGCACTGTGGTGAATAGTAGCTGCATTTTTACTGTTCACAATCACAAAATTGAACGATTCTCTATGTCCGGACTCCACACGTAATAATCTCTCTAAGCAAAGAGGAAAGTTAGTGCCAAGCAAAGAGGAAGACGAGTAGTTTATGCTAGACTTAATTAAGAATGTATGATAGTTTTGAAATTCGCAAAGAGAAAGAATTCACATCATTCTTCAATTGTTGTCCTGAGAGTTTAAGAGCAAGGAAGAATCCTCGCCCTTATAAGAAGTTGTCTCTACTCCAAATGGCAGAGAGTGCGAGCGAAGAGAAGTCACCATTCCGAGAGTAAAAGAGAGAATATGAGGTGAATCCATCCCAAGAGACTACAAAGTGGAGGTAAAGCCAATGTTTGCAAAGAGGGTGAAAAGAGGAGTTGTCATCTTCGGCGTGCGTGAGGGTTATCATAAGCAAGAGATTAAAATTCCAATAAAAAACTAATATTAATCAAGAATAGAAATTAAATAATATTCATAAAACATTTTTAGCAATAAAATAGAGAAATAAAGTAGCACACATCACAAGATCAATGTGCATTATGCTATAGCTCATCAATAGTGCAAATAACATGCACTTTTTTAACACTCCACAGTCTACACCTTGCAACAAGAATAACGCTAAGGTGCATCTCGCCAGTCGCCACATTATGGGCAATATCATGAGCTATTGATATGTATGTTTGAGACATAAATATATTCATCATTTAATGAACAAAATGTACAAATATTTATCTCTTACTCTCCCAACGCCACTCACAAGTCAACAACAACAAACACTCCTCTTCTCTCCTACTTTTCCCCATACTCTTTTCCAACATCATTCTTCTCCACTTCCTCTCACCCATAATGTTCTCATATTTCCCATCACCCTCTGGCTTTTTTTTTTTCTTCCTAATCTATTCTATGATCTTGCACTCCTCCATCCTCTACCACTACTCTTGCAAGAGGTTTTCACCTCTCCTCCTAATCCCCTCATGAATTGTTGCGGTTGCAACCAAGCAACCAACTAATGCATCCCAACACTATTAATCTTCCCATTCAAGATTCGTTCTCTTTTTCTTATTTTTACAACATTCATGCCCTCACAATGAGCTCATCTGCTAGTTGAGCTTACCATAGGCCCATGGAAATTATTCTTGGTAACTGAGAAGCATTTTCTGCTTCATCTAGCCACAAAGTGATTCGTATGCCCGCTAACATATTTGAGATATAGATTGCTAACAGAATAAAGCGCACAAACTTTAAAAACTGTTTGGAGAAATTAGGAAAAACTGGCTCTTGACCATGAATATGATCAATAATGAATTGGATGCAAATAGGGCTTTAAGAAAATAATTCCTTGTTGTTTTTTACCTAGATATATATAATTAGAAGCATGTTAAAGAATTTGAAGAAGCACCAAACAATTTGCCATGACTTAGATAAGACAAGAACAAAACATAGATTGAAACGCAGCTTTACCGCCTCCATTCTTCTAATTTCAGAGCGTGCATACTGAGCCACCAAATAAACCGCTGTTAAAAAAAGGAAAAAAAAAACATGTCAATTTTAAGTTGACATTTTGTAATTCCAACTTTATGAAAAGAAGTTGATATAAGCCAAATGAATACCTAAAGAAGGCAAGCAAGCAAAGAAAAGCTGCACAAGGTGGAAGTCGAGCCTGTATTCATGGTGAATCCAATCAAGTATTCCAAAATATAAACCATTGTATTCGCTTAAAGCAATTGAAGCAAAAGTGAGAGACTTGCCCAAACTTCTTCCCCTTGGGAGGTTTTGTGAAGAGAATCTTGACAGCAGATTTAAAATTAAGGTTCTGAAGTTGTTGATAAGCGTCCAACCTTGTTGCAGCCTCTTCTGTCAATAATAGTTCCTTCTTGGAGCTATTGCTATCCCTGCTACTACTAGTGTGAGAGGAGGCAGCTGAGAAGGCCTGGAATCGAAGCACAATGCAGCGGTGCCTAAGGCACAATGATAGTACCCCAAAATTTCTTGAGAACATCTCCTCCTCATCAACTTGCAGAGCTTTCACTGCTTATGCAGTTGGCGAGACTGAATACATAAGAGATTAGATACTAAAATAGTTCCAAAACTCTAAAATTCTATCTTTATGGTAGCAACATTGTTAGCACAGCATAAAAGATTGTTGAACTATACAATAATGAGTAGTGGTGATGGTTATCGTTGAACATGCCAAAGCATCCAAAAAAACTTTTATGCGCGGCAAAGCTAGAAGAATATAACCACCATCCACACTATGGTCAACTATAGCTAAATCTTATGGTAAACAACGAAAACAACAGCAGCACATTCATAAAGGAAAACAACAGCAAAAAAATGTCAGAGAAAGAAGCTATCATTACGGCGAGGCTACAACAAAGATAAACTTTTTGATTGCAGTAACCATAGCAATGGTAGCTCAGAGAAGGCAATCAGTGAAGTAAATCACGCTCCCAATCGGGTTTCCGAAAAAGGGGAAAAAAAGAAAAAAATATCAGTCAACATTTCACCGAGAAACAGAGAGAAAAGTGAAGTAACCATACCACAAACAAGCTCGTGAGAAAGAACGCTCAAATGCATGACTAAAAGAGGTACAAATGCATCTCGTCGTGAAAAAAAAAAAAAACATAAATCAATGGCATACGAACGAGGAAAAGCAGCGGAAAACTAATTACAGAAAATGCAAAAAAAAAAAAATGTCACAGTATAAACAAATAGTGAGATGCCAAAACAAAGAAACAATAAAAGAGAAAGATTTCAAAAGCATACATGATCTTTTTATCTCAGGCGATCGCAAGGAGGTAGCACCGGAAGGGCAAAGGAAAGCGCAGCAGAGAGATGCAAGGTCATGGAGGGAAGAAGGAAGTGGCAGCTTCGAACAGAAGATTAGTGAACTGGTTCGGAGATGATGGGGTGACCTGTGCTTTTGAACGGAAGCTAAAAGCCAGGGCAAAAATTTGTAAAAAGAATAAATATAAAAACCCTCTCCGGAGATCGCTAATGAACCGCGAGGGAGAGAGAGAGAGAGAGAGAGAGAGAGAGAGAGAGAGAGAGAGAGAGAGAGAGAGAGAGTAACAATGGTGGTGACCTGATGTAGCTCTACGTTCAGACGTTAATAATATGTCGTCACATGTTCTTATTCTTTATCGTACGGCCCGATGGCCCGACTCGGACTGGAGCCCGGAATTGCTATATTCGCGTATTGCTAGGTATTGCTTAACAATACCGAGAAATACCGCTCTGTCAAGACCAATACTAAAACTCGGTATTGCTCGGTATTGTTAGGTATTGGTCTTCACAGAATGGTATTTCTCGTTATTGCCAAGCAAAATCGACCAATACCTAGCAATACCGAGCAATACGCGAACATAGCAATTCCTGGGCCGTTCCGGTTCGGGTTGTCGGGCCGCGCGGTGAAGAGTAAGAACACGTGACACTATTTTATTGGCGTCCGAACGTAGAGCTACGTCAGGTCACTGGACCAAATAAAAGTTCGAGAGAGAGACAGAGAGAGAGGTAGCGAGCTGGTGTATGGGCCGGGTTGAGTTTTTCTTGTTTATTTAGGGGCTGTTAGTGGTGTCAATCCGACTCAAAATTTAATCTGGACATCATCTAAAGATCAATTTGTTTGAAAAATGAGCGGTTTGTGTTCAATGTCCTAACCTACTTTTAGATCGGATCGGATTCGAATTGAACTGAAAACTTGAATGTGACATGGATCCCATAACTCCAACCCAACACACACTACATTCCTCCCACGTCCTGCATTCTCGCCGCACCGTGGCACGCCCATGTCAAGCCTACATCCCGCACCCGTGCATCTGCAACTTGCCTCATGGGATTTGCTTGAGACCAGCCTCACCCCCCCCCCCCCCCCGCCGCATTTGACCCCACTGCCATCCTCACACTCACGCGTGGTGCCCACCTCGCCCTTGCTCTCAACCCCGTAGCCCACCCTCGCTCGCTTACTCTGCACCCGAGACCGGGTCCAATCTGAGTTTTGATTTTTTACTCATTTCTAGAATCGGGTTGGATTAATGTCATGTAAAATAATTGCGGGTCACTTTCGAGTTGGATCCAAACCCAACCCGAAAACTCATTTTGACACCCCTAAATGAAAAGAAGGCCGAAGATTTCAAAAAGTGATTGATTTGATGAAAACATAAAATAAAATAATTTTTTTCTAACTATCACATCTTTTATGTATTTTAAATTCCTACAATTTTGGTTGAATTTTGTTTTCATCTTTTCCATCTTTTCATCGCAAGCTGATGTGTTATTATCGGTCACCGTTGATTGTCGTTGTAAGAGGTGTAACCAAGCCAAGCCAAATCGTGAGCCCCATCTCAAGTTTAACTTCTTAACATCCTCAAAGTCGAGCGTATTGAGCTAATTTTGAGCTTGTGGACCTCCGAAAGGACATCGTTATGCTGCGGAGTGCTGAGGAGTATACAACCGCACCACCCCGAGGGATAGAGATGATCGCGGGCCTCCGCGCTCCTCGTAAATGGGCCAATGGGAGGACAGATTAGATCATACATACGATTAATCATGGAGGATAGCGGCTCTCGCCTACACACCTCGATGGGTGATAATATATATGGCCTGATCGTAACAACGGGTTTCCCCCACCTGATACATCAGCTCCAGTGGGGTTTATTAGATGTGGAGTTTAGTTTCCCACAGGCACAAGCCCCCGTGGTTAATTATATCTTACGTCGGAGCCTAAGAAGATTCTCGATTAAGGATTCTACATTATTCTTTCAAATGAAATTGGCACAAGGGTGGAGACTAGGAGATCCTACTCAAAGGGAAGAAAGGGTTCAAAGGGCTTAGTCAACACACGCGGTTCATACCAGCATTCAAAGGGACTAAGGCACTAAGGATAAAAGTGGAGAAAAGAAAGTCAAGCAATCAACACATATATGAGAGAAAGATGGAAGTGGCGTCATCCATATGACGCGGATAGGAAGGATTTATAGGAAACTTACCCATCGATGAGGCGTACTACGAGACTGAATGTAGTAGCCTTGAATCCTAAATCTAAATTGGATTTAGTGTTCTATGCACAACACTAACACCCGTGTCCTAACTAATGCAGTACAAAACTTGAACTTACCTCAGCCTGTATTGGGGAGCCAGCTAACCACCTAATCAATTCAAAACCATGTTATCCGATCATTTATGAAAGATAGATTGGTGGATTAGTTTTTGGAAGTTAAGGCTGACGTCTAGAGAGTTTCCTAATTGGCCTTGTACTTATGTTGGGTAAATGCTCTTAGAGCTAATGCAATTAAATTTTTAATTTAGTTAGTTTCTAATACAATGAATGCTGGTTGAAGTCTCCAAATCAGATATGCATAAGATTTTAAAAACATGCTTATAGAAAATAATTTTTAGAAAAGATTGGGCCTCCCTAGGTCCTGCACTTCATCCTCATAGGCCAGATTATCCGGACTCTACCCGCAGGCGGGGAGGTGTCTTATAGCAAGGAGAAAGAAGAATGTAACATTATGAATGAGACCCCAAACAATTCTGGCACTTTCCTAGGTCGTTAGGTTTCAATGTTATTTAATTCTTAAAATTTTAAATATTAGTTATGAGTAGAAAAAATTTTAGTCCTCAGAGAGACTAACGAGATGCGGGCTAAAACAAAAGCGGTATGCAAATTGCCAATAAACTAAAAAAATAAGCAACCATAGAGGTAAATATTTATAAATAAAACACATCAAAATAATCAAACTAATTAATAAATATCCATAGGCCAACTTCCCTTAATTATAAACTAGGGTCTGCAGAAAATAAAGTGGCCGGGCACTACTACCAACAACACGGATTTTTAAACATAGGAATGACACAAATAACTTTGAGTGAGATATTATGTCTTCAATTCTTCAGCCTCCTTGGATTTCCTCTCCTTGGACTCCTCGGATCTCTCCTCTTTGGTCTCCTTGGACTCGTCGTGGCTTGAATATCCAAACGAAGAGATAATCTCCCCTTAGAGAGGTATTACCTTTTCTTTTTGGATATCTAAAAGTCATTCGAACTCGATATTTCAAATGGAAGAAGAATCTCTCTCTTGAGGATGTCTTCTTCTTTTGGAAATCGAGTTGGATAAGAATATCCCAACTCAAATGATATTTTCATAACTCAAACCAATATTACAGAGAATTAAATTAATGAAAAGCAGTAAATTTTAGACTCTCGTACAAGGTTATCCTAATAAAAATTCTCAAGCAGTTATAACATCTCATGCAGTTTATATGAAAATAAAAAAAAAAACTCATTACAGCAACATTTAGCCATGCTATTATTTTGAGAGCTAAGCAGTCTCTGGAGCACCTATAAAAGTTATTATTTATGACTTTAGCCCTCATTTATTTAGGAGGAGCTGAGCAATTTTTGAAGCGCCTGCATAAGATAATATTAATATTTAAATCATTACAATTTTCTCCATTTTATTTAGCACCGCATGAGCATGACCACCTGCAGAAAGCATCGTTAGTATCAAAATATCGATCCTAACCTATAGATAAATCTAACGCACAATCAAATCAATATGCAATAAAATTTCGGAAAACCCGACACACAATAGAAAAGTAAACACCGGCCTAGCCTAAGTATATAAGTGGTGCCCTAGCAAATAATTCTATATGAATGTAAAGGTCTGTGTGGTTAGGATAGATCGTAAGTTGGGTAGTTAATTCAAGTTACTTAAAGTTCAGGTTTGTTGAAGGTCTGAAAATGAAACTTTATTTAAAATTTAAATATTAGTAAATTAAGATCCATTTTAGTTAACTTAGTTTTTTGATTCATTCTAATGCTTAGGGTAGGGATAATTAAAGTTTAAATTATATTAACCAATTTTGGAAGGTCACGAGTCCTCCCAGGTGCTAGGCTAAGGGGATCCAAAAAGTCACTATGGGAAATAGGCTGAGTTTGAGGTCCCTAACATTTTAATTAAATATTAAGCCTTACAAGAAATAATTAGGCTTTTAGTTTGCTAGATTTGGAGTTTCCTAGGTAAAGTTATAAATTTTCAAAATTTTGGGCATTTAATGAATTATTAAAATTGCTTAATTATGGGTGATTTTATGATTTTTATCCAAATCAGCTTCAAACTGGTTGGAATCACCCCAAAGGTAAGAAATGACCTAAGAAGACGTTCTCAAGTTTTTGGAGAAAATTTGAAATTTTTAATAAATTTTAATTATCTAATAGGGGCAAAAAGGTAATTTTTTATTAAAGTTGGATTATGGATCATATTAAAGTTCATCTAAGGAGCCCTAATTATCTAAGGTTAAGGGTCAAATTTTGGAGAGTTCAAGATATTATGGGTAATTTTTTTATTTAAAATAGAATTATTACAATTTTTAGAAGTTACCGGGGCCTAATTATAGGATAAATTAGGGTTGATTAATTAAGGAGTCTAAAAGCTCCTAAAAAATTCTAGAAAATTCTGGAAGGTTTAGAATATCACTAAGTTTAAATTTTTAAGTTTTCATATCAATCGGGGGTCTAACCTAGCCCCTAGAATTTTTCTAAGTTAGCTAGACGGGTCATTTATTATTATTTTTAGGGTGTCACTACGTTAAGTAGGTTTAAATCAAGTTTTGAACTAACCCTTGGGGGAACAATGGAGGGAATACATAAATAAATAAACACACCAAGTTCTTAGATTTAGGAGAGTTTAAACTAGGTGCTCGTGTATCCTACACATGTAAAGTACGATAAAAGAAAAGGAAGCACGTTTATCGGTGAGAATAGTGAATGATTGGAAATCAACCATCCACTAATCCACCTCCCCATGAATGCTATCCATGTATATAATTCATGTTTAAAATTCTACAAAGTGGATCCCTCAAAATTAAAATAATTTAATAATACATAATTTCAAAATATGTTAAAATACATATATATTAAATATATAAGTATATAGATTTAAATATAACACAATTAAAAATAATTCTGTTCATATGTGTATGAGGGATCCACTGGCCACCCAAGAGAGGTTTTAAGATAGATTGAAAATAATTTTTAGTTTCAAAATAATTAATATAAAAATTAAAATAATAGTTAAATAATAGGAAAATTCAAATAACAGGAAAATAATACAAAAAATATAGTTTTGATCATGGAAAATAATATTAAATAGAAATATATATATTTTTTGAAAATAATGAGTTATTATATATCAAAAACATATTTAAAATGAATTATAATGAATTTTTGAAGTTTAATACATTAAAAAGTAATTTTAAAATAATTTAAAATAATAAATATTTAAAACTAATCATTAAATTAAATGAAGATAAATCTAAAAGTTTCTGAAATTCAATATTATTTATTAAAATAATAATAATAATAATAATAATAATATTTAAAATAATTTAAATGATTAAAATAATTATGATAATAATAACAATAATAGTAATAATAACATAATAAACAAAATAATCAAAATAATAATAATAACAATAATAGTAATAAAATAATAATAATAATTATCTCTTATTTTTAAGATAAACATAAATTTTTAAATAATAATAATTTTAAAATAATAATAATATTAATATTAATAATAATTTTAAAATAATGATAATAATAATAATAATAAAATAATAACAACAATAATAATAATAATAATAATAATAATAATAATAATAATAATAATAATAATAATAATAATAATAATAGCTAAATAATCAAAATAATAAGGATTAAAAAAAAGATTATGATTAAAATAATTATAATTAAAATAATAATAATAAAATAATCATTTTTTACTATTTTATTAATATTTAAAAATATACAAAATATTTTTAATTGAAAATCATTTTAGATTAAGGAGAACAAAAATATGATCGGTTTGATATATACATATTTTTAAGATAAAAAATAAATTTTTAAATTTTTTTTGAAGTTTCTACTTTAAAAAGATATTTAAATTAATTTTAAATAAAAATCGGCAACGGCGGGTCACGCGGCAGCCCGGGAGAGGCTCTGCAGTCTGTGCAATCGTTGCTAATGATTGTGCCACCGCGCAATCATTGGCAATGATTACCGTGATGCTGAAATCAATGGCGGATCACTTAAACCACATTAGCACGCCTCCTCCGCCGTTCGATCGCCCGTGATTTTGAATCAAAGGCCCAGATCATGACGGATGAAACAACTGACCGCGGGATCTCATCCGCGGTTCGGAAGGAACTGCGAATGATGAAATCTCCGCCTTGATTATACAATCAATGACAGATATTTCATACGCTTGAAACCAGGGGCTCGTTTAATCGATACACTCAACCAAACACTATGGAATTTTAAAGAGAGATATAATACATGAAGAGCATCAATGGGGCACCATTTTTGTATTCTGAAAAGCTCTATATCAAAAGATATTTAGATCTAAGTGTTCTAACCTAAGTTTAAGGATTTCACCTCAATTTATGGACGGGTTAATCTATAAAAGGGCTTGTTGCACTTGTAAATTTTCCACGCACGTTTCTCCTCTTGAAATCGGGCCTTGATTCACCTTGGATCAAACGGGAGGAGCTTTGGAAAGGAAATTGCCTCGGGTTCGTCGAAGGATCGCCGCCAGTAGGGTCTTGGCGTCAGATTCGAGTTGGGAATGGTGGAGGGAAGTCATGGGAGTACTCTCACCAAGTTTCAAGAGCTATCAAGGCTTGGGGAAAGAACAAGAGCAAAATTATCCCCTTGAAGCCCTAATTTTTCTTATTTAAAGGCCTAGGGTCCTAGGGTAACGACTAGGATCGAATCTAGAGAGGATTGGGAGAGAATTAGGCTTGATTAGCACGAGATTTTGAATTAGAGACCATTAATGGGGCTTTAAATGCATTGAATGGGCTCTTAATGGGCTTAAATAGGTCAATTTGACCTATTTAAGACTTGGGTTGACCAAGTCAATGGTGACCTGGTCAACCCAATCAAATAGGTCTAAGGGATGTGGGTTTGAGCCTAATGAGGGTTTGAATTGAATTCGAGCTCAAATGGGTCAATTTGGGTCAACCTGGATTGACTTGGTCAACCAGGTTGACCTAGGGTTGGGTCTGACCTATTGGGTCCAGTGGAGCTGAGAACTAAACAAAAGAGAGATCAACAGAGCTCAAGCCTATAATCAAACTCGTTTATTATATGAGCTCGAGTTTGAGCTGAGCCCGACTCGGCTTGATAACTCGTCGAGCTACTTGAGTAAGTATATATATAAAGATTTTGTGAAGCTTCCCTAATTCTATCCCGTAAGTTCGTGACTGCTGAGAGGATTGAGGATGATTGGAACTAGGTGAACTTTCTCCTTTGCATGCCCTATGACTAACGAGCCGACGGCGAGAGGCTAAACTTTAGGATTGCGCCGATGGGCCAACGACTAGAGGTTAAAGGCTTTTTGGGTGAGATTCAACTACTCCGATCTCTATAGGTAATTTTCAACTTTGTAGGTCCTAGGAATCGCACGACGCTAAGATCGTAAGGGCTTTATAGAAGAAACACTAGGATTTTGGTTATTGTTGTGTCCTTGAATATCGGCGGCGATAAAGAAATATGAAGTTAAACATCTTAATATTGTACGAAAATCCAGTACATAAGCAGATAAGAGAGAGAGAGAGAGAGAGAGAGAGAGAGAGAGAGAGAGAGAGAGAGAGAGAGAGAGAGAGAGAGAGAGTAGCATTCATAAAAGACACTAATGTTTTTACATGGAAACCCCTAAAAAGGGGGAAAAACTACGAAGCTTGGCCTAGTTTGAATGAATCAACTAGTATTTGCAGTCGATTACAAATGAGGCCCTTCCTTGGGAGAAGGCTTTGGCTTGATGTCACAAATGTATATCATATAGAGCGTATTATATGGCAGGAGTTACAATTATCAACATAGACATGTTTGTTTAGTCGGCAGGACTATACTAGATAGATTAGAGGCCGAAAAGATAGTAATAAGTGATGGAGGTCAGAAGGACCGTAATCAGTAGGAGATACGGGTCAAAAAGACTGTTGTCTAGCGATGGAGGTCAGAAGGACCGTAGTAGGCGGCGAAGGTCGGAAGGACCGTAGTCGGCGTAGTCGGCAAGACATTGGGGTCAGAAACCATAGTAGTAGAGCAAAACTCCAGTAAAACTCTGAGCGTCAGGCAGTGGTCGGGCATAAGTCTGGGCCTCAGGTGGTGGTCCGACAGAACTACAGGTGTCAGGTGGTGGTTCGACAGAAGTTCAGGTCTCAGGTGGTGATTCGATAGAACTCCGAGCATTAGGTGGTGGTCCGACAGAAGTTCGGGCTTCATGTGGTGGTTCGGCAGAAGTTCGAGCCTCAGATGGTCGTCCAGCAAAACTTCGGGCATGAGGTAGTAGTGGTTCGACATAAGTCTGAGCCTCAAGTGGTGGTATGAAAAAAGTCCGGGCGTCAGGTGGTGGTCGACAAAAGTCTGGGCCTCATGTGGTAGTCCGGCAAAACTCCGGGCATCAAGTGGTGGTTTGGCAGAAGTTGGAGCCTCGGGTGGTGATATGGCAAAACTCCAGTCGTCAGATGGTGGTATGGCAGAACTTCGGGCCTTAAGTGGTGGTCCGGTAGAACTCCAGGAGTTAGGTGGTGGTACGGCAGAAGTCCGGGCCTCAGGTGGTGGTCCGGCAAAACTCTGGGCTTCAGGTGGTAGTCCGATAGAAGTTTGGTACTTATGTAGTGGTCCGGTATAACATTGGGCATCAGGTGGTGGTCTGGCAGAAGTCCGGGCCTTAGGTGGTGGTCTGGCAAAACTCCGGGCGTCAGGTGGTGGTATGACAAAAGTCCGGGCCACCGTAGAAGTCCAGGCCTCAGGTCGTGGTATAGCAAAAGTTTGGGCCACCGCAAAAGTCCAGGTCTCATATGGTGGTCCGGAAGAATTCCGGGCGTCAGGTGGTTGTTCGGCAGAACTCTGGGCCTCAAGTGGTGGTCTGGCAGAACTCGGGCCTCCAGTGATGGTCCGACGGAACTCTAGGCCCCCAAGTGGTGGTCCGACGGAACTTAGGCGGTGGTCGAGGAGGAGCGAGAAGGCAAGAGCAATCTCTGATCTCTCTCTTGCTCTCTTGCTTGGATCTCCCTTTCAAGAGGGAGGTTATTTATAGATTTCCTACAGTGGCATGACCCGTAAAAATGTGGGAGATCAAGGGCATATGGAGAGTGACTTGGATAGACGGCCGATGTTGAATCCCTTGATCATGGACAGTTTGATGGACATTTAAATGTCTCAGTGATGTGAGGTTTGTTTAGAGTTTTTTTTTTTATGTGTCGTATATGGATCTTTCATGATAGTCTTCTGATTCTCTAAGCATTAGATAACGCAGGAGATTGGTTGCCGCAAACTTCTTGGTGATATTCGTGACAAAGAGCTCAACATTTATGGTGTTTATTTTATCTTAGCATTTTGCTTGTTGATATTTTTTTTTTTCTTGATAAGTTGTATTGAATAGAACTTCTATGTATTCCATATTTTTTGCAACGGTCGTTTTAATTCTTCCTAGCACCATTTTACTTGTTTCATCACCACTTTTTGTTAGATAATTACAATAAGCTTAATTTCATTTTGTATTAGAATGATTTTAATGCCAAATTAGACTTAAAATATGTTAAACTTGTAGATGTAAGGAAATAGGCCATTTCATATAGCATGATAAGTTTCAATTTGATATTTAATTACTTAATGTAAAGTGAAAATTAATGCACAAGTTGAAAATATATTTTATTTATACATTATAATAAATAAAAAAAATGAAATTTATAATTTAAAATTAATTAAACGAGTCAAGCTTAAGTTTTCTAGACAAGCTCGAGCTCAATAAATAAGTCAAGCTCGAGCTTCTTAAACGAGCCCGACCAATCGAGTCGAGCTCGAGCTTGAATTTTTTTCAACGAGTTGAATTCGATCTCACTAACTAAGCTCAAGCTCTATGGAAATTAAAAAAGCTCAGCTCGATAAGCCAACTACTCGACTTGACTTAATTCGATTCTTTTTCACCCATGGTCGTTGCCATTAGCCATCATTCGCTGCCCCGTTGGCGATTGTCATTTCCATTGTCGCCACTGATTTCCGTAGGTCACTACCGCCAATTCTGTTATCGCAAGCGACTGCCACCCCTCATAATCATTTTATTTCAAATTACATTCATTTTTCTTCAAGTAAATAAAAAAATAATCTCAAATTTGTTTTCACTTATTTAAACAATTTCAAATATAAGGCATATTTTTAATCAAGTCAAATAGAGGTTGTTTTAGTAAACCTAATAAAGACAATTTATTAAATCCAGAGGTATTAAAGAAAATTATTTGGCATATTGCAGATTAAATTCTATCAATTTTTAAAAATTATTTAATAACTTTATTCAGAGTTTAAATTTTTAAATAATACGATATTTATCACATTCAATATTAATTAAGTTAATTAACTTTTAATTACTATAATTAATATCTTAATTAATCATTATTAAAATTAAGTATAAAAATATTCTATGTAATCAAATTAAGAGAAGATCTACCAAAAACGCTTGAATGCAAGGTCACTCATCTTTCATTATTTATTCACCCTTATTATGTAGTAGATTAAATATGTATTATAATTTATTAAATGATAAAATTGAGCAATAGAATCAATATAATCTCATATTCAATAGTAGTACATAAAATACCATTCATATTTAACTATGGAGTTAAATTTAACTCTTATTTTAAGCTTTGAAATAAAATTGAATCAACTTTTGATAGTTGAGAGTCTAAGGCTTCATTTGGGACGGCTTTTTCTTGCTTCTTAAAGCGGTTTTTTAGTGCAAAAATTAAAATTTTTATACTAAAAAACTGCTTTAAGAAGCAGAAAGAAAACCGTCCCAAACGGAGCCTAAATTAGATCAATGTAACACTTTGAGACTAAATTGAACATTTGTCAATATTCGATGAACTATTCTGAGCTTTTACTCATTTTATTAATCTGAAGATAAAATTTTCTCTTTAACTGATATGATAAGATGACAGAGATCGATTGTAATGGAGAAGCAAGATTTCATTATTGGCAAACAGCTTGATGAATCCTAGTAATGACTCACAGTGATGGTTCAAGGAGTTCTGAAACTAATCGTCCTTGTTCACAAAAGCTGACTCTGCAAGATCAATGGCGCGAGCAAGACCTGCGGCCTTGTTCTCGCACTCGCGCTGCTCGTCATCTGGAACACTGTCGGCCACTATGCCGGCGCCCGCCTGGAGATGCGCCACCCATTCTTGCCGCCGGTGAATGTGATTGTAGGAGTACATTGTGTTGTAACGGTCGCAAGTGGGAAAGACGATGGTCCTGAGAGCAAGTGCGATGTCCATCTCACCGGACAAAGATATTCCTCCAAACCCGCCACTGTACGGCCCTCTTCTTGTCACCTCCAGCTCGTCAATCAATTCCATGGCTCTTACCTGTCAAATTGGAGATTAATGATTCGGTTGAGACAGCTTTCTTATCGCTTCTTAAAGCAACTTTCTACACAGCTCACTTTGGCCTATTGGTTGAGAGCTTAGGCTTTAAACTAAGAAGTCTTGGGTTCTAGTCTTTGTGTATGTGTTGTGTGTGTGAGTTTGCCTTAGATGACCTAAATGTAAAAAAAAAACTTTCTAGTACAAAATTTTTATTTTTATAGTAGAAAGCTGCTTTAAAAAGTAATAATAAAGCTGTTTCAAATGAAGCCTTAGATTTTAAAATGAAGGCCAATCATATGGAAACCAAAGATTTGAATAACCAGCGTGAAGTTCTCTATGTTGGATGGTCATATTGGAGATTAAATTCTATCAAATTTTAAAATTTATTAAGGATTCGTTTGGGACAGCTTTCTTATCGCTTCTTCAAGCGGTTTTCTATTACAAAATTTTTATTTTTGTAGGAGAAAGTTGCTTTAAAAAACAGTAAGAAAGCCGTCCCTAACGAACCCTAAGATTTGAAAATGAAGGACAATCATATGGAAACCAAAGGTTTGAAAAATCAACGCGAAGTTCTCTAGGTTGGATGGTCAGTTACAAGAATCATAAAAGAGGGTAAAACCTTAGGAGCTCCACTGACTGTTCCTACTGGCAATGCAGCACGTAGAGCATCCCAGCATGTGAGATGATCAAGCAGGTCCCCAGTAACCTGCAGAGCTCAAGAAGAAAATTGAATATTTAGTGCTTAATGAAGTTAAACCCCAGTCCAATGAATCAAGTGAACATAAATGTATGAAGTTGTACAACAAATGGTTGAGCATAAAATGCAAATCTGAGGTTTCATTTGAGACAGCTTCAGCTTTTTAGTATAAACTTTTAATTTTTTGTGCTAAAAAACTGCTTTAAGAAGCAGTAAGAAAGCTGTCCCAAATGAAGCACGAGTCCCCATTCCCCTACATTGAGTCAGCAAAGAAAGTAATTTATAACCGTAGCATTTACTGATTTTAAAGATGTGAAAAAGAGGACAAATGGATCATAAACAAACAATGTGGACTCACTTTAAACATCTTCTTATAGTAAATGCAAACTGTCTCTCTTTAAAAATTTTGTTCTATCTTTACAATAAATCTGCTGTCATTCACCCTTTGACGAGCTAAAACGGTGGAAACATTAATGAAATGTTGCTTTCTTAGAACAGGGAGAGTCTAACCGTGGAGCTAATGTGCATCACATGGGAGTATCTTTCGACATTCATAAGTTTCTCAACTGTGACACAACCTGGCTTTGAGACCTGCAGCAAAAACTGTATTAAAAATTCTGACGCTTAAAGTATAGGTGAGAATTTATCAGAAGTTTCATTGTATTAGAGGAACACATTAGATAAAGATAAATTAATCAAAAAAGAAATTGGATTTTAACAGCAATCAGCGGTAGCATAAATTTGACAAGGTAAAGATGACAAAGGGCTTATAAGGCAGCCTAACAGTGGACAAATGATGAATGAAATCGACATAAAAAATTCCAGTATAATTGCAATAATATGAACCTTTCCGACATCGTTACGCCCTAAATCGACAAGCATAATGTGTTCGGCACATTGCTTCTCATCACTTAGTAGTATCTTTTCAAGTTTCTTGTCTTCTTCGACTGTCTTGCCTCTTTTAATAGTCCCGGCAAGTGGTCGGCTCACGATCTTCTTCTGCACATAAAAGGTATACTGAGGTTATAACATAGTATTTATCAATATTCAAATAAAAACCTTTAGACTCTAAAGTTGACCTCCATAATTCAAGTTTTTCATCAACTCCTTATCTAGTCATATCGATAAGAACAATATCATCAACAAAAAGTATACGCCAATGTACATCCTTTGCAAATGTCTAGTAAGGAAGTGCGTGACTAAAGCAAAAAGATAAGAGCTTAAAGCTTTAAATTTTCTTCTTTAATTTTATTAAAAAAAAAAATCATACTTTTTGTTTTTATCATCTTTCTAGTTTTTTCTATGGGTGCCCTGCACAAATAACATACAACTAACAGATTATATAAGGATAAGCTTTACCTTCTTCATTCGAGTAAGAATTTCAGGGCTTGATGCTACTAAGATGGCACCCCTTGCCTACATGATCAATAAACAAAAAGTTTGAAATTAGAATCAAAATCGAAGGAAAGCTATATATATTGTAAACGGAAATAAGATAGATAAAAATGGAAATTTTGAAAGAGGGCATACACACTTGCAAATAAGTCATATAGGGACTTGGATTCACTATTCTTAATGCACGATACACTTCAAATGGATCTGCAAATGTAGACCTTTGGAACCGCTGGCTCAGGACCACTTGGAAGATATCTCCTGCAAGAATGTGTTCTTTTGCCCTCGCAACAGCTTCCTTGTATGCTTCATTTGTCATGGATGACATCTTCAAGGAACTGCCAAATTGGCGAGTTTGCAATTTAACCGAACCAGAACTGAGCCTTGGTCTGAAAAAGAAAAACAGAAGAAAGCTTTGTAAGGCTTCGCTTGGGACGGCTTTTTTACTGTTTAAAGCAACTTTTTAGTATAAAAATTTTAATTTAACTAAAAAGTTGCTTTAAGAAGCAGTAAAAAAGCCGTCTAAAATAAAACCTAAGTGAAAAATATGAGTCCTGACAAAAGAACGAGGAGGATACTGGTATAAGTTACTCACACAACTCTATTGTGTACCCGTGCTAGCAAATTCTCCAACTTGTTCTTTCCATCTTTATAAGCATCCTCAACGGACGAATATCGATCAATGTGAACCCAATGAATAACAAATGCTTTCTAAGGCAAGAAAACAATTAGTATAGCCTTAAGAATCACAACCCAGAAGTGCATCATTATTTGTTTTTAGCAGTTATCATCGTCGCAACAACTCCTACATTCACCGTTATAAAAAATTCTTACCCAAATAAGGGAAAAAAAAAAAAAACTGATGCTCATCTCTAAAACAATCAGGAATAACACTTTTATCATTTTAAATATCCCTAAAAATATCATACTTTTATTTCATTTACTAAACTTCTATGTAAATTACTTCCAAAGAACTCAATTCTACGCAAATTAACTATTAGTACTTGCTGTTATAAGCAAGGATTGGCAAGGTTGCAACCCTAAGTGACTCAATAAAAGTCAACTAAATCTAAGATTGGCACAGCCAAATCATATATAAAGCGCAAGTAAAGCGCAGGTAAAGTGCAGGTAAAGCTCAAGTAAAGTGCAAGTCTGCAGGTAAAGCGCAAGTAAAACGCAGGGAAAGCACAGGTAAAGCGCAAGTCAAAAGCACAGGTGACGCGACAAATTTTATTGAATGTCCGAACTTATTTTCCCCGTCCGGTGACCGGATGCAATAATTTGCCATTGAGGAGCTTAAATATACGAAGGGAATCTGAATAGATGGATGAGAGAAAAACAAGGGAGAAAGGGAGGTAGAGGAAGACGTTAAGGAGGTAGTTTTAGGAGAAGAAATATTTTAACCATCATTTTAAATCTACCTTCCTAAGTTAAGCTAATACTTAAGTTTAGAAAATCATAGAAATTGTTGATTTATAGTCATTGATAAAAGTTGGTGGTTTAAATATAGATAAACAAACAAAATGAACGAAAGGGAATAACAGAACATTTTGTGGTCTTTTAGAATCCAAACGAATGAATGATAGAGAAATAAGAGATGAAATGTTCTAATAATCATTTTAAGTTCTGCCTTTCTAATTTAGTCTAATACTTAAATTTAGAAAATCAAAGAAAAGGTAGAATTAAAAACATAATAATAAAGATCTCTTATTATTAATTAGAAAATGTAGATTCCAATAGATAAATTAATCCTTCAATTAATATATAAAAATTTCTAAATTTAATTTGACCTAATTTGGACATGAATCTTGACACTTTTAATAATATTCTTGATACGTCACTAAAAATTTTCTTTGATCATGCACGAATCTTGATGCAAATTTGAATTGGAAACCTTAAAAATTAAATTTGGGACCATATGAAGTTTAACTTTAGCAAAATCATAATCTAATTGAACTTCTAAGTGAGATGAACTCAAAGACACTAAAATCGGGCTAATCCGAGCCCAAATGAGTCCAAATAAAGGGACCAAAATATATTTGGAAG
This sequence comes from Dendrobium huoshanense, assembly GCA_016618105.1. Lineage (NCBI taxonomy): Eukaryota > Viridiplantae > Streptophyta > Magnoliopsida > Asparagales > Orchidaceae > Dendrobium > Dendrobium huoshanense. Next base: position 13,825,474 of record CM028342.1, read on the forward strand.
ATTCAAAGTATTTATTGAATGACCTAGTGATATCCAAATATGACATTCTTATAGTCAAAAAAATGAAAATTATTTTCAAGTATTATAAAGAAAGGCTTAGTCTAGGTTTGCTTAAGTTCTTATATTTTTACTTTTTGAAGCTCCTTTCTTTGTTAACTGCAAGTCCAAAAACATTTTGTCCAAAAATAACTTTTTAAAGACAAAAGTTTGAAATAACAATGAAAATCTATCTTCCAAACGGACATTACTTTTTTTTTTTTTTTTTTACCGTGAAAACAATTAAATAGCTAATCTAAACAAATCCTAACACTTCGGGGTGTCAACATCTGACACTACCCGAAATCTGACCCAAAAAAATCTGAGTTTGGGTTAACCCGTTTAACATACTGATCGATTTCGAGTTTTCGACCCATCTGCAAAATCATGTCGGGTTCGGGTTCATCCGAAATCAACCTGATCTAACCCGTTTGCAAAATAGTTGCCGAGTCAAAGTGTCATGTTAGCGCATTTGGTGTGTGAGCTTCTAGTCCAATCCGCCAAGTCGTCCGCGTCTAGTCCACAGTCCGTCTAACCTTTCGTCGTTTAGTTTGTCTGATCGCATGACTCGCATTCGCTGTCCGGTCCTCTCAACTTGCATACCGCGGTCCGTTCCTCTAAACACTCGCCATCTAATTTGGTTCTGGTCCATCCAGCCCGTTTGTGTTCAACAACGACCCCACACTGCCTGTCTCCATGCTGCCTCACTTGAGATCGAAATCACTCTTTTTTTTTTTAAATTTAATGGATATGTGGGTCATGTCAAGTCAACCCGTTGATCCGCACTGGTCGGGTCCGAGTTGAAATATTTGACTCATTTATAAAAACAAGTTAGGTTCGAGTTGACCTGTTTAGACCCAGGTCAACTCGGGTTCGATCGAACCCAACCCCTTTACCCATTTTGATACCCTACTAACACTTTAGTCCAAAGAAATTAATCTTCCTTTTACATAAATTTCATCATTCCTCTTAATCTTTATATACCTAAAAATGTTTATAAAATTTTAATTAAATTTAATGCCTTCCAAATCAAACAAATTAAATTAAGAAATTATTGCTTCTAAGACTTATTAAACTTAATTTATTTGAATTAAATATTTTATGTAACCATAATTATATAATTAAAATAATACATAAATAACTAAAAGTTTCCAGTCTTTTGATTCGTCCATAACTTTGATATTCTTTGAACCGATTAAAATCTCAACCATTAAGTATTTAATGGTCTCACAATTTTTATATAGTCGTATTGTTTTTTTTTTTTTCTCATTTGCATGCATTTTATCATTTTTTGTATTTTATTTTAAGTAAAAGTAAAGCCTTACCTCTCTCTCTCTCTCTCTGTATATATATATATATATTACTATCATTTTTTTTTTTCATTTTATTATGAAATATATATTTTTAATCTAAAAAAAAATTAATGATGACTAAAATTTATAAGTTTTCATTTTATCATAACATAATTTTGTAAGAAATATCTTTTTTAGAAATATTAAAATCTATTAATTAATCTCTCTTTATATATTGGCTTTTTTAAAGATCATTGATATTGGTTATTTGACAATGTTAATCTCTCTCTCTCTCTCTCTCTCTCTCTCTCTCTCTCTCTCTCTCTCTCTCTCTCTCTCTCTCTCTCTCTCTCTCTCTCCACCAAAAAATATGTTGATCCATGTATTTCGAGGCAACATTTTAAATGAACACTAACATAATTAATTTTAAGACTACTCGAACACATTTCAACAAACTTAAAATTTCATTGAATATTTTGATAAGACAAACTGAATTATTGAGGCTTGAACATTCACGGAAGTAGAGAGATAAAAAGTTTTAGTGTTCTAGTTTTGTACGAAGATTCAACACACATATAGATAAAAGTGAGGGGTACAATAATCTTATGGGAGTCCAAAATTTTTACATAGAAAATCCCGAAAATAGAGAAAAACATGGGGTCTTGCTCAATTGAAATGAAACCACTAGTATTTGTCATTGATTACAAATGATGTCATTCTTTAGCGGAATGTATTATCTCAATGTAACAAATATATGCAATATAAAATATAGAACATAGTTGGAGTTGGAAGAATCCAATGACATGAGAGTTACTATCTCTGGAGGATGTTAGCCTGTTCGTTTGGTCGTTAAGATCATAGTCAGGTGATAGAGGTTGGAGGGGCCATTGTTGGCAATTAAAATTGGAGGGACTATTGTCCAGCAATAGAGGTTAGATAGACTGTAGTTGGTAGGCGATGTAGGTTGGAAGGGTCATAGTTAGGCGACTGTAGTGGAAGGGACCAAAGTCGATGGGCGACTGAGATCGGAAGGACCTTAGTAAGACGTAGTGGTCAGAGAGACCATTGTCGGTAGGTAATGGAGGCCGGAAGAACCATAGTCGAAAGGTGGATGTCAGAATATATGAAAGACTATAATCGAGTGACGGTAGCTAGATGAAATAAAGTTGATGGGCGATAAAGGTTGAAAAGACATTAGTCAAGCGATTGTGGCTAGAGGGACCTTAGTTGCCTAGAGATAGAGGGTGAAGTAATTGTAATCAAGTGACGATAATCGGAGGGACTGTAGTCAGTGGGCGAGAGAGGTTGGAAGAGTTGTAGTCAGGTGACGGCGGTCTGAGTTATCTAGTTAGCGAGCAACGGAGGTCGAAATATCATATAGTTAAGCGACGGTTGTAATAGGGACCGTAGTCGGACGATAATGATGAGAAGAATCATAGTTGGGTGGCGGTGGTCATAAGGGTCATAGTAGGCAGGCGACGAAGGCCGGAAGGACCGTAGTCTTGACATGGTGGTCGGAGGGACCATAGTTTAATGATGATGGAGATCAAAAGGACTATAGGTGGCAATGATTGTCGAGGGGAACATAACCAATGGGTGACAGAGATTGAAAGGAACATAGTTGAACGTACTTAGCAAGTGAAGGATGTTAGAAGGATCTTAGTCATACGATAGTGGCCGGAGGCATCTTAGTCAGCATGCGATGGAGGTTGAAAGGGTCATAGTCGAGCGGTTGAGGTCAGAATGACTGTAATTAGACGATGAAGGTTCAGAAGTACCATAGTCGGGAGACGGAGGTCAGAAGGATTGTAGTCCATGGGCGACGGTGGTCGGATGGACTATAGTCTGCGAGTGAAAGACTACGGAAAGACTGTATTCAAGCGATTGTGGTTTGCGGGTGATGGATGTTCTGTAATATAACAACGGTGGTCGACGGGAACATAGTCATTGGGTGACGATGGTCAAAAGAACTGTAGTCGGGAAATGGTGGTTGGAGGGACTATAGTCGACATATGACAGTGATGGATAGACGGTGATCAGACGATTTTGGTAGGGCGAATTGTTCAACAGTGGTGGCCGGGCGATGAAATTCGTTGATAGTGGTGCTGAGGTGGAGCTCTGGGATTTTCAAGCCTTATAACTCTTTTGATCTCTAAACTAAGATCCAAGCTTCTAAAAGTCCACCCCCATGTAGGGAGTGTGATCTATTTATATATTTTGAGAGTGGCATGCCACGTAAATGTAGAAAAAATCTTGAGTGCTCCATCACATAATCCCTGTAGATTCTTCTAATCATAGAACATTCATTTTGCATTTAAAGTGACATGAATGTTAGAATTGAGAGATCTTAGGCTCGTTGGATTTGTCTCGTCAAGCAGCTTGATTTGACTGTAAGAATGTAATATTTGGATATCACTAGGTCATTCAATAAATACTTTGAATCTTCCAAATATGTTTTGATCCCTTTATTTGGACCCATTTGAGCTTGGATTAGACCGATTTTGGTGTCGTTGGGTTCATCTCACTTAGAAGTTCAATTAGATTATGAGTTTGCTAAAGTTAAACTTCAGATGGTCCCAAATTTAATTTTAAGGTTTCCAATTCAAATTTGCATCAAGATTCGTGCATGATCAAAGAGAATTTTTAGTGGATTATCAAGAATATTATTAAATTTGTCAAGATTCATGTCCAAATTAGCTCAAATTAAATTTATAAATTTTTATATATTAATTAAAGGATTAATTTATCTATTGGAATCTACATTTTCTAATTAATAATAAGAGATCTTTATTATTATGTTTTTAAATCTACATTTTCTTTGATTTTCTAAATTTAAGTATTAGACTAAATTAGAAAGGCAGAACTTAAAATGATTATTAGAACATTTCATCCCTTATTTCTCTATCATTCGTTCGTTTGGATTCTAAAAGACCACAAAATGTTCTGTTATTCCCTTTCGTTCATTTTGTTTGTTTATCTATGTTTAAACCACCAACTTTTATCAATGACTATAAATCAATAATTTCTATGATTTTCTAAATTTAAGTATTAGCTTAACTTAGGAAGGTAGATTTTAAAATTATGGTTAGAATATTTCTTCTCCTAAAACTACCTCCTTAACGTCTTCCTCTACCTCCCTTTCTCGATCCCTGGTTTTTCTCTCATCTATCTATTTAGATTCCCTTCGTATATTTAAGCTCTTCGCATTGGTGGCATTTGTCTCTCGTCAAGGACTATTCTCAAGATCAATTTGCTAATTTACCAGGTCAGTTTTGGCCCAATATGACCCACACAGTAATTTCTTGCATGTCATACCAATAAAATCATTCTGAAGTTGGGATATACATGAGAGGCTCAAATAATCTCTCACATCAACAATGAACAAGAGGTTAGGGATCTAATATACTTATGGTAATCCATAACTCCTTCCAACATTTAGTGATGTCATTTATACCATACCAAGAGCATCCCTCTATAACACATCAGCAATAAGATTCATAAAATAATGAAACTAAAATCTCTCTGTGGTTAGAGAAAGTGTACCTTTTCAACATGATCGAACACAATCACCTCATTGTAGAGACCTAAATGTACATCTGGGAGATTTCTATCATCCTTTGGCGAACGAGAGAAAGGAAGTTTCTTCTTCTCCACATATCGCACTGTGTCATAAGAAAAATATCCTACCCATCCACCTGCAAAGCAATCGTATATAAGCTTGTTGGATTCAAGTAAAAGGCTTCTTCATTTTTCTGGTGTTTTGAATGGTATGTCCTTGCAAATTAAAGTTTGTTGCTAAAAACCTTTGAAGGAATTAAGCACAGAAAATGAAAAAAAATCACCAAGAAATAACTCAAATTGCCTGAAAAATTAGAAACTTTCTCACTGAAGCATCTAAATTCCTGATGGTCTGCTGCTTTGGTGACTTCCTATTTAATATGTCTAGTTTTGAAAGGCCTGATGCTTTTTTCCCTTCCCGAAGAAATGATCTAGGCTCCAAATTATAAGGAAACGAAAGAAAAAGAAAAGAAGATAATAATGACAATAATAATGTTTTGACGATAGATCATAGATCTAAGAAATCAAGCAATATAAATTATTCTATAATTCTTATTTAAAAACAACATAATCAGGTAAATGAATTCAATAAGAGTACCAAATGGGGTCAAACCCAACCCAATATATACTACCAATAAAAGACAAGTGGAGCTTTGACAGGCCAAAGTGCAAAATCTTGAAACATAAACACTCGTTAATTTCCAAAGAAGTGTAAGAAAACATTTTCTAATGAATAGTTTCATACCACAAAATGTGTGAGGGAGATCATCAATGAGCAGTGGACTCCAACCCGCCATGATTGTTCGAGGAACTTCCATTGGGTCCTCCATTGTTTTCTCAGTCTTATAGCCTGCTCCATGATCCAATATAGACACCCTATTCTCCTTTGCCACAATCTCCATCGCTGGTTGAGCTCCCACTACACTGTAGCGACCCTAAATATCACAAAATAATAAAAAAAGGCTAAGTAATTCTTTTTTTTTTCTTATTTCAAATTAACACAAAAAAAATCAATAAATTTGATTACATCTGTTTGAAATTAAAACATAGCAAAAAATCAAGATATCTGATCAGTAATTCTTTTTTTATATGAAATTAAATGATACTATGCTATGATGCTGTCATCAAGAAAAATAATACCCGCACGGGGATTAAAAAAATAATCAAGAAATTTGATTACATCTATTTGAAATTAAAACATAACAAAATAATCAAGAAATCTGAGTAATTCTTTTTTTATATGAAATTAAATGTATATGCTATGATGCTTTCATATCGAATTAATAGATTACTTTTTCAAAACTGGTAAGGGAGCGGTATTTTTTCAATCCCCTGCAGGATCCTCATTCGCTAAAGCGAAAAGACTACAGTAATGTAAATAAAACCTTTCAATTACAACCCATGAACAAAATTTATCTAACTCCAATTAATTTCTCGCAAATAATGAACGGATATCAGTAATCCCAAGAACCAAAAAAATGCAAAGAAAGTGCAAAAAGGAATCGAAAGAATACCACATTGGTTCCTAAAGAACCTTGCTCCACTGACTCGAACAAGAAGCTGGGAGCATCCCTCTCGTCCTCCCTTACAAGGCAGCGGTAAGCGAGCACGGGCGTCAAGTGATCGGAGAAAATGCATCGGTACAGCGGCACCATATTGCAGCCATTCTTCGACGCTTCCTTAAATCTCCCTGCCTCCTCCTTGTCATCTGGAAATACAATCAAGAATCTAAGCCTGTTTCTTATATGATTTCAGGGAAACCATTGGACATTCATTCCTAGCGTCGGATTGCTTCACCTAAGAGAGCGGAGGGAGGAGGAGAAAGTGCTCGTCTAAGAGAGGGGAGTAGCGGGCGATGGTGATGCCGGAGGGAACTCGGCGAAGCCGTAAAGGGGTTCTTTACAGCGGAAGCACCGGCGACGGGGGATCGGAACTGGAGATGGAGAGTTGGCGATGGCAATCGGGTAGAGATAGCTAGGTTTTCCATTGGAAGTTTTCCGTCACCTTCAACCTGGAGGGTTAGTTAGCCTCTGTAGAAGACGGCGATGAGCATCGAGAGTTCTTGCCAGTTGCTCGCTTTATATAGTGGACTCACTGACGCATTTGCTTGAGGAAACTCGCTCTTCTTGCAACGAGAACCCGTACGGCTATCTATTTAAAAATGGTAAAAAAAAAATTGATTAGGATAAATCATAAATGTTAACTTTAATAATATTTATTTTTACATAAATATAATATAAATTTTAATTAAATGTTTATATATTATATTCAATTTAAAATATATTTAGTGTTGTCAAATTTTATTTTGTTCAAATTTTACAATCTTGTTTATTTTTACACACTCGTGTTGTTCGCTATCTTACAATCGTGTGCGGTAGTCCACTGCGTTGCAATCGCGATGGGTCCGCTATCTCACCGTTGTCACCGTTAGCGTAGCATTCGAGCGAGAGTTTTTTGTCGAGCGGGAGTTTAAGTTTTTTCAATATTAATATTGATTCAAGCTAGCTCGTAAGCTCGCAAGCTCATTAACGAGTCGAGCTTTGAACCAGGTTGGCTCACTTTCACCCCTGATTGGAAGAGCTCAATTTTTTAGGGTGATATTATTAACTCTTTCTCTAAAATAAATAATAAATTGATTAGTCATGAAAATAAGTTATTTATTTTAGTATTTTGATGTGCATAAATACCAATGTAGTGCCTATGTGTTGTAAATGAAATTGATGTATCATCAAAAATTTATCTTGATCGAGCACAAATCTCAAAGCAAAATCAAGTTAAAAACTTCAAAAATTAAATTTGAAATCATATGAACTTCAATTTCAACAAACTTATAATCGAACTGAAGGTCTCAAAAATAAGAATCCAATGACACCAAATTCAACCCAACTTGAGCTCAAATGGGTCCAAATCAAAAACCACAAGCACATTTGGAAGGTTCAATCCATAATTTGGATTACCAAACAGCTTTCGAATGGGGCGTGCTTATAATTGAATCGAGCAGCTCAATGAGACGAATCCAAAGAGCACAAGATCGTCGAATTCTAACATCATTAAGACGTTCAAATGCTCAATAAAAGGTCCATGATCAAGTGATTCAACATCGATTGTCTATTCAAACCACTCTCAATTTACCCTTGATCTTGCTCTTATTTAGTGGTCATGTACTCTTATAAAACTATAAATATACCCCTAATTTCTTATGGGAGGGGATCCAATCAAGAAGAGAAGGAAGAGAGTTCTATGGCTACTAGAATCCTCCTCAACCACTTCTGAACTTCCACCCGATTGTCAATTGACGTCAAAATTATGTTCGACTACCGATTGACGTCAGAATTCTACCTGAAAGCCATATAAAGCTAGAATTATGCTCGCCAACTGACTGATGCGTAGATTTTTGCATGACAATCAATTGAAGCCGGATTTCCGCCTGACCACTAGAACATCGCCGGATTTCCGATCTCTGTTTGTAACTGAATTTCGACCCAGGAGTTGATTATTGTAATATGATCAATCTTAATTTCAAGGACGAGTAAGCCACTAGTATTCTAAGCAAACACTAATGGAATCATATAAAAAATTTGGTATTACATTTTTTTTTCTGTTTGTGTGTCGGATATTCGCATAACGTTGAGACGAAAAATTTTCTAGCTCTATCGCCACGTATACTCTAACCCGTACTAGAAATCTATTCTTCAAAGTGATGGAAGCCACCCTGGAGTACCTTTTACATAAGATGTTTAAAATAATGATGTGTTTTTTTTGTTTTGCACTGGAACAAACTTTTTTACTTGTGAATTTTATTTTGATTTTATTTACTTATTATTTTTAAGCATGTGTAGTTTTCAAACTTTCTAGATGTATTCAGTATTATTGGGCAGACTTAGGGTTGTAAACGAGTTTAGTCGAGTTCTAGTCATCCGTGGCCGGAGCTTTAGCTTGAGCATTAATTTATGAGTTCATAAATTGATTGTGATTCAAGCAAATTAAAAAAAAAAAAAGAGAAATTAGAAGAAAAATAATAAAAAATCAATTATTATAAGAAAGTGAGATATGATTTTTAAATATTTTTAAAATATATTTTAAGTATGTTTTATATTAATATTTTCTAAATAATCTGGCTCATGAGCTAATAATGAGTAGACTCAAGGTGGCTCAAGCTTTGCTTGTTAGTTTATTGAGCCTGACTAACAAGCCATTTATGGAGTAGAGCCTGAGACCATCTCCAACCGAAGTCCATACCACCGTATGCCGTCCATGCATTTGCTCCATTTGAATTGCAAGTCGCACGTCAAATTCCGATAAGTGAACCGTGCGACGTCAATATTGGTGTCAGATTGTTCACCCACGCCAAAAAAATTTGTTGTGAGATTTGGCAAAGAAGCGTGCGAAAGAGGAGAAAAATGTGCTAAAGATGAATATCTGGAATTGTGCGTAAGAACAATAAATGATATTTGATTGGAAAGAAATGACCACATTTTGAAAATTTAATGCATTTTGGAGTAGAAATTGGATTTTTCAGTTAAAGACCCTCTAAGCTGGAATTGATTTGCCTCAATTACACCCTTAAATTTAATATATAATTACGAATCCGGCCAAACAGACGGCAACCCAGCCTCAGCCTTATCCTTGAAGGGGTATATTCGGAAATCAAACAGACCCCGCTTCCACTCCAAACTCCCACTCGTTTCTTTCCTCCATGCTCCCTGTCTTTCGAGCTCTCCGTAGCCGGCCCGACGCGCTTCTCTTCGATCGCATCCGCCTCCACCATCTCCTCCTCTCATCTCCAGCCTCCATGTCGTCGATCACTTCATCGAATGGAACGATAAGCCCTTCCACCACTCGGATCGGGTGGATCGGCACTGGCGTCATGGGCCGCTCAATGGCCTCACACCTTCTTGCTGCCGGTTATTCCCTCACCGTCTTCAACCGAACCCCGGAAAAAGCCCAATCCCTCGTTGATCAAGGTGCTCGCCTCGCTGATTCCCCTTTCGCCGTCGCCCGCTCCTCGGACGTCGTCTTCCTAATTGTCGGTTACCCTTCCGACGTCCGTCGGGTCACCCTCGATCCCGAATCAGGTGTGATTTCCGGACTTTCTTCCGGCTCCTTTCTCGTCGATATGACCACCTCCGACCCAACCCTTGCCGCTGAAATATATGAAGCCGCTCGTGCTGCCTCCTGCTTCTCTGTCGATGCTCCCGTCTCCGGCGGCGACAGAGGTGCTCGTAACGGAACTCTTTCCATCTTCGCTGGAGGTGAAGAAGCCGCTGTCGGCCGCTTGACCCCTCTCTTCCAGTGTATGGGGACTGTTAGGTACATGGGTGGGCCTGGGGCGGGGCAGAGGGCCAAGCTCGGGAACCAGATCGCGATCGCGTCGACTATGGTGGGGCTCGTGGAGGGGATGGTTTATTCTCACAAGGCTGGGCTTGACGTCGGGAAATGGATGGAGGCCATCTCAACAGGGGCGGCGGGATCGAAATCTTTGGAATTGTACGGGAAGAGGATTCTTGAGAGGGATATGGAGGCGGGGTTCTATGTTCATCATTTTGTGAAGGACCTTGGAATCTGTTTGAAGGAATGCCAAAGCATGGGCCTAGCGTTGCCGGGACTTGCACTGGCGCAGCAGCTTTATGTTTCTTTGATGGCATACGGGGAGGGCCATTTAGGGACGCAGGCGTTGATTCTGGCCATTGAGCGACTGAACAATACTTGTTTGAAGAAGAATTCTGAGTCGAAATGATCGATCTCAGTGGTAAATTTTCTTTTGTATTGTGCATTATTGTTCTTATATCTAATTGCTTGGTGCTTAAAGATATATCTGCGGATGATATGATATTATATGAATGTTTTTGTTCTTGCTAGGATTCAAAATTTCCTTTTTCTTTACAGAATAAATCATTCTTTTTGACCTCACTAGGGTCTGTTTAGCAAGATTAACCTGGATTATTTAAAAAATATTTATAAAGTTGGAATGTAACTAGTGAGACCTCCTCAATAAACCTGATTGCAGGGTATATCAGATACTGTCGAGGTTTATATTTTTTATTTGAGATTTAGCCTAGCATATTAATTGCGAAATCTCATCGTCAAGCCCAACCCTCCATAAAAAGCACCCAATTAAATTTCTTGTCAAATATTTCTTCCATGTAAATCATGAGTTCTAAAAACATTTGTCATATAATTTGCCAGGATTTAGCCACATTTTGTAGTCACAGGCCAAATAGTTTTCACAATTTAACAACTTTAAGATTTGCTAATTTAGATTTACGTGATATATTAAATCCTTTAAGATTTGCTAATTTGAAAATACTGCCCCCGTTGGTGTAGTGGGGTGTAGTGGGGTTGTCGGTTGGGCCCGAGCTTTCGAACTCTAATAAGGATGTCCCATATCATGTGAATTGTATTCCTGTTGTGTCGGATATTAAGGGCATTAAAGATTCTTCTCATTTAGCAGATTTGGATTGTTCTTATGCTTTAACGCCCTCGCCTATGCGGCCTATTGGGATTGAGCCTCTTGTTGATGTGCCAATTGCTATTATTTCTACTAATGCTTTGAAAGCTCAAGTGATTGCCAGACCAAGGGAAACTTCTATGGAGCAAATTGACTAGCTTGATGGGTCACATTCTTCACCTTGCGAGGTTGGTGTGGAGGATATGAATGAGCAGGATGATTCATTCCATGACGTGTATGACTTGAACGTGAGTCGTGCGTGTTGGTAAACGTCGCAAGCGAAATTTAAAAAATAGTGAGATTATCTTTTTTCCTTTTCTCTATGTTGGCTGCATTAGTTGGATGTTTCTTTGGTAGGTGTTCTTGCTTGGGTGCGGCTCCTATGGCTTTTGTTTCTGTGAGTTGTCCTGTGGTGGCTCTTTCGTGTCGGCATTTTGGATTGGTGGGCTGCTTGAAAAGCCAATTTTTAGTGCATGTCTCTGTTTTAATCTTTTTATGAAGGTTGCTTCAGTGGTTGCTGTGGATTTATGTTGTTGTGATTACTGTTGTCTCGATTTCCTGGATGGCATTGTTTGGATCCTTTTGGCGTTTCTTTTTTTATTGTCTAAATCTACTGTATTATATAAGGTCATTAGCTTATATGTTTTACTTCAAAGATTGTGTTTTAGAGAGCTTTTGGTTTTTTAAGGACATGTAATTTCATTTTTGATGAATCGTGTAAGCCCCTTCGTGAGTTTCTATATAAAAAAAAATCTTACTTACAGCCAAACAGCCTTCAGCCAAACAGCCTTCAGGGGTTGTGTGATAGCAAGATTTGATCGGGTTTAAGCAGGATTTAACCTTTATCAAACTACTAATGACAAGTTTAAATCCTACATAATCTTAAATCTCTTTTCTCCTTTATTTTGCCTTAAATTTAGGATTTAGTAAATCCTAGCATTGGATGATATTAACAATCTCAAGAACTCTTCTTCTACTACACTTGTTACTCGTCCTATGGATGTCTTTCTAGCGAGATCCTGTCATGACTCACTCACTTCTTTGTTGTCAAGGGTTTCAGGAATTTGGGAACGGTATTTTAGGGAGAATGAGGATACTTGGGGGAATTGGAATGTCCTTTCCTGGAATACCCTCTTTAAAGTGTTAATTTTCTCTTTTTTTTATCACCTCCAGCAAATGGGGGAACCAGTCACATTATTTCAATTTCTTATTATTCTTATTATGCCTCAAGCAATCTTACTTAGTTTAGGAGCCCGTAGTGCGGTAAGTGGCTATAAAAGAAGAGTAATATTAATTGAAGAACAACTAAAAACTTGAATCAAATATAAAAAAAATTATACCTTATATTCCAAAAGAGCTAATGAGGTCAGGGATTCAATACTTGATTGATCACTTATTCCTTATAGTTTTCTTCCATTTTATTTATTTCTTGCTCATCCTTTGTTTGATTGTAGGGATGTCATTATTTTCTTCTTCTATTTCATCTGTTTTATTTACAAATATATGATTTTTAAGAGATTTAACTAACCTAATGTCATATTTCATAGTAAGAATCGTACAAAATATTTTCAGAATTAAAACTGACCTAATTGCTATCCATTCTAAAGATGATTGCTTTTGATTCCTTCATGCACCACCAAAAATTTTCTTGCTTTTCATGGTCTTGAATGTTTCATGCTAGAATTAGGCTTTGTTTGGGATGTCTTTCTTACTGCTTTTTAAAGCAGTTTTTTAGTAAAAAAAAATTTTTTTTTCAAGAAAGCTGCAAGCAGTAAGAAAGCTTTTCCAAACGAAGCCTTAATGATATCATTATTTTCAAAAATCAATTCTTCATTTGATTAAATTGGATGATCGAATATATGAATAAATCCAGAAAATAAATGCAAGAATATTTATAATTCAGAATCACTTATCATAATTAAAGAGACAAAATCACTGATGTAACTAACTAAGAGATTATTTTGCCTTCGTCTTCACTGTAATTCCATCAATTCTGGTATCTAAATTTTCCATACAGCATATTATTCACTGGCAAAGGCTCTCGCAACTACAGCCTCTCATGCCCTGTTTCCTTCTTCATCACCTTTGTCATTCGCCTTGCGCTGGTTTCGCCTACAGATTCTTCCTCAGCTTCATTGTAAGCATTTTCCTTCTCATCCTTAGGCGGAGTTGCTTCGTTGTGCTCCTTCAATTGAGCAATATCTTCCTCATTGTTCGTATGGACTCAAACGTCATTGTCATCGTGGTTGTTAATCTGACAAAAGAAGTAGTCAGTCTCCTCTATGAAAGCCTCAGCGGTTTCCTCCGTGAGGCAAATTATTCTGTGCAGACACCGAACACCATTCAGAGCCCAATGAAATGCGTCATGTCACCCCTACTCGGTACTACTCGGTACTGAGCTCGGTATTGCTAGGTACCGAGTTCGATACTGAATGACGTGGCTGCACCTGATTCACCTCTTGACGGTAAACTGTGTCCGGTGTCCGCACATAATAATCTCTCCCTCCGTGCAAGGAACCTTGCTGTCACTTGTGTTTTCCTCCATCATTGAGTAGTTTGTTCCCTATGCCAAGGCTCCCAATCCCAGTACCTCATCCCATGCTAGGGTGACCTCTCTGGAGACCTCAACACCAATTGAAGCCATCATGGGTAACATTGTCCTTCGCATCATCTCCCATTTATACTTTCCATTACTTGAGTTGACACCGGAGTTGAGCCGCATAAAACATGTTAAGTTCAGGCTAGATTAATTCCATTTAGTATTTTATATGGTTGTATAGGAATATAGCTTTCTTCTACTTAGTGTAGTCTATTATGTTATTACATTTGTCTATAAATACCTAGCCAATACTTGTAATAGGCAGATTCGGAGAAAAATAATATTTGAGTTGAGTTTTGTGTCTTTCCTGTGTCGTGAAATATATTCAGGTGGTTGTTTCTTTTCAAGGAGAAGTTCTTGGAGTTGTGTGACGGTCAACAGATCGTCGAGGAGTCGTCGAGCCCTCTCCGGTCCGGTGTCATGAGTGCTTGCCTTGAATGCTTCATTGTAGTTAAGAATATATAGGAGAATCTCTGCCATCTTCATTCCACGTTGATTTGACTAATCCAAATTATCACTTACATGCCCATCTCAAGTCATCAGAATTCTTTTTCAAAAAGCAAGTCTATAAGGATCCTCTCGGGAATACTTTTTGGGAATGGCCTTTGGGATATCTTGTAGGAAACTCTTCTGGAGGATGTCTCGTCATTTCCTCTTAAGAAATTCTCTCAACATTCTCAGCAACTTGCATCTACTTTGTCTAGCGATCACTCTTTAATTTGTGTTGGGTGATTGTATATGTGCAACATCTTATAGTTGCTTGGCCTGAGTAGTCATTCATTCTCTTTTTCGGGGAAAATTATTGTGTGGAATCCGAACATGTTCGGAGGCGAATCCAGGCATGCCACATCACCGGGGTCCAGTGCAACCGGTGATGTGGCGCGTCCAGATTCGTCTCCGAATACATTTGGATTCCGCATAGAATAATCTCTTCTTTTTCGGAGGAGGAGGGAACTGATAAGGCTTGCATTAGACATTTAATGCTCATCTTTCCAATCGCTCGGTTATTATCTTCACATAATAAGACTCCCTGTTTCGTAATTCATGTCTGGTACATTGTATTAATGCTTTCTCTAGTTATTGGAAAGGATGTCTTTTGTAATATTACACTAGTGAAATTATTTCAACTATGGTGTGTCTTATGAAATTTAACATTCTTAAATATTTCTTATAGAAAATATTATGCCTCTTATGAGCTATTTTTAACTTATGTGTGTGCTTATAGTCTAAATGAGTGTCTTGTTGAGAGGAATTTAATGCGCCTAAGATTAATCAATTATGAATTCATTGAAGTACTTAAATACTAAAAGAATAGTCTGTGATTGAGGGAATCAAGACTGGTTGTCTAATGTAGTATTTTGGAGATTTTTGATTAAAATTATCAAAATTACATTCTAGAAAATTATAAATATGCCCATCTTCTTCACATGAAAGGAGGCTTGGAGCTTTTATCGCCTGAGCACTATCGTCTAACCAATATTGTCGAACTAAGATCTCAACCACTATCGCCCGACAACCATCGTCAGACTACCATCTCCCGACAACGTCATTGCTAGCAATGTCAACGTATGCCATCGCGTATAAGAGTGATAAACATCGTCAACTCAAAAATGTTGATACTCGACTTTGTTGCCTGCTTTTGCCAACAACATTGGAGCAAGTCATTGGTTAGGCCGATGCACGTTGTCGACACCAATAACATCGACGCGAGCATTTGCTTATAATGGTAGTGCAAGCCATCGACACCAATGTCAATGCCCACTAACTTAGTCAACCATTGTATTCACAAATGTTAACATACGTCATCACCTATAAGGCTGATGCATCTTCTCGACACATACACTAACACCATCTGACTTAGTTGTTCGCTATAATTAACAATGTTGACACACACTATTGCATATAAGACTGATACACATAGTCGTCACACAGTTAATGC
This sequence comes from Dendrobium huoshanense, assembly GCA_016618105.1. Taxonomy (NCBI): domain Eukaryota; kingdom Viridiplantae; phylum Streptophyta; class Magnoliopsida; order Asparagales; family Orchidaceae; genus Dendrobium; species Dendrobium huoshanense. The sequence goes on from CM028342.1 coordinate 13,841,346, forward strand.
CTACCATCTTCATCACCTATTATCGCAAGCAATGGTGATCCGTGGCATCACTTATAAGGCCAATGCACGCCATTGACATGAACGTTGATGCACACTATCTTCATTGCTTGTCATCATGTATAAGGTTGTTGACTTGTTGTAACCTAACACTGACTATGTTGTTTGTTGTCACAAAAAAAACGTCGGTATAGGCTTTTGGCTCATTGCCTATAAGATTAATGCACACCACCGACTCAAACATTGGGTCCTGTTATATATATATATTTTATCCTCTTCCAAGTATATATAATTTGGCAATATATTTTTTGACATATTTATATAATATTTAATATTTTTTTCTTTTTTTTTTTCTATCAAACATTAAAACATATGATTTACTATCATAGTACTAAAAACTTTTTAATTCAAAGATTTTATAACCTCGCTTGTGGAGGCGATTTTAAAGGTTCGCTTATGGAAAACAGACCGACTCCATCTCCACCGTTAACGCTGTATCTGACGAAGGATCCACCGTCAATTAAATAATTTAATGGTCTTTTTTAATTTTCTGATATGCTTTATTTTTTTAGTGTTTTTATGATATTTGTTTTTTCATTTCTTTTGTAGAATTTTTTTTTAAATTTAAATTAATAATATAAAATATCATATAATTATTTCTTTTTCATTCGAGTTTAAGATTTTAATAAATTTAAATATATATATTTTGCTTATAATTAAATAAAATCATTTAATTATTATTATTATTATATAGAGTTACTTTGATTTTTCATATAAATTTAAAAGAAATAAAGATAATCAGTATAAAATATATAATAAAAAGATAAAATATTTATATAATTAATAGAATAAATATTTTATAATTTTGAGTATATATTAAATTTTAAGTTGCTTCTGATAAAAATTTGATTTTTTTTTTTTTTAATTTTTATCTTTTTTCAATTCAAAGGAATGACTCATATGGGTGTAAACAAGTCGAGTCAAGCTTGAGTTATGCATGACTTGAGCTTTATTCCATAAGTTCATGCCAGCTCTTTAACAATATTTATAATTTAAATAATTATTTTAATAAAATGATAAAAATAATAAATTAAATAAATAAAGAATAGCTTAATATAAAAATAAAATATAATTTTTAAATATTTTCAATAACTTTGTATTTAAAATATTGAATATTAATATATTTTAAGTATATTTTATATTAATATTTTAAAAGAGCCGGCTAGCAAGCTAACTCAAGTCCGCATTAGCAGCCTGGCTCAATTTTGACTCATGCATTTTTTACCGAGTCGAGTTTAGGCTGACTCGTCCAGACTCACTAGCATCGCTAGACTCATTTACAGTACAAAACTCCGCGAGGAAATCCAACGCACTCGCAACTATATAAACCGTGCTATTTGAACACGGGGCGTCTCTGTTTCTCCATTTGTCCAAGGCTCTTGCACTCATCCCGCACAGCTCAGCACTCTCTCTCTCTCTCTCAAGGAAGCATGCTGTCGCTGAACAAAAGCTGCATTCTGGTAAAATTATAGTTTTCTCTATCTATAAATTTGGAACATTATCTGAAAAATCTGAATTTTGAATCTGCGCTACGACGTGGCTAAATTTTACGGTGCTCGAGAAGGGCTGAAGCTTTATTTTATGAATATTTTTTGTAATGGATAATCATAAATAAGTTGGGGGTGTAGCGGAGTCGTCTGAGGTGTTTCTGAGCTTCGTTCTTCTTGAATTTGGGGAGCAGAGAATCGGTTGGAGAAGTAGAGAGTGGCGGTGGCGGCCTAGGGAAGCGGTGGTGGTGGTGCGGTGCTGCGGCGGTGTAGGAGAGTGGAACGGAAGGGGCATTTCGATGGAGAGGTCGACGGAGGAGCGCAGAGAGAAAGGGGATTCAGTGCTGGATCTAGATCCCAAATTTGGGGTGGCCGGAGGCGTTCAGGACGTCTATGGAGAGGATCAGGCGTCGGAGGAGCACTTCATTACTCCATGGACCGTCTATGTCGCCAGGTAAGTTGGATCGCACCTTTTAAATTTTTTTTTTTAAAATGGGAAGAGCCAAAAATTGACCATTTTATGTTTATAATTCTGCTTGCTAACTAGCATTTTTCTTTGTGTAATTTAATTTGATTGAGATGGGCTGCTGATTTCCAGACAAAACTTTTCTTAGCGTGATTATAGTGCTTTAAGTTTCAGACTTTAACTGCGTTTTTGACCAGCTTTGTGCTATAGTGGAGAAATATATATGCGGGCGATTGAAGGAGAGGTGATAATAGGAGAATTCTGAGAAACTTAAGGCTTGGTTTGGGACGGCTTTCATTCTTCTTCTTGAAATAGCTTTGTAGTATAAAAGTTAAAATTTTTGTACTTAAAAGCTACTTAAGAAGCAATAAAAAAGCTGTCCCAAACGAAGCCTTAGGGGCTGTTTGGCAACCAGTGGGATTTAACTTTAGTGGGATTTAGTAAATCCTGTAAATCCGGATTTAGTAAATCCGAATTGGGTTAAATCCTGAAAACTGTTTGGTATGCAATATGTTAAATTCTGTTAAATCCTGAGTAACTGTTTGGTAACATATTTCTGGATTTATGGCAGTTAGGGATTTAAAATTTAAACATATATTTATGAGATAAATATCATTGCATAAAACATCATTAAACAAACTTGAGTTCTCACAAAATGATCGAAAATTCAATAAAGAGCAAATTACAAAGCAATATTGCCCAAAATGACAAATTAAGCATTTAATTAGAGAATGCATTTAATATGTAAATGTCTTCATAGCTAATTCTTGTGAGCCAAATTTTTTCACGATGATCGATTTCTTTGACTTGCAATCTGAAATAAAGAAATGAATGAATTAGTACAAAATTTAATGTAGTTAGTGAAACATTACACAAATTAAATTTCTTACCCGAGCATTCCATAAATCAATGGTGATATTGTGCCTAATAGCTTCATCTTGAATTCTTTCTCCTATTGTCGCATGTAAGTTGGGATCGTCCTCTGGCACATTAACTTCCACAGTTTCAGCATCATGTTGCATTTCTGTTTGTGACATATTGAAGTATAGATCATGCCCGTGGTATCGACCAATGAAGTTATGCAGAACCGCACAAGCAATGACAATATCTGCTTGAACACTAATAGGGAACTGTCGCATGTGCGTCAGAACCTGAAACCGTTCCTTCCAAATCCCAAAAGTTCGTTCTACCACATTGCGTAGCTGTGTATGACGGTGATTGAATAACTCTTGCTCGACAGCGTATCGCCTTGTCGTTCTTCCACGATAATCTGCTAAATGATATCGATATCCGCGAAAAGGGGCAATTAGTCTATCAGTATTTGCATAACCAGAATCAACCAAAAAATATTTGTTGCGGGGTACTTCAAACTGCCCTTGTTCTACTGCCCATCTAAGCACACGCATGTTAGCAGCAGATCCCTCCCACCCAGAAGCTACATATACGAATTGTCGATCAAACGACACCGCAGCCATTACATTCTGTGATGTAAATCCCTTTCGATTACGATATCGATTTTGTAAATGAGTACTTACGACAGCTAGAATATGTGTACCGTCTATCGCTCCAACCGCATTTTTGAAGAATGGGTGAAATTGTTCATTTGCACGTATAAATGGATGACAATCAACATCAGCTAAAGGTAAACTTATAAATTCATCCGACAAAGACACAATTGCCTTCAGAACCTGATTGAAGTACCTGCTAACTGTTTCTAATGAATGTTGAAAAAATTCGCATAATTGTGGGTAGCTATGTGCATGGGCAACACCACGTAAGAAAATGCCAAGTTGTTCCGCCGCTAGCATATTCTTTGTGTCAGATAGGTGACCACGGCTAACAAGCAAGTCTCTTAAGCTTATGAAAGCATCTGGTGGTAATATGAAGCACTGGTAAGCTCGCCCTGGATGACCAGATAGGACGTCAAGAACATATTGATGGCCGGTATATGATCTATCAAACATACGCCGTCGCACTTGAGTTTCATCATCAGTGTTATCAACTTCTTCTATAATAGCTGGGAGAAGCTCTGCAATGGCATTAGTTACCTGTATATGCAAATCAATACTCTCGCAAAGTCTGTTTTGAATTTCACGGTCCAGGTTGTTAGCCATTGAATAGATTCACTGTATAGAGTAACATGGTTCGGCATATGAGATAGTGTTCAGTTCGAATAGGGAAAAAAAATCTGGACAAAACCAATATGGGTACAACAATGCAAACAGATTTCTTATTATATAGAGTACAGCAATGCAAACAGATTTCTTATAATGCAGAAGATAGAGTACAACAATGCAAACATGAAAAGATACTATTTAATAGAAGATGGCATCCAAACAGATTTCATATTATATTGATTTTCTTTCATACAACAATGCAAACAGATTTCTTATTTAATACATATCTCAAATAAACCAAAACTCATTAATGAAAACTGAAGTTGACAGCTAACATAATTCTGGAATAAAAACTAAATGATTAAGCAGCACAATAATTCCAAAAACATCTAAAAAACATAAGATTAAAAGCTAGACAATCAAGAAATGTAGAAATCAAACTACTCGTACAGTAATCTAAAACAAAGTGGGGATCGGAATCATAGCCATATTCTGGAACCATTATATCGTAGGTGGTTTTCAACCATATATTCAATCCACTTATGCAAAACTTCACCTTCCCATGTCATTAATATGGTTTTGTTATCTTTATTCTCTTTTAACACATCTTGTAGAAGTAACAACGCATGTGTCGTTAAGTTCTCCACCGAACATAATTTCTGTAAACATTCGGCCATACTGTAGGGGTCATTCCTTTCAACGGTTTCTTTTAGTACAAAAGAATTTTTATTGGCCTCAACCAAGAAATTGTTAAGGTTGTCTATTGGGCCTTTTCTCCTAGGTCGCCTTGTACCTTTTGCAGCACCATCACTGTATCTTTTAGAACCTATTGTTTGACTATCAATAGGTTCCGAGTTTGGAGTTAAACCATCAGTTGCCTCAGGCATGTTGCTTGTTGGAGTTTCTTCGAATTCAAAGGTTACACCATTAGCAGTTAGAAAGTCATCTTCGAACTGGGGCGTTTCATCTTGTTCTAAATTTACTGTTGGAGATTTTGTCTTATTGCATCTAGCGGCATTACCCACTGCAATATTATCTGCGCAAAATTTTTCAAATATTTCGTATTGGTGGAATGGATGGCGACGATATCGTGAAAGCTTTGGTGTTACCTGTAGTACCAATAAAAGAAAGTAGAAACGAGTCATTCTAATGTATGGTTAATCAAGAGTAGAATTGCATAATTACATATTTACCTGAACAATTTCCTCCTAAAGCTCTTCAGTAGCAATTGGTATGTGTAATTCCTCATCCCAGCCCCTACCACTTCGATTTGTTAGTTGATATAGTATACGGAAATCAGCTTTCATATTTTTGAATCTAATCATGACCGAAGAATCTGTGTAATATGTACACAAACGTCTATTCAAGACGTTAACAAGATTAGGCCATTGCTCCTTCCTTAAGTTACCATTGCATATATTTCCATGTACGAATTGCTCATATAGAAGCTCGGCTAGCACAACGTTGTGCTCTTCGGGCCACCTAGCAATCCTAGACGTGCTTTTAGGATTGCTGGAGATAGCTTCATCTACATGACGTTGGGAGCTAGAGCTACCATGAACCAACCCTTTCCCTTTAAGAACCCTCTTCATTTCTATAAAAAATTAAGGCAACATGTGGTAAGATGATAATTCATTTGACCCCGCACTTTCAATTTAATTTTATAGAGTATATTCATGAGTAATACCCTTTCGTCCTTGAAAAAATCTCCAATCAAGACGGGAACCATAATTTTTGAGATACATAGAATTAGATGACTCGTTGTCGCTCACGGAATCATAAATATCTTTGTCAAATCCGGTGTAAAAGGATTCCTTCATTCTGATTTTAATTTGCTTAACAACCGTACTACCAATCAATTATTTGTTGCGTTAAAAAAATTGGACTTACAAATATATGAACTACGGCAACTTCATTTAACTGAAAGGAAATTTGCTTAACAAATTAATCTAGTATGGAAACAGTACAATACCAAAAGTTATGCAGATTTTTATACATCAGTGAGAAAATTTTAAAGAAAAAACACATGAAAAATTTAATTCTATCTACACATTGCAGGAAAAAAAAATTTAAGCTCTCACCTAAATAAAAATCAGAGAAAGAAAAAATCGGAGAAAGGAAAAATCAAGGAAAATAAATAAACACCTAGTCAAGAAGCTCTCACCTACCAAAAATCAGAGAAAGGAAAAATCTGTTTAGCGCGTGTCCGAGGAAGCAGAGCAACAGTTCGGGGAAGAAGAAAATAAATGGGAGAGGTTTCAGTCGGAGCAATAGCCTGGGGATGAAGAAGAAATATGGGAGAGGATGAGTCAGAGCAACGCTCTGGGGTAGAAGAAGAAAAATCGGAGAGGTCGAGGCGACGGGGTAGAGCGATGGCTTCGTTCCTTTCGGCAAATAAGGGCAACGATTTTGCTTGACGACACGGGCGCCGCGGGTAAGTTTTCCGCCTAACTTTAAATCCCGTTAAATCCACCGAACTGAGGGATTTAGTAAATCCCGGATTTAAGCCGTAAATCCGGGATTTACTGAATCCCGGGATTTAACGCGCGCACAAAAACTGTTTGGCTGGATTTAGCTTAAATCCGACTTAAATCCCGCTGTAGATCCGATACCAAACAGCCCCTTAGGCTTAGTTTGGGACTGCTTTCATTCTTCTTCTTAAAACAACTTTTTAATATAAAAGTTAAATTTTTGTACTTGAAAGCTGTTGACCCGTAAAAGCTGAAACAAAAAAAAAAAGAAAATCCAAATCTTACCTACTCCCTGCAGCCCCACGTCGCGCCTCGCACGACTGCCTCTGTCGTCGCCACTCCTCGCACGACTCGACGTCGCCTCACACACGATCGCTCGCACGACTTGGCGTCGTTAAAAGCGAACGAGGAAGAGGCCTTCGGCCTCTGCTCTTCTCCTGCTCTAACTCTCTCCCCCGCTCCTCACTTCTTCGATCCTTTCACGACCCCGAGCTCTTCCTCACTCTCCCTCTCTCGATCTTCCCCCTCCGACGCAGCTCGACTCCGCTCCTTCGAGCGACTTTTTCTTCCGGCCTGATCGGAAGTTCCGATACTTTGATCGGAAGCAACCAACGCGAGCTCGCTTGCTGTGAAAGCACCTTTCTCCCCTTCGCACGCCCCTCCGACCCCGTCGTGGTTGTGCGACATCGCTCCTTCTCCGACTTTCCTCCCTGCGGACCGGAAGTTACAACATTTCGATCGGAAGCTGCAACGGGAGCTCGCGGCTGAGAAGGTAACTTTCTCCCGTTCACGCACTCCTCTCGGCCAAATCCCGTAAAAAAAAAAAATTAAATAATAATAATGATTTCCTTTTTTTTTATTAATTATAATAAATATTAATTATCTATAATTATTAATTATAATTATAATTCATTAATTAATTATCATTAATTAATATTTATTAATTAATTATAAATTATAATTATTTGGTTAATTATGATTAATCTCAATTAATCATAATTAATCATTATTTAATTATAATTATAATTAATTTACTAAATATAATTAATTGATAATTAATGATTAATTATATATTATAATTAATTAATTATTACGGTAATTAATATTAATTATAATTAATAATAAGAAAAATGCTCTCCCGCCTCGACATCTGAGCCTCCTGCCTCGGTCCCCGAGCCTTCACCGACGACCGCCGGTCCACCGGCCCCGAAGGTATAATCCTAAACTCAGGCTTTCGTCCCCGACGTGTACGACGGACCGGAAAACCGCCTATACACGCCTTTATTGCGCGTGGTGGGATGGAACCCCGGTCCGACGCCTACGACGAGGCGGACAGCCGCCTCCCCTCTCGCTCTCTTACCTCGTCATGCGTGGCGAGTTAGTGGTCTACCCATACACGCCTTTATTGAGCGTGGTGGGAGGGGCAACTGACGCGACACCTACGATAAGGTAAACGAGCAACCCTCGCCCTCTTATCTCGACTAACGTGTCGGGTCGGCGGTCTACCTATGCACGCCTTTGTTGAGCGTGGTAGGAGGGGCAACCGGCACGACACCTGTGTTGAGGTAAGCGAGCGACCCACGCCTTCCTGTCTCGACATGCGTGTCGGACCGGCAAACCACCTAAGCACGCCTTTAGTGGCCGTGGTAGGAGGGAAACCGGTTCGACGCACACGGCGAGGCCAGGCGAGCCTGGTGTACTCTTTCCTTTGCGCGGCCGGAATGATTCATAAGTACCCCCGGGCGGGGGGAAAGCAACTGCTCTTTTCTTGTAACAGGTACCGTCAAAGACCCCATACACGCCTTTATTGCGCGTGGTGGGAAGAAAAATCACGGCCGCGGTGTCCTCGAAAGAGGACACCTACCATACACGCCTTTATTGCGCGTGGTGGGAAAGGCCCAGTTTTCTCGTAGTTTTTCCCCTGAACGGGGGAGACGCCGGGAGGCTGCCGAAATTTCGGGTGAAATATTACTACACTCGGACCTGTTTTTGAACTCAAAAGAACAAAATATCTGGACCAAATGAGAAAGAGCAGTGGACTTTTGAACTTGATTGAACATGTGCAGAGGACCTGAACAAAATTCAAATGATTTCTAAATATCAAAATCCAAATATTTTTCAAGTGACCTGGAGGTCACCCCGATGATGGCCGTGTTGAACGAATATCTCAACCGGAGGGGTCAATTTCAGGCATTTCAAATGCCACCCAAATACTCCAAAAATCGAAACTCCACCAAAATCTAAAAAAGCCCAAATTCCAAGATATTTAAATCTGAAATCAATCCATCAATCACTCAAAGCAAAATCCATCCACCCTCCGCAACAGTTTGCCGGGGTGGACAAATCAAAATCTACTTTTGCTCACAAAGAGCCAAATGCCTAGTCGAAAATATCACTAGGATCCATTCTCAAAACAATCTCCTGCCGGTAAGGGCGTGGTACGTGTCTTCTAACCGGCGGTCTGCCGCTAAATGGCCACCGCAGGATAAACGGTTACGACGACCCGGGGCCCTCTGAACCGCGTGGTTTCGCCGCCAAATGGCACCACGATATTTCGGTTATGGCCAGAGCCAATACGCTCCTTACTGACATCAAATCCTTGAGATATGAATCAATAGGATATGATCGATAGGGCACAAAGCCCTCTGTAAGCTAAGGTGGATTCAAATTTGTCCCCTTAGACAAACATTCAACCCCGGTCTACAAGGTCCCCTTGGACGAAGCAACCCATGGCTGCCGACAAGGATCCTTCTGTCAGGTTGGGTCGACTACCTCCTCTGACTAAGTAGACCAGGGACCACGATGGCCCGGGACGACGAAACCATGGGATCTTGATCGGGTCCATCATCCATTCCCCCACCATCCGCTTTAAAGTGCTAGGTGGTGCAATTTCTATTTTAAATATCAAACTCTCCAAATTCCCAAATCAAAATCCAATTTTCAATACCTAAACCCATTGCTGCTACTATATGCCAGATAACACGTATTCTATACGTATCTGATCAACGACTAGCCTTAATCGAAAGTTCTCTCTCGTGATCGAGAGGGGTAATTAACTATAGGGGCTTGCGCCTATAGGAAACCAGAACTCAGATCATAAAGTCCTCACAAAATGAGGGCGAAATCTCTGGGTAGTGTCTTATCTACAAACCCATCTGCCTTCCAAAATTTACCCCGGAACTTAGTTCGTTAAAACTCCCTCGCCGAATAAAAAAATAAGAAATCGCGTGATGCGGAGGCCGGGGCCGAATTTTCGGAGCCCACAGATTTCTGGCGACTCCGCTGGGGAATGGTTTCTCTTTCCATCTTTGGCTAGTCATATAAATGTTATAGTAGCAGCCAAAATACTAAATTCTGTACGGTGAGCATCGGGGTGTGACACTTGGATGCATATCCAAGAATCCACTGGCGAAAGGTCCCGTCGTAAAGGAAAAATAAATATAGAGACTCACATCTCTAGAAAAAAATATATTCAAATAATGGTGTGACATCTAGTGTGTACCCCTAGAGATCCACTATTAAAAAAAAAATTGTCAAAAGTGGGTTCCAAAGATGGCCCCTACAAATAATATTTTTGATGGTCGACACCTTGAAGAATCCTTCAAGAAGTCCCATCACTTTTCAACTACATCTTCTCGGACTGAAGAAGATCCTTGCCTGATCTTCATCGGTGTCGTTCTACTAGAAGATCAAATAGAAGAAGTAAAGGGGCTCCTTTGTGAATTCAGGGACTGCTTTGCCTGGACATACGCTGAGATGCCCGGCTTATCTCCTGATGTGGCAGTTCACAAATTGGCCATCAAGCCTGATGCAGCACCCGTCAAGCAAGCTCCAAGGAGAATGAGATTGGAGATTGAAGAACAGGTGATTGCAGAAATGAAGAAGCTCATAGAAGCAGGCTTCATCCGAGAAGAGAAGTATGCTGACTGGATTGCAAATATCGTCCCCGTAAAGAAGAAGAATGGCCAGATTCGTATCTGCATCGACTTCAGGGACCTCAATAAGGCATGCCCGAAAGATGACTTTCCGCTCCCAGTATCAGAACTTCTAGTTGACAACACTTCCAACTATGATATGTTCTCCTTTATGGACGGATCATCGGGCTACAATCAAATTAAAATGGCGCATGAAGATGAAAGACATACATCATTCAGAACGCCTATAGGCATATTCTGCTACACAGTCATGCCCTTTGGCCTGAAGAACGCTGGTGCCACCTACCAGCGGGCGATGACTCGTATATTTGATGATTTGATTCATCAGAAGGTCGAATGCTATGTAGATGACTTGGTCATTAAAAGCATAGGCCGAAAAGACCATATTGATGATTTGAGAATTGTGTTCGAGAGGATCAGGAAATATGATCTGAAGATGAACCCTCTCAAATGTGCATTCGGGGTATCCTCAGGGAAATTCCTAGGGTACGTTGTTCGACATCGAGGCATCGAAGTCGACCCCAACAAGATCAAGGCGATCGTGGAGATGCCACCTCCAAAGAACATCCGTCAACTCCGTTCTTTACAAGGACAACTGGCTTTCATTCGGCGATTTATATCAAATCTATCGGGTAGGTGCCAACCATTTTCAAAGCTAATGAAGAAAGATGTCCATTTCAAATGGGACGCAGAGTGCCAAGAAGCATTTGACAGCATCAAAAGATATCTGTTGAATCCTCCTATTCTCGCGGCGCCAATCCCCGGGAAGCCTCTTATACTGTATACGACAGCACTAGAAGAGTCCCTCGGAGCATTATTGGCCCAGCATAATGAAGAAGGCAAGGAGAATGTACTCTACTACATCAGTCGGAGGTTGATAGGAGCAGAAATCCACTATTCTCCAATTGAGAAGCATTGCTTGGCTCTGATTTTCGCAGTTCAGAAGCTCCGCCATTATATGCTATCTCACAAAATCACCTTGATATCAAAGATCGATCCGCTGAAGTTCTTAATGACAAGACCAGCGTTGACAGGTCGTTTGGCAAGGTGGGCAGTGATACTCCTGCAGTTTGATATCACATATGCCCCTCAAAAGGCAGTGAAAGGGCAAGTGTTGGCAGACTTTCTCGCTGCACATCCTATCCCTGCAGATTCACCGCTCAACGATGATCTACCTGACGAGCAGATCATGAACGTTGAAGAAGATGAGATGCTACGAGTATGGGAAATGTACTTTGACGGAGCATCGTCAATCAAACGTGTTCGGCCTCCAAATCTCGAGAAAGCTCAAGCCGGAATTGGAATCATTTTCGTAGCACCCGAGGGAGGCATAATGAGATTCTCATTCAGCTTGACTGAACCTCGGACCAACAATGAGGCTGAATATGAAGCCCTAATAGCTGGATTGGAGATTGCAATCGATGTCCGAATTCGAAATCTCCAAATCTTCGGCGACTCTCAACTTGTTGTAAATCAAGTGTTGGGAGTTTATAAAATCACCAAATTTGAGTTGGTCTGTTATCATCGGCGAGTTCTTGAGCTTATGAAGCAAATTCCAGTTGTCAAACTAACTCAAGTTCCCCGAGGTCAAAATGCCAAAGCCGATTCTCTTGCTAAATTGGCTAAAGAAATGGCGAATATGGACGACGAATGGCCTATAATAATTATGGTGCACAATCGACGGATCCTAGAGCCAACATTACTACAATTCCCGCAGGAAGAGGGAATACCAAATTCAAGCCAGCAGGATGCAACTCCGGTTGATCCTCAACCTCCCCAACCAGTTGATCTCGAAGATCAACTTGAAGAACATCAAGTTCCTAAGAAAAGGCGCAAGGCCAGCCAAGCTTCAGAATCATGGTGGCATTGTCTAGATGTCGAGGAAGAAGATGACTGGAGACTGCCTTTCATTGATTACTTTAAAGAAAGTAAATTGCCAACAGACAAATCACTAGCTGCTCAAATCAAGAAGAGAGCATTACGATATGCATTTGTCAACAACACATTGTATCGACGTGCTTTCGATCAAATGTGGCTAAGGTGCCTAGGGACCAAAGAAGCTGATAAAGTTGTGGCAGAAGTTCACGAAGGACTTTGTGGAGCACACCAATCAGGTCCCAAGATGGCAATCAAAATTAAAAGAATGGGCTACTATTGGCCGACCATGGTCAGAGATTGTATCAATCATGCTAAGAGGTGCCATGAGTGCCAGATCCACGGTGATGTTATACATCAACCGCCAAATCCGCTGCACCCTACAATAGCATCCTGGCCATTTGAATGTTGGGGTACTGATATTATCGGACCGATAGATCCGCCGTCATCAGCAGGACACCGCTTCATCTTGGCAGCAACAGACTACTTCTCAAAGTGGGCAGAAGCAGTTCCATTCAAAGAAGTTACATCTGAGCATGTGATCAACTTCTTCACCCATAATGTTGTTTACAGATTCGGTGTGCCACGCCGCATAATCTCAGACAACGGAACTGCTTTCAAAAGTACAAAAATCTACAAGTTCGTTGATCGGCATAAAATCGATTGGCGGTATTCCTCTATATATTATCCAAGAGCAAATGGCTTAGCTGAAGCCTTCAACAAAACACTGGTGAAATTGTTAAAGAAGATTCTCTCTAAGAACAAAAGAGAGTGGCATACGAAGATGGCAGAAGCGCTATGGGCGTATCGTACAACTTACAAAACGCCAACCAAAGCCACTCCTTACTCTCTAGTATTTGGAGTTGAGGCCGTACTGCCACTAGAAGTTGAACTTCCATCCCTTCGAGTTGCTGTCCAGAATGAGCTGACTCAAGAACAAAATGCTCGATTAAGAATGGAAGAGCTCGATGCACTCGATGAAATCAGGTTACAAGCTCAGCAGAACCTGGAGATCTATCGAGCAAGAATGACAAAATCTTTTGATCGAATGGTGCGTCTTCGATCATTTCAAGAGGGGGAATTGGTCCTGGTGCAGAGAAGGCCAATCATCCCGCACAGAAAAATTGGTGGCAAATTCGTTTCCAACTGGGAAGGACCTTTCGTCGTCGAGAAGGTATTTCAAGGAGGAGCTTATCAACTGATCGATCTGAATGGTCAAAGGCCCATGCCGCCGATCAACGGTCGATACCTGAAGAAATACTATTCATGAATTGCTCAAGCAGATGTCATGTTTAATACGCTATGTTTTCATACATGTTTATTAGCGTATATATTCTACATTTTGAAATTCTCTTATGTCATGAGAACGCATTTCAAAATTCCCCATCAGACTGGGGGCATTTTAAATATTTGTTCGGGTCGACATCGCGCTGCGTGCCGAGATCCCCAAACAAATATTTAAAATCTCAAAATTCCAATCCTATTCTGCCCTAAAATGTCCCTGTGAGACAGGGGGCATTTTAAATATTTATTCGGGTCGACATCGCGCTGCGTGCCGAGATCCCCGAATAAATATTTAAAATTATCAATTCAAATGCTACTTTGTGCTAAAGAATACAAAGACTTCTTTTTCAGAATACGTGCAGGTGCTCTTTCAAAAGTTAGAGACACCTTCTCCAACAAAACCAAGACTCAAAAGTCAAGGAAGAGACTTTTGTGGCTACACACTCCTACAAAATTGAGCCGAAAAAGCTTGAAGTCTTTCAACAGCCTGAAGCTTAAGGTTCGAATGGGTGTAAAAGGTCGGATCCAACACGCCCAAATATGGCCGGATCGCTGACAGCTCCGTCTACTCAACAAGACATAAGAAAGGCCGTAGTAGCGGAACCCCCACTTCGTCAACCCGTCAGTAAAGACTGTAGGAAGAACGAAGGCCAATTTGACTCGACAAGTCCAAGTGATCGTAGTCTGCAAAATTCTCCAAAATGACTGGAGAATCAAAGTTCTAAAGGAAGAAGAGTCTCGAGCAGCTATTGAATGTTCGTAGGCTCCAAAATCCAAAACCATGAAGGATGACTCCAAATCTGTCAACTTCAGCAAAATCAGCATTGGGGAGCACAATTCCCATAGCTCAAGTCTGAAGCCTGAATGGGTGTAAGAGGTCGGATCCAACAAGCCCAAATATGGCCGGATCGCTGGCAGCTCCGTCTACTCAACAAGCCATAAGAAAGGTCGCAGTAGAGGAACCCCCATTTCAGCAATTAGAGGACGAAGAGCTGTCAAATCCCAGCTCTCCCGATCTGATAAACTCAAGTTATTCAGATTAAAGTCTTCTCAAATGGTTAAGGATCAAGATACTACCTACATTCGGTACTATCAATCAAATCCAGAACCTGCAAATCCTTCAACAAATCCGTAAAGCACAAAGCGAGGATCGAAGGAACTTCTCTTCAACAAGTCCACCAAAGCACAAAGCAAAGGACCGAAGAAAATTATCCTAAAGTTCATGAAAAGCCTATGGCTGAACTAAGTGGATTCGTCATTAACAAGTCCGCTATGCACAAAGCTCTGGACCGATGACTTTTCGCCATCGACCTAATACAAACCTAAGGGTTTAGGTCACCGGCATCTACCCCTTCATCAAGCCCGCCAAAGCTAGAAGCAAAGGGCAGAAGGAAAAACAAATCTTCTGACAAGTCAGCAAAGACAAATCAGACAACCCTTCACCAAGTCCGCAGCACGAAGCACAGGACAGAAGGAGTCAAAATCTCAGGGCTCTGACTAAAGTCGCAGAATGAGTTCCCTGAATGACATCTACAAATGTCCCTAAAGACTGGGGGCATTTTAAATATTTATTTGGGTCGACATCGCGCTGCGTGCCGAGATCCTCAAATAAATATTTAAAATTTCAACAAGATATCAACCATCTATGGATACATCTAGAAGCGCAGTGGAGAAAGAATCTTAGTGTGACATCCAAATGAATTTTGGAGATCCACTAAAGGAGAGTAGTGTGACATCCAAACAAATTTTGGAGATCCACTAAAAGAAAATTCCAGTGTGACATCCAAGTAAATTCTTGGATATCCACTAAATAGAAACCCTAGTGTGACATCTAGAATAAATATCTAGAGATCCACAGGGTCAATCAGCATGCAACAAACGTGGTCCGCTCCAGACGCCTACCACATTTGTTGGGGGGCATTTGTTGACCCGTAAAAGCTGAAACAAAAAAAAAGAAAATCCAAATCTTACCTACTCCCTGCAGCCCCACGTCGCGCCTCGCACGACTGCCTCTGTCGTCGCCACTCCTCGCACGACTCGACGTCGCCTCACACACGATCGCTCGCACGACTTGGCGTCGTTAAAAGCGAACGAGGAAGAGGCCTTCGGCCTCTGCTCTTCTCCTGCTCTAACTCTCTCCCCCGCTCCTCACTTCTTCGATCCTTTCACGACCCCGAGCTCTTCCTCACTCTCCCTCTCTCGATCTTCCCCCTCCGACGCAGCTCGACTCCGCTCCTTCGAGCGACTTTTTCTTCCGGCCTGATCGGAAGTTCCGATACTTTGATCGGAAGCAACCAACGCGAGCTCGCTTGCTGTGAAAGCACCTTTCTCCCCTTCGCACGCCCCTCCGACCCCGTCGTGGTTGTGCGACATCGCTCCTTCTCCGACTTTCCTCCCTGCGGACCGGAAGTTACAACATTTCGATCGGAAGCTGCAACGGGAGCTCGCGGCTGAGAAGGTAACTTTCTCCCGTTCACGCACTCCTCTCGGCCAAATCCCGTAAAAAAAAAAAAATAAATAATAATAATGATTTCCTTTTTTTTTATTAATTATAATAAATATTAATTATCTATAATTATTAATTATAATTATAATTCATTAATTAATTATCATTAATTAATATTTATTAATTAATTATAAATTATAATTATTTGGTTAATTATGATTAATCTCAATTAATTATAATTAATCATTATTTAATTATAATTATAATTAATTTACTAAATATAATTAATTGATAATTAATGATTAATTATATATTATAATTAATTAATTATTACGGTAATTAATATTAATTATAATTAATAATAAGAAAAATGCTCTCCCGCCTCGACATCTGAGCCTCCTGCCTCGGTCCCCGAGCCTTCACCGACGACCGCCGGTCCACCGGCCCCGAAGGTATAATCCTAAACTCAGGCTTTCGTCCCCGACGTGTACGACGGACCGGAAAACCGCCTATACACGCCTTTATTGCGCGTGGTGGGATGGAACCCCGGTCCGACGCCTACGACGAGGCGGACAGCCGCCTCCCCTCTCGCTCTCTTACCTCGTCATGCGTGGCGAGTTAGTGGTCTACCCATACACGCCTTTATTGAGCGTGGTGGGAGGGGCAACTGACGCGACACCTACGATAAGGTAAACGAGCAACCCTCGCCCTCTTATCTCGACTAACGTGTCGGGTCGGCGGTCTACCTATGCACGCCTTTGTTGAGCGTGGTAGGAGGGGCAACCGGCACGACACCTGTGTTGAGGTAAGCGAGCGACCCACGCCTTCCTGTCTCGACATGCGTGTCGGACCGGCAAACCACCTAAGCACGCCTTTAGTGGCCGTGGTAGGAGGGAAACCGGTTCGACGCACACGGCGAGGCCAGGCGAGCCTGGTGTACTCTTTCCTTTGCGCGGCCGGAATGATTCATAAGTACCCCCGGGCGGGGGGAAAGCAACTGCTCTTTTCTTGTAACAGGTACCGTCAAAGACCCCATACACGCCTTTATTGCGCGTGGTGGGAAGAAAAATCACGGCCGCGGTGTCCTCGAAAGAGGGCACCTACCATACACGCCTTTATTGCGCGTGGTGGGAAAGGCCCAGTTTTCTCGTAGTTTTTCCCCTGAACGGGGGAGACGCCGGGAGGCTGCCGAAATTTCGGGTGAAATATTACTACACTCGGACCTGTTTTTGAACTCAAAAGAACAAAATATCTGGACCAAATGAGAAAGAGCAGTGGACTTTTGAACTTGATTGAACATGTGCAGAGGACCTGAACAAAATTCAAATGATTTCTAAATATCAAAATCCAAATATTTTTCAAGTGACCTGGAGGTCACCCCGATGATGGCCGTGTTGAACGAATATCTCAACCGGAGGGGTCAATTTCAGGCATTTCAAATGCCACCCAAATACTCCAAAAATCCAAACTCCACCAAAATCTAAAAAAGCCCAAATTCCAAGATATTTAAATCTGAAATCAATCCATCAATCACTCAAAGCAAAATCCATCCACCCTCCGCAACAGTTTGCCGGGGTGGACAAATCAAAATCTACTTTTGCTCACAAAGAGCCAAATGCCTAGTCGAAAATATCACTAGGATCCATTCTCAAAACAATCTCCTGCCGGTAAGGGCGTGGTACGTGTCTTCTAACCGGCGGTCTGCCGCTAAATGGCCACCGCAGGATAAACGGTTACGACGACCCGGGGCCCTCTGAACCGCGTGGTTTCGCCGCCAAATGGCACCACGATATTTCGGTTATGGCCAGAGCCAATACGCTCCTTACTGACATCAAATCCTTGAGATATGAATCAATAGGATATGATCGATAGGGCACAAAGCCCTCTGTAAGCTAAGGTGGATTCAAATTTGTCCCCTTAGACAAACATTCAACCCCGGTCTACAAGGTCCCCTTGGACGAAGCAACCCATGGCTGCCGACAAGGATCCTTCTGTCAGGTTGGGTCGACTACCTCCTCTGACTAAGTAGACCAGGGACCACGATGGCCCGGGACGACGGAACCATGGGATCTTGATCGGGTCCATCATCCATTCCCCCACCATCCGCTTTAAAGTGCTAGGTGGTGCAATTTCTATTTTAAATATCAAACTCTCCAAATTCCCAAATCAAAATCCAATTTTCAATACCTAAACCCATTGCTGCTACTATATGCCAGATAACACGTATTCTATACGTATCTGATCAACGACTAGCCTTAATCGAAAGTTCTCTCTCGTGATCGAGAGGGGTAATTAACTATAGGGGCTTGCGCCTATAGGAAACCAGAACTCAGATCATAAAGTCCTCACAAAATGAGGGCGAAATCTCTGGGTAGTGTCTTATCTACAAACCCATCTGCCTTCCAAAATTTACCCCGGAACTTAGTTCGTTAAAACTCCCTCGCCGAATAAAAAAATAAGAAATCGCGTGATGCGGAGGCCGGGGCCGAATTTTCGGAGCCCACAAAAGCTGCTTTAAGAAGCAATAAAAAGCTGTCTCAAATCGAAGCCTTAGGCTTCGTTTGGGACAGCTTTCTTTCTGCTTCTTAAAGCAATTTTTTAGTATAAAAATTTTTAATTTATACTAGGAAGCTGCTTTAAGAAGTAGAAAAAAAGCCGTCCCAAACGAAGCCTTAGTTGCTGAAATGTTGCTTTTGGCTTTGAAGGGTTGTTTACTTGGTATTAGTTGTGGGTCTATATTAGCGGAGACCTTAAGCAAAGCATTCTTGTTTACTGCTTGATCTGCACGTTATTCTTTTTTTCATAACTTTGCTCTTCACCAAGCAGAATCACTTTGGTGCAAAGTAATCGATAAAGAGAGTATTAAATACTTTGGATTCATGGATGGGTCAGGAACATGCCTCACTATTAACCCAGAAATACGGAAGTAGGATTGTGCAGGCCTGGGCAAATAGAGTCAAAGCTTCTTAGTAAAAGTTGGCCTTAAGGATTCTAGCGAGATAGCAAAGATCTCCAGAAGAAATTCAGTAGGTAGAGGTGTTGACCTTTAAAAGTCTGTTAGTAGGAGTGATCTTGACTACATCATGTCTGACTTGGGATACTGTACCAAAATGAGGTTCACATTGATTCCATTGAGAAAGACAATAAGGCATTATAATGCATCTGGAGTCATTTCCTACACCCTCAAAATATAGGATTATTAAGTATTTTTGACCCAGCACCGATTAGCTTAAAGATAATCTTGGTCAAGTGTTTGTCAACTCAGCAAAGGCCCAAGATTACTAAAATGTGTGAAACATCAGTAAAATGAAGAATGTAGAACTAAATTCTTTTGGGTCGACACTAAGGTTTTTTTTTTTTTTTTTTTTTTTTTATTTAAATTTTGATTTCATTCATCAAGTTAACAACTGCTGCAAAGTTCAATCGATTCAACGAAAACTCATATAAGTGATATGTCACCAAACATTGGTCTTGATCGGGCACGAATCTCAATGCAAAAATAAAATTGGCTTCAAAAATTAAAATCGGGACCATCAAATCTCCAATTTCAGCAAGGGTATAGTCAAATTGAACATCTCAAGGAAACGATCCTAATGACATCAATTTTAATCCAATCCGAGCTCAAATGAGCCCAAATCAAATGTCTAAAGTATATTTGGAAGCTTGAGCATTAATTTGACTACCAAATGACATCTTAATATGGCATGCTTATAGTCGAATCGAGCGGCTCGACGAGATGAATCCAACGAGCCTAAGATCGCTTAATTCCGACATCATTACGGCACAAAAATGTTTGATAAAAGCTCTATGATCATGGGAATCACTCAGTCGTCCGGTTGAACACTCCCAACTTACCCTTCTTCTTCTCCCTATTTACTAGTCATGCCACTTCCAAAAAAATTATAAATAATGCCCCCCCCCCCCCATTCTTCACTTGAAGGGGAGGAAGAAAATGAAGAAACTTGGGAGCTCCCTTGCCGTCAACCACCGCCGGATCTTTTCCAGACCACCAATCGTCGCTAGACTTCCGATCGTTTGTTAGCTACCGCAGTATCTCTGCCCTACCACCAGCCGTCGTCAGACTTTCGTCTGTTCTTTGACTATCGCCGGAACTCTTCCTAGATGCTATCGACGCCAGATCTCCTCCCAAATATCATCGTTTGCCGACTACGGTTTTTCCGACCACCATCGCCCGCCAACTACGGTCCTTCCGACCACCGTCATCTAACTACGATCTTTTCGACCTTTGTTGCCCGCCAACTACGGTCCTTCCAACCATCGTCACCTGACTGTGGTCTTTCTGACCTCCATTGCACGTCATCTACGGTATCTCCGAACTATGATCTCCTCGA
Source organism: Dendrobium huoshanense (assembly GCA_016618105.1). Taxonomy (NCBI): domain Eukaryota; kingdom Viridiplantae; phylum Streptophyta; class Magnoliopsida; order Asparagales; family Orchidaceae; genus Dendrobium; species Dendrobium huoshanense. The sequence goes on from CM028342.1 coordinate 13,861,836, forward strand.
TCGGCGTCGCTAAAATACGGTCTTTCCGACCCCCGTCACCTATCTACGATCTTTTCTACCCCGACCACTATCACTCCACTACAGTCTCCCCGACAGTCGTTGCCCGACTACAGTCCTTCCGACCTTCGTCACTTGACTACGATCTTCTCGACCTCCGTCGCCTACCAACTTACACCCCTAGGTGACATTAGCTCTAATGGTAACTTATCAGGTGTGCCAACAATGATATTAATAGAGATGAGGGCATGAGTTCTTAAGTTTAAATTAAAATTTTAAAATAGAGTTGTAATAATATTCTGAACAAAATAATATGGGATTATTATGGAGGCTTCAAGATTGATTTTATCCTTTGAAATTATATGGACTATGTTGTATGATTCTTATTAGTGTTAAGATGATAGATAAGCCACAAGCCACTAACAACCAATGTGAATGTGAAGGAAATGAGAATGATAAAGATGCAAGTGGTAAAATTAGGAATTATAAAGTGAGAAGATATAATATAAAAGAGAGAGCAATAGTTGCACATATTGATAAAAAGGTAGTGGGAAGTAGACTTTGTCTAGGCATTTGAAGTTGATTGCTTAAGTTACATCAATAATGCAGGCAGATAGCATTGATATTAAATGTTTAGGAAGAAAAATGGGTTGATTAAAACTTAGGCTTTGTTTGGAACGGCTTTTTTATTGATTCTTAAAACATCATTCTAGTTTAAAAATTAAAATTTTTATATTAGGAAGCTGCTTTAAGAAGCAGTAAGAAAGCCGTCCCAAATGAAGCCTTAGGTGGATGTTGTACAAATTGACTTATGCATAATAGAGTTAAGAGTAACAATTAGAAGCAATGAATCTTTTTGTTATTCACATCAAGTAAACGACTGGTTTTTTTCTCTATTATTTATCTTTCTTAGAAAACCAGCACTTGTGATTTAAGCACATTTTTCCAGTCAATGTAATCCAAAGTGTACTTTAGAATAATAACACACTGCTTTATAGGTGTGGTTTTGCTTTGTATTTGGTTTTTATACCATCTGATTGCATTGAGCATTTTTTCCTTTCTTGTCACCTAGTGGTTACTCTTTGTTGAGAGATCCCCATCATAATAAAGGGCTTGCCTTCAGTGAGAAAGAAAGAGATGCACACTACTTAAGAGGACTCTTACCTCCCGCATGCATCAGTCAGGAGCTTCAGGTTCTTACATGTCTATGAATTTAAAAGCAGTTATTTGAGATTGTTACTAAGGCTTCGTTTGGGGTGGCTTTCTTACGGCTTCTTAAAGCATTTTTTTAGTATAAAAATTTTATTTGTTGTACTAAAAAGCTGCTTTAAGAATCAATAGGAAAGTCGTCCCAAACGAAGCCTAAATTTCAATCTTTTATTAATCCGTTCATTTCTATCCTGCAGGAAAAGAAACTTATTCACAATCTTCGTCAGTATCAAGTTCCACTGCAGCGATACATGTTAATGATGGATCTTCAGGTTCTTTTTATATTTGTTTCAGGATACCTTTAATCTTACCTTTAATCTTGCTAATGATACTTTGTTTGGTCGTACTTGTGTCTTACCTTCACTTTTGCAGGAGAGAAATGAGAAGCTTTTCTACAAACTTCTTATTGAGAACGTTGAAGAGTTGTTACCTGTTGTTTATACACCAACTGTTGGGGAGGCTTGTCAGAAATACGGTGGTATCTTTAGGCGTCCACAAGGTCTTTACATCAGTTTGAAGGAAAAGTATGAGGTTACATGGCCTGGTTGCTTTCTTTTTTCAGGGTATATTTTTTAGTTATGTTAATGAATCTTTTGGGGTTTGCAGGGGTAAGATCTTAGAAGTTTTGAAGAACTGGCCTGAGAGGAGAATTCAGGTTATTGTGGTCACTGATGGTGAGCGTATATTGGGTCTTGGAGACCTTGGTTGCCAGGTCAAGTTTGTTTAACCATGTTTTGCATAATAAGAATAGTTAGTAAATGTGTTAGGCCAGCTAAACCGATCCAACTTGGATCGGTTCAGGTGTATTACCACCAAACTAGGGGGAGGGCAGATGGCCTAATCGGCCCAAGTAATTAATGTAATGGGTGTTTAGGAGAGAAATTTGAATTAGAGGGCTGTCTAGGGATTTTGTATGTCTCCTTTTGCTTTAATTATGGGTTAATGATAGAATTAGGGTTTCATCTTGAATTTGAAAGGAATTGGAGATCTAGAGTTTGTGTTCTTGGGCTCTAGGCTTGGCTAGAGAATCAGAGAGTTGTTTATTCCTCCCGAATTAAAGAAACATATATATTTTGATGTTTTCCTGTATCTACTAGTGGAATCCTTCATTTTCTCTCAGTTTTCTACTGTTTTTCCCAAGAAATCTGTTGTTGGTTGCTGATTTTCTGCTGTAAACAGCAGTTTTGTTCCCTGTTTTCACCGATTGTGGTTAGGTTTGCTTGCGAACTCAAGTATTTCCCATAGGGCTGCTTGCGAACTCAAGTATTTCCTATCAAAATGCTTATAAATTGTATACTAAAAAATAGAAAAAACTCTTAAATTTAACAGGGAATGGGGATTCCTGTTGGCAAACTCTCTCTTTATTCTGCTCTTGGAGGAATTCGTCCATCTGCAGTAAGCATCTCTTAATCAACCTGATCTTGTCCAAGTTCTAACTGATTATAATATGCTATTACTAATGTCTTATTTCGAATTCAGTAAATGTGTTAATGTTTCTTGCGCCAATTTTTTCAGTGCTTACCTATCACCATTGATGTGGGGACAAATAATGAGCAATTACTGAATGATGAGTTCTATATTGGATTGAGGCAGAGGCGTGCCACTGGGAAGGTATGACATATCTATAGAAGTAGTTAAAAGCTTCCATGCATGACTAAGGCTTCATTGGGACAATTTTTTTACTGATTCTTGAAGCTGCTTTCTAGTACAAAAATTTTAATTTTTATACAAAAAAGTTGCTTCAAGAAGCAATAAAAAAACTGTTCCAAACAAAGCCTCTTCTTAAAATAGTTTTTTAGAAAAAAAATTTAATTTTTATATTAAAAAGCTATTTTAAGAAACAATAAAAAAGTCGTCCCAAACAAAGCCTAACTCTTGCTTTTCTTCTGTTTAGGAATATTCTGAACTGCTCCATGAATTCATGCGCGCTGTTAAGCAAAATTATGGGGAAAAAGTTCTCATTCAGGTCGGCTCAAGTTTTTACTCAAAATAAAGTTCTTCTTATGCTGATATTTAATGTTATTAAGTCAATGTGTGTATGGTCATGCAGTTTGAAGACTTCGCTAATCATAACGCATTTGAATTGCTTGCAAAGTATGGAACCACTCATCTTGTGTTTAATGATGATATTCAGGTAAGATGGACACATTTTGGATTGTATATTCATCATTAAACTGTTGCAAATCTTTAATTATTTAACAGAGATTTGTTTGATTATTGCAGGGGACCGCTTCTGTGGTGCTTGCTGGAGTTGTTGCGGCATTGAAGTTAGTTGGTGGGACAATAACAGAACATGCATTCTTATTCTTCGGTGCTGGCGAGGTTTTATTTTTTGCTTTATTACTTGAATGTTCACTTTTTGTGTTTATGAAGCTTTCAATATGCTTCATTTCATGTTTTTTCATGGCTGTCTTTGGATTTGGCCTCAAACATTTTTTTCCATTTTTTATTTCTTATTGGTTTTTGTTGAAACTAAGGAGGAAGATCTTGAGAGATCTTCTTGCAAGAGATAGAGAGAGGAGAGAGGAGGGAGAGGGAAACCATTAGCCAAAAAACTCAGTAATCTTTATTCCCTTGGCTGCCTATTACAAGCCTAAACACACTTATTTAAAGACTCCTAAAGGCTATACAAATAGCTCCACAAATGACTACATATGCCATACAAAAAATCTATACAAAAACAAACCTAAAAATCTGGAATAATATCTAACCGTTTTCTTCGTCTCCATCTTTTGGGCTGTGTTATTGTCTATCCAATGCAGTTTCTTTTCTGTGAAAGTGAGTACTAATCTTATTGCTTTCAGGCTGGTACTGGTATAGCTGAACTTATAGCACTGGAGATGTCTAAACAGGTATCATTCAGTTGTCATTTGATTGTTATCTTTCTATAAAATTATTTCTTAGGCTTCGTTTGGGGCGATTTTTTTGCTGCTTTTTAAAGTAGTTTTCTAGTACAAAAATTAAAATTTTTATACTATAAATCTGCTTTAAGAAGCAATAAAAAAACCGTTCCAAAGGAAACCTTCCTCATCGCCTGCTAGCTAATTGTTATTTGGAGTTTTGAACTTGTCCTTTCATGAAATTTGATTGTCAGCTTTCTTTGAAAGATCTTGCTTCTGTGCTTTGAAGGTTCAATTTTTTTTATCCAACCTTTACTTTCCAGCTAAATATGGTGTCATTTTTTGCAGACTAAGGCTCCTGTGGAAGAGACTCGAAAGAAGATTTGGCTTGTGGATTCGAAGGTTGATAAATATGGTTTCAAGTCTAATTGAGACATCTCATCATAGATCTTCCAAAGCGGTCTCTTCAAATTGATCTGATTGTTGTCATGGCTTACTTTATGTAGGGATTGATAGTGAAATCACGCATGGAATCACTTCAGCACTTCAAGAAACCTTGGGCACATGAGCATGAGCCTGTTGGTAGTCTCTTGGATGCTGTCAAGGTGTGCAGTTTCCATAATTTCTTCCTTATGTACTTTGTTGTTTTTTTCCGTCTTGCCAAGCCAAATTAGCATCTTTGGCTATTTGCTATGCTAAACTTTTCGTACAGTGCTATGAAATTCATTCAAAACAATTCTAAATCCATTTTAATATCCAATGTGAAATGATTCTTTTTGTTTTTTAATGTACCAGGATGCTAGACAACATTGATATTAGTTGCAAATAGGGGGGTGTAAACAAGTCGAGCCGAGCTCGAGTCACCTCTGACTTGAGCTTGAGCTTGAGCTTGATTAATTAATTGAGTTCAAGCTTGAGCTCGAGAGCATGAGTTTAAGTGATTAAGATTAATTAAATATATTAAGATTCAAGCAATTATTATAATAAAAATAATAAAAAGAATGAGAAATTAGTCAAGAATCGTGTGATATAAGAAAATGATATATAACTTTTTTATATATTTTAAATATATTTTATATTTATATTTTTAATATGAGTCGGCTCACGAGATAATGAGTCAAGTCGAGCTGATTCAAGCTTGACTTATTAGCTTTTCCAGCTCAGCTCAGTAGTAGATTTGACTAACTTACACCCTTAGCTGCAAATATTTAACAAAGTTAGATCTTCATAACTCATTTTACCTTTTTTTTTCGGTGCCATTTCTTTGAAGCTTTTAATTTTTTTAGCTTTAGCTATTCCTACGGGCTTCTTGAAGTTTTTGTGGCATCCTGATTCACGCTTGTTCTTGGCAATTTTTCCCCTCTCGTTTGACCCATCAGACAAATTGCTTGTGCTCACTTTTTTTTTTTTTCTTACTTTCCTGCTTAGACTATTAAACCAACAGTTCTAATAGGATCAGCTGGTGTGGGCAAGACATTCACAAAGGAGGTCGTTGAAGCAATGGCCTCCTTCAATGAGGTACCATTAGCCACCTTTTATTCTAAGTGCACTTTCTTAACGTATACTTCACTAATCAGATTTTTTATTTGAGGAAAACAATTTCAAATCCTTCCTTTGAATAAAACTGCAGAAGCCCGTCATTCTAGCTCTATCAAATCCAACATCTCAGTCTGAATGTACAGCCGAGGAGGCTTACACTTGGAGTAAGGTACTGCTTATTCTCAACTATATATATACGAGAAATTGAAGTTTCAAGAGAAAATATTCTGATACTTATATGATCCACAGGGCCGCGCCTTGTTTGCCAGCGGTAGTCCTTTTGATCCTGTTGAACATAATGGCAAGATATATTTGCCTGGCCAGGTTCCAACGAACTTCTCTTCTCTAATGTCTTAAAAGATTGTTGCAACTTCGCAATTTGATTGCATCTCTTGTAACATCCTGTATTTTGACATTGCCAATTTTTTTTCTGTATTCATTATAACTCAAATCTTAAATTGTCTTCGCCATAGTATTTTGATCGTAGTATTTTACCTACACGAATTTTTTCGTAATTTCTAGACATCACATCTCTGTTCTCATATTTTTGCCAGGCAAACAATGCCTATATTTTCCCAGGTATTGGGCTTGGGTTGGTGATATCCGGAGCAATTCGTGTCCATGATGAAATGTTGCTTGCTGCTTGTAAGTTTAGTAACTAATTGATGTTCCTTACATTGCATACTAAAGTATGGGTTTCCATTTAAATTTGAACAAGTTACCTTTCTTTTTAGGGTGCAAACACGCCAAGTTTGAACAAGCTAAGGTTGTTCAGCTCAGGTTATTAAACAAATGAGATAAAATATTTTTCGATTGTATTAAACTCAATCAACTTATTAATAGACCGGCCCATTTGATTGGAGGGAATTATGAAGTTTTCTAATTAAGAGGAAACTATTTAGGAAGGTTCTTAGTCAGAGGAGAATTGCTTAGGAGAATTTTTAATTACATTTGGGAGGAAATTATTTAGGGCAAGAGATCTAATTTGAATTCAAAATCTAAGAGGAAATTATTTAATGAAAAGGAGGAATTAAGTGGGATTGTTTAGAAAAGTTTTAATTACAATTGTGGGAATTAATTATGGAAATATATCTAATTTGAATTTAAATATGAGAGGGATTTATATAGTGAAAGGGGGCTGATTTGGGAGGGAATTATGAGAGCCTATTTAAGGCTAACTATGGGTGATTTCATATGAAACATAGGAATTTGCTGAAATTAGAATTTCCTAGATTATTTGGACTATAGCCGGAAGCTAGGGATTTGAGAGAATTGGATCTTCCTCTCGAATTGAAGATCCAACTGTATCTTGCTATTTTCCTTTCATATATCTTGTAAAAAAAATAATTTTGATGTATTTTTCTTCCTAATTTCTTATCGTCGTTCGCTGATTTTGAGAAAAAATGCATCCACTCCCTACCACTTATCTAAGCAAACATGAGTTGTTCATGAACATAAAATTTACTTAAAAATCCTATATAAATTATAGAATATACCTGTCTTCATACATATATCCATACAAAAATAAATATATAAGCTTAATGTATCTAACTGAACTCGAACTTATGATCAAACAGTTCACAATCAACAAAATTTTCACCTTTTTCACCAACAAAATCACCAACTCCAGTGCAAACTAAGGATGAATTTATTTAACTGAACTCTGACCTAATGTATCATATGAACTTAACTGTTCTCTTTCTGCTGGAACAGCGGAGGCTTTGGCCCAACAGGTTACCCAGGAGAACTTGGATGAAGGCTTAATCTATCCTCCCTTCAAAAACATAAGAAAGATATCTGCTCAGATTGCAGCTAATGTAGCTGCGAAAGCCTATGAGCTTGGTATGTCCACTCATTAATTTCTATCCATCTTTCATATTTTTTTCCAAATAAAACTCTACTGCTTTCCTAATCTATATTGTTCTTTTAACTTGATTTGTTCAGGCTTGGCTAGTCATCTCCCACGCCCAGCTGATCTTGTGAAATATGCAGAGAGCTGCATGTACAGCCCAGTGTATCGTAGTTATCGCTGAATTCACAGTATCTGGATCTTTTTGTACAGAATCTTCATGTAAATGTTCTTCCGAGTGGTTTTAGTTGTCACTACATTGTAGTTCAAACTCAAAGATCTCTGATAGGGGATTAATTATTCTGTGTGGATACGAGGCGTTGTCCGGAGGCCAATCAGAACACGCCACATCACTTTTTTTGTTGGGTACCGAGTCCGGGTGACGTGACTCGTTCAGATTAGCCTCCGAATCGTCCGGCATCCGCACAGAATGATTTCTCTTGATAGGGACAAGCCTTTTCTTATTATGTATCACTGATTAATGTTGTACTTATTTCACTACATTGTGATTGGAACCAATAAAGAAACTGATGTTATTGTTAATGATTATCTATGCACCGTTCGGGGGCCAATCAAAACGTGCCACGTAACTTTTTAGCTCGGTACCGGGTCTGGGTGACGTAGCGCATTCTGATTGGCCTCCAAACTGTCCGGTGTCTGCACAGAATAATTTCTCTTGATAGAGACAAGTTTTTTTTCTTATTATATCTCACTGATTAATGTTATCCTTATTTCACTACATTGTGATTGGAACCAATAAAGAAAATGATGTTATTGTTAATGATTATCTATTCAATCTCACGCATCAAAATTTTTGGCCTTTTTAGATTACTCAGATTTTTATATATTGTATTCTTCACAAGTATGGCATCTGTTGAGAAGAAAGATGTTGGAGAGGGGCGGAGCCAGGATATTTTATCTATAGGGAAAATTTATATATTGTGAAAAAATTTTAAACTTTTTCATCTGGACTTGGGATCAGCATCGGTAGTTACATATATATTTTTAATACTTGTTAAATGAAAAAGATAAATTATGTAATTAAAAACTTACAATCAAAGGCATATAATATTCATGTTTTTCTTGCATTACAAGTTCTCCTTTCGAGCCTTTATATTTTGAAATCGATGTATAATCGCTTTATTATTCATATTATTAAAATATTTTTTTCAATATAGTAACTAAGCAATCATTCATCTAAGAGTCTTCCAAACGATTGCACACAAGATACTTTACTATTTTCATAGCGAAGAATGTTCGTTCGATCGTTGTAGCAATTTGTAATATTAGAGTAAGCTTTATTAGCAAGAATACCAAAGGGTGTATATCATTTTTTTTAGTCTCCATCATTTTTTGCTTAAGTTTTCCAATTCCTCTTAAATTATTGAATACATTATTAGATCTCATATCAATGATAAAGCACTCAAGTTGACTATCTAATGTTATGAGATCTATATCAAAAAAATCTGATGGATAAATTTTAGTCATGCATTCCAATATTTGTTTGTCAAAAGTTGAATATGAGTCACATGGATTCAAGTATGCCACACACATAAGAAACTCAGTATTTATCTCATCAAATATATTATTAAGCTCTTGAAATTGCATATCCATAATTGAATAAAATAACTCAATTTTGTAATGGTGTTCACGTGGGCTTGCTTGAGAAAGACGCCTTGTTGATCTTCCTCACATTACAAAAGTATCAGCCATGTTTGAAACGATTAAATTATTCTTCTCATAAAAACGCTGACTTCTGCTAACAAAGTATTCCATCCATCGCCTCTCATATTTCGTAGTCTTTGCTTTGAAACTTTTACTAATGCCATAACATTTATGATATCTTGACCTTTTTTTTTTGTAAAACATGAGATAGCTCATAAATATAATGTCTTGTTTTTTATTCATTAGATCTTCACATTTTTATATGCAATGTTATAAGAACCATTAATATGTCCAACATGGACTTGAAATCTATCCTTTTTTTCCAATTTTGAAACCCTTTTGTGTCGAAGCTATCACCACTTGCTTGCTTTCATATTTTTGGTCTATAAAGATAATAAAATAAGCAATAAGTTGAATCTTTAGTTAGATTATACTCTAACCATGTTGTGTAATCATTAAACCATGCAGGATTAATCTACTTAGTTTATTTCTAAATTTTGTTTGTGGGAATTCATGATCTTGAGGCTGACAAAGCCCTCTTAATAAGTATGTTCTTTTTACTGTATCTCTATCATTTGGATGATAATCATAATTTTTTTCCATAATCCTGGGTCAACTAGTAATTCATCAAAATTTTCTACAAGAAGAAATTTGAATTATGTATTAGTATTGATACATCATCAAAAAATTATCATCGGGCACGAATCTTGAGGCAAAATCAAGTTGGAAACTTCCAAAATTAAATATGGAACCATCTTAACTCTGATTTCAGCAAACTTACAGTCAAATTGAGCTTGTTGGAAATATGAACCTAACTACACCAATTTCAACTCAATAAGAGCCCAAAATAGTTCAAATCAAAGATCTGAAGCACATTCAGAAGGTTCAATCCATAATTTGGATTACCAAACAATTTCCAAATATGCCATGCTTATAGCCGAATCGAGCAGCTCGATGAGTCGAATCCAATGAGCCCAAGATCATCAAATTCTGATTTCATTAAAGCCTTTAAATGCCTAATAAACGGTCCACGATCAAGGGATTCAACATCGTCCGTCCATTCAAACCACTCTCAATTTACTCCCGATCGTTCTATTCACTGGCCATGTCATCCTAAAAAAACTATAAATAGTCCCTCATTTCTCTTAAGAGGGGACCCATGCAAGAAGAGAGGAAGAGAAGGAAGAAGCTCTTCCTCGATCATCGCAGGAGTTCGGAGCCTACCCAAAGGTTCAGGCCGGCTCCCGACTTTCAAGTGACGCCGGAGTTCCGTCCGATCTCCAAGTGACGCTGGAGTTCCTCCCGACTTTCAAGTGATGTAGGAGACCGACGGACACCAGTTTTCTGATGCCAGCATTCTGATATCCATTTGCAAATGAATTTCAACCTGAGAGTTTATTGTTCTAAATTTTAAGAACGAGTCAGCTTCTTGTAACTCAAGCAAACACTAGTGAGATTCTTTCAATTGAGCGTGACCCCATGATTTTTCCCTTTCTAGCATTTTCCACGTAAAAATCCTGATTTTTTAATTTTTTTTTTTCTATTTGTGTGTTGAATATCCATACAACACTGAGATGTAAAATTCTAAATTTATCACCACGTATATTCTGGCCGCAATAATTATCTTGCTCAATTACATCAACCTTTCTTTTCAAATATCTCTCCACATCTATAACAAAAAATATATGTAATGATATACAATTAAATATAAAAGAACAAACATATTTGAACAAAATAACAATACATTTTTAATGATGAATAACTTACTTGAATGAAAGATTTGAAATCTTCATCTCAACAATATATATAACAGTAATTTATTAAATTCTTTTCTCTAAAATTTCTGTCAAAAGAGATCCGAAGATTTAAAAATTATTATAAAATGTAGTTATAATCAATTCTCCACTTGAAATCCATGGTGAGCCATTAGGTCCAATTGTCTTGATTCAAGTTAAGTGGCTTCACCTCTATTTAAGCTTAGAAATTTAATGGAATTCTTAGGTAGGGTGGATTGATCACTTATATTATGAGCTAGTTAGTCTTATTAGCCTAGCTTAGGCTTTGTTTGGGACGACTTTTTTATTGCTTCTTAAAATAAATTTTTTGTGTTAAAAAGCTTCTTTAAAAAGCAGTAAAAAAGCCGTCCCAAATGAAGCCTTAGACTATTCCGCACCTTGTACTTATCAATATTAGATTCTAGGTAAATCTAGACACCTCTAGGAAGTGATTGGGCTACCTCGCTTTAGTAAATTTATTTCTAAAACAAATTTATTTACCCTATAACAAAAAAATAGATCAAAATATTCAAAGCAAATTGTTTTCTTAAGAATCAAAACAAAAGAACTAGAGAGCAATTTCAAATATCTTTAAAAAAAATTATATATCCCCAAGTGGCAATTGGAGCAACAATAACTTCAACTACAAACAAAAGCATACAAAAAAGAAGAAATAATCTAAATATTTGCTTTATATTAGGGGTGTCAATACTTGACACGACACAAAAATCCGACCCGAAAAATGGGTCGGGTTCGGGTTGACCCGACGGGTTGCTAGGTCAACCCGCCAACTCGTTTAACTTGACCGACCCGCAGCTGCCAGACCTGCCCGCCTACCAGCTGTTGCCCGCGCGCGCTGCCCGAGCTGCCCCCAAGCCTGCCTGCCAGCTGCGCACGCGCGCGCGCCCCGCTGCTGCCATCGCGTGCCTTGCTACTGCCCGAGCTGCCCCTGGCCACCCGCTGCCCCCCCGCGTGCATGCGTGCACCCACCCGCTCGGGCGCGTCCACGCCCGCGTTCGAGTCGAGTCAACCCGTGTCGGGTCGGGTCAACCCGGCAACCCGTTGGGTCGGGTCTGGGTTCGGATTTCCGACACGTTTACCTACCCGTATCGGGTTAGGGTCAACTAGGGCTGTCAATTCGGGTCAACCCGTCGGGTTTGGGTCGAACCCGAACCGACCCAAATTTAAACGGGTCAACCCGAACCCGACCCGTTTTCTCAAACGGGTTAGACATTCCAACCCGGACCCGACCCGAGCGGGTTACGGGTTGACCCGACACGACCCGTTGACCCGAATAATCCTCAACGGGTCGCGGGTTGCCGGGTTAACCCGACCCGACAACCCGATAATTTGTTTTATATATATATATATATATATATATATATATATATATATATATATATATATATATATATATATATATATATATATATATATATATATATATATATATATATTTGCTTTTAAAGGAAAAAATGCATAGAGCAATAAGCCAATAATAAATAACATAAGATTACATATTTACATCATTTTTTGAATACAAGATTATCGGGTTACACTTATAATAAAATAAAAGATTACAAGTTAATTCCATGAGACCCAAGCAACCAACAGAGTCAACAGAGTAACAGACATACCCGTAATCTCAACAGCAAAGGCCAAAGAGAGCCATAATCACAACATCAAAAAAATTGATAAACTGTAATAGTAAATCACTAAACGAAACTCTAACTAACAGTATTACTATAAGAGAAGAAAGAAGCAGAAATTTTTAGCAAGAAAATGTGCAGCTGCAGCATACTGCCATACTCCAGATTCCAGAAAACTAGATTAGTCGACCATGGCACATAGCCACAATGCCACATAGAGTGATAGAGTAATACACTCATACTCTGATACTCATAACTCATAAGGAACTAAAGGAAGAAGAAGAACTTATCCAAAAAAAACCCTAAACCGAAGCCATCAAAGTATCAAACCACCGTCAAAGTATCAAACATTCAAACCAACACAGCAACACTACAAATAATTAAGATTTAAGAGTTATTCAAGATATTACCAACCGTTGCAAGTCGCAACTGAAAAAATGGAGAAAGGAAGAGGATTCAAGGACGAAAAACCCTAAACCGAAGCCAGAATGCCAGATGCTTCAGAACTCAGAAGATCAGAAGAAGATATCAAGAAAACTTCATCAGCTACTCAACGATTCGTCGTTTTTACGGCTCCACCCCAGAGCGCGAGAGGCTGAGAGCGAGGAGAAACCCTAGAACCCTCTCGAACAGCGGAACAGGCGAGGCGAATAGCGATGAGAATGAGATGAGGCGATCGGGATTCGGGATTTAAGTTTTTAATAAAACGAGTTAGCGGGTTAATCGGGTCGACCAGCGGGTTGACGGGTTGACCCAAACCCGACCCGAATTTATAAACGGGTCAAATCCTTCAACCCGTACCCGACCCGTTTCGTTCATGGGTTGACCCAAACCCGGATTTTCCGGGTCGGGTTCGGGTCGGGTTGGCGGGTCGTGTCAGAAATTGACAGGCCTAGGGTCAACCCGTTTGAAACCGGGCCAGTTTCGGGTTCGACCCGAACCTGACCTGTGACCCGAAATTGACACCCCTACTCTATATTATATTCAATTAACATAAATCCCTAATGATCCCACTTAGATACAATGAACCTAAAATGAGGATAATATATTCATATTAGTTAAAAATAAAACAAGTAAAAAATATGCAATTACTATCATCCTATTTACTTTAATCATCTTACAAGGCAGATTATCAACTGATTTCTGCTCAAATAATATGCTCATTGATTTAATACTTAGATCAGATCTTAGACATGTACATCAACAAATTTAAGCTTCCTTTGGCACAACTTTCTTACTAGTTTTTAAAGCAGCTTTTTAGTACAAAAATTTCTAATTTTGAACTTACCTAATAAAAATGCGAAATAAATTTCTAATGTTTTAAAAAAGTCAATGAAAATAAAATCTTACAATATAGGTTTTAATAATATCTTATTTCTTGACCGTTAACATTTGAAAAAAATATAAATAAAAAATAATTAACAATAAATGTGTTGTCTCTTATTTTGTTGGCTTTCATAATAATAATAACAGCACATAGCCGTATTATTAAGCCTTATTGGAAGCTTGGGAAATTAATTGAATAGACTGAGCTCATTATAAAGGAAGCGATCAATTTTGAAACAATCTTTCTCCATACTTGAAAAGGATAAAAAATATGGCTTTTGACAAATGGAGTGAATTAGGGGTATGATTGAGTCAAATCGACTCAGACTCGACTTGATAAATAACTCGTAAGATGAACTCGATGAACTGATACGTCTAGCTTGAGCCAGCTTCGACTATCGACTAGACTTTTTTAGTTGTGAGCTAACTTGTTCAAAAAACATTAAAATAAAATTCATTTAAAATCAATTAGAATTTAAGAGTTTTAAGTGTAAATTGTTAAAAATATTTTAAAATTATTTCTCATTTTCTGGTATTATTGCTCGTATGATTTTTCATGAATTTTAACATTTCATTACAACGAGAAATTATTATGTGCGGTCACCGGACGGTCCAGGTTCGAATCAGAACACGCCACGTCACCGGAACACAACAAAAAAGTGACGGCGCATTCTGATTTACCTCCAAACGGCGTCCGGTGACCCATGACCGCACAGAATAATTTTTTCATTACAACCTTTTGAATAAAAACATTTTCTATCTTTTATAATGCACGAGCCTGCTCAAATTCATAGAATTAAGCTCAAACTCGAATGATTAATCAAGCTTACGCACAAGTCAGAAATGATTCGAGCTTGACTCGATTCATTAAGAACCCTAAAGTGATTTGACGATATCTCGATCAGATTTTCTCTATTTGTCTACATTAGTTAAGCCATAAATACTACAAATAAGATATTTTTTCTCTCTTAAAGCATGATAACAACTTCATATAAGTAATAGCAATGATGAAAATGAAAGAAAAGTAAAAAAAAAAGAAAAAAAAAGAGTAAAGTTAAAGACAAGTTCATTTATAGATAATATTAATGATGAAAATTAGAAGATACGTTAAGATAGACAACATTATTGATAGAGAAATATTGACAGAGATTAATGACAGACAACAAATTTGCTGTAATTATGGACTGATGGTTTGGTGAAGTTGATGAAATCTTCGTTTATGATAATTTTATTACTATTTTTAAGACATTTTTTTAGCACTACAAGAAAACCGTTATTTTTTTACGACGGCCATTTCCACTGCAAATGATTAGAATCGGCCGATGATTTGTATTTCCGACAAAAAAATTTCAGCCTGTAAAATACGAACTTTTATTTGGTCCGGTGCAAGGACCTAGAGGAAGGTTCGGTTTTGCCTAAAAAAGTGCAAATACCGAGTTTTTTGAAAAAATACAGAGTTTTTCAAAAAACTCGGTATTTGCACTTTTTGACCTATTTTTGCCTAAAACCGAACCTTCCTCTACATCCAGTGAAAGGACCTAATAATTGCTCGTAAAATACACGTCGGAAAGCAGACACCGACGAAAAAAAATATATCTATTAGAAATTACTGTGATGAAAAAAAAAAATGCAATTTTCCTCAATCTGCAAGCCCAGGCTTGCCATAATACTACTCTTTTTTATTTAAATTATAAGTGATAGAATATTAATATTAATATTATTATTATTAAAAAATCAAAATAATTATGAAAACTATTTATTTAATTTAGTTTATAATAGTTAATTTATTTTAACAATATTTATTTTAAAAACAATTTAACAATATCTATTATATTAGATAATTAATTTATTTAAATTAGTTAATTTAACATAATATTTATTAAAACTATTTAATTATTTTAATTTAACAATATTTAATTTTACCATAAGTTATTAAATTACTTAATTTTATTTAACAAAATGAATAATTATAAATACTTAATATAATTATTTTTCAGAAAATTTTAAATTCTATTGAAAATCCGCCGAATTTCTAACGGATTTATTTATGCCATAAATTCCGTAAAAAATTAGCGTTCTTTCTGTAGTGTAGTACAAAAATTTTTTGCACTATAAATTTTTAGTTCAAAAAATTTTGTACTAAAACACTGCTTCAGAAAACTGTTTCAAATGAATTGCTATATAAACATTATAACTGTGGAGAACAAGAATTTGCATGGAGAGCAAACTTTAGTAGAGAGCTCATTGTGGGAAACATCTATCTTTCCACAGTGAACATTATAACTGTGGAGAACAAGTAGAATATGGTGGTGTCATGAAGATGAAATGCATAGTTCTATGATTACTAGAGAGAAAATAAATTATTTTCATGTAAATTTTCAAATTCTGTTTGACCAATGCAAATATGTATAAAGATATTCACAAATGAATAATGCACATTAGATAAAAAAAGAAAAAATGAACAATAATGTGCCAAAAGTCATACACCATACCTCGAATAATAGGGAGCGCGTGTGTTGGCAGTTGGTAGGGTTGAGGAGCTAGGACATAAGTTTGGTGAAATTATTCTGTGCAAATACGGACGTCGTCCAGAGACGAATCAGAACGTGCAACATCACTCGTTTATTGTGTGCCGCAGATGTCTATCATTGTGTACTGGTTGACGTAACGCGTTCTGATTAGCCTCCGAATGATCCAATATCCACACAGAATAATTTCTCATAAGTTCCGGGTATGTTAACTATGTGGGGCATAACTAGGTTTTAATTGACAAAATCAACAGCTTTAACCACTATTGGGTTTTAAATGAGAAGAGGCTTAAACTTTTGATATATATATATATATACAATGATATGTATGGTTCTGTAGCGATTTATAAATTGTTGATATGATGCCTTATGTCGCACATTTTGCAGTTTTTATAAGCCCAAGTTATGGAATAAGGATCATCTTGGCTTGGGTGATGGGAAGAAAAAATGTAGACAAGAATCAAGCTATCCAAGAAGAAGAGAATACAAGTCAAGCCAAGAGAGTGCTAAGTGCATATTTTAGGGTCCACTGCAAGAAAAATCGTTATTTTCAGCGGCATTTTCGACGGGTATAAATCTGCCAAAAATATCAGTGGACAAACCAACAATATTTTTGCCAGAAATATTTTGAAGGATATACCGTCGATAATTTCCCGACGACCTATCTGTTGGGCTGGCGGCCGATTATTTTAAGCTAACAAAATTTGCCGACGAAAATTGTATCTGAGATGTTCAGGAGGAATTGACGGAGGAATATTCGTCTGCTTACTTAAACCGGACAACTTTATTACAGCAATATAGCCATCAGAAATATTTCTGGCTGAAATTCCTATGGCGATTTTACCAGAGGAAGCCCTATTTCTAGCTGTTTGCATTCATCTGTCCGTAATTTCTCCCTTCCTCTCGTTCACCACTCCCGTTCGCATAAGTTGTCTCCCGTGGTTTGCTACCACCGTTCTCCATCTCCTCGTGGTATAGGCGTCAGCTACTGCTTGCCTCCTTTTTGTGATATAACTGTTTGCCGTCTCTTATGCGATTCTATGACATCTTAGTAAGTTTTTCATAATTTTATTTTGTGATAGAAATGTACCCCTCAAACTTAAGGGATAAATATGATTGTGGGATATGTAATGATTTATGGCATAGAATGTTGGCCATTAAATTATAAGCATATAACTAATTTAAGTGTTGCAAAGATGAAGATGATCAGGTGGATGAGTGTCTTTACTTTTAGGGATAGAATGAGAACAATGCATATACAAGAAAAGTTTATACTATCTCCAAATGATAGTTAGAATTAGAAAGAGTCACCTTAGATGATTTGGTTACATAAAACAACGGCCTTCTGATGACCCAATTATGATATTTTGACTCTTAACATGACACAATGGAGAAAAAAAAAACATGTTGTTGACCCCACATATGGATAAAAATGCATACTCTAGGTCGATTTACAAATTATTCTAAACTCTATGCATGTGTAGGATAAAATGTACCACTTTAATAACTTCATATTATGTATGTGTAGGATAAATTCTATATATTATGGATATTAAGAATAAAAAAAGTTAGATGTATAATTTATTAATGTAAGAATGAAAGAAATTAACATATGAGTTTATTAATGGGATGAATTTTTTCATCCAGACAACCTATCAACCTCGCAACATGTGATGTATATAGAGAAAAAATATTTTTGACAATGTACTCAACATAATAAAATACATCAAGGAAAAATCTAAAGATAATATAAAGGGAATGATGAACTTAAAGGAGTTGAAAGAAAGTAAAAATGAAAAACTTCTAAAACCAAAAGTGTCATTCATCTTGACTTTAAAGCAAAGACGAGTAGTTTGTAAATAAGTGAAGACTCTAAAGGAACTTAATATATATTATTTTAATCTTAGTAGATGCATTGAGATAAGATTGAAGAGATTATTTGGATTAAAAAGTCATGACTATCATATCTTCATGCAATGTATACTATCCATTGCCTTCAATTTTTTGTCAGATCTAATTTTGATGATCTCGATCAAGTTAAGTATCTTCTTTAATAATTGATGCTCCTCAAAATTGAATGTATATCACTTAATTTGTTTGAAGCATAATATTCCTCTTATTTTGTATAAACCTGAGAATATATTTTCTCTAGTGTTTTTTGACTCTATGGAGTATCTACATGTATATTTACTATATAAAGCTATAGTTGGAGGACCTATTTAGTATTAATGGATGTATTAATCTGAGTGATATTTAAATAAATTTATGAAGAATGTTAAGAATAAAACACATCTTGAAGGATCAATTTATGAAACATATATGATGTACGAAATAATCTAATGTGCTTGTATTACTTTGACCCAATGTCACGATCAACAAGGAGTACTATACCTCAAAATTTGGGTTATCCAGATTCATGCAAATCTTCAACTACATCTTTATTCAATAGATGTTGTGAGCCACAAGCTTTAGCATCGTGAGCTTTTGATTGATAAGGATATAATAGCTGCCACAGTGTACGCATTGCTTAACCGTGATGAGTCGAGCCATATCTCAAGTAAATATGAGTTAACTTTTCATATATTTATAACTCATAAATAATAATTGCTTAAAATTTATAGGAGTTTCATTAATGGTTTGAGTACATCAATATCAAAAGAAATTTAAAAGATAGTTAAAACAAAATTTCCAAACAGGTTCAAAAATATGTTATACACATTGACTACTCTTTCTCATTTGTCTTAATGAGTTAACACAATAAACATGCTATTGATATAACTACATTTGATCAATCATTCAAGTCCACACTTAAAGTAGTGAGTTATAGTTTCAAGGATTATTGGATCTAACTTAGGGACTAAATAAATTAGTAAAATATTGACTTTTTTTTTTGTAAATGGCTTTAAATTCCAAACCAAATTTGTGTGTAAAGGCATGAAGATAAACAATTTTATAGTTTGTGTAAGAGGGAATACCCATATATATATATGATTCTGAGTATTATGGGGTCTTACAAGAAATACTAAAGTTGGAATATCTAGGTGATGGAAACTCCATGTATATTTTTAATTGTGATTGGTTTGATCCAATATAGAATAGGGGTACAAGAGTACATTCACTATACGATATAATATAAGTAAAGTGGGATATGGGATATATAAAATTCGATCCATTTATCATTACTAGCTAGGCTAGCCAAGTCTACTTTGCTAACTATCAGGGTAGATTACGAGTAAAAAAGATTGGCTCATGGTCATCAAGACCAAATCCATGAGAGTCATTCAAAAAACCACATTAATATCACCTGCACATCAAGAAAAGCTTATATCAAACTTAAAAGATCTTGATAATGATGTTGACGACCAAATTACAACTAATGAGAATGAGTTACAGTTAGATGAAGTAGATTTAAAAATTGAAAAATAAAATGAGGAATCTGTTAGTGATGTATATGAACTATCATCGCATGGAAGTGAATCAACAAATGATAATTAAATAGAAGGCAAATTTATTTAACGTATGTATAAGTTAGTTTAGTTTTTAATAGCATAGAAGTAGTTACAAATCATATGAAGTGTATGAGTTTTTTTAACAACATAGCAGTAGTTACTTCACTTTGTTTTTTGTTGCTCTACTTTTTAGTTGATATACTTTATTTTAACAGTTAGCAGTACTTACAATTTTTATAAAATGCATGTTACTAATATTTTTCAATATTATTTGCAGATAGCTTATCGTGATGACCCCCCTAACAATCAATATCGATCAATAACGTATTTATTAGGCGAAAGAAGATAATTAGTGGCTCATATGGCAGGACTATACATATTGAGGAGACCTCTTCTTCTCAGCTTGCCACTCGAAGCCCACCTTTACCTACTCCTTTAGCTAGTAGTCCTCAGTTTTACTCTCCAAACCCCTGTTTTCCTTTACCAAACCCCACGCACAGTATTCCATTCTACCATTACTACTCCCACCACCTTCTCATAAAGTCCCTTCGACTTATCCATATCCATATATGTCTCGCCATTCTACCACCTACCACCAACTCAACCCTTTGTAGGTGGAACTTCCAATGCAGTTGCAATGAAGTAGATGTCAAATGGGCACATGTTGATTGCACATGAGGGTGGCACATATATACTGAGGACATTCTTAAAACTACGGATTAATATAATTTGATAAATATTTTTACCTAACATATTTTGTGTATGTTTTATCCATCGAAGCATCCCACACATAAGATACGGGGCAGTATACGGATCAGGTTTGACGGTCCTTATATTTTTTAGAAGAAAATCCCAAAGAAAATACACAAATTATGATTCAAGGAGTCTGACATTAGTTATTAATAAAAAAATATATATTATATTTTTTTAATTAAGCTAACAAAAATATTATATATTATATATTTTTATATGTAGAAAGATTTTTACTGGTTGCCCGAGCATAATGATAAGATGAAAAATTTTTTTTGAGAAGCATGGGTTAACTCACTTATGAGACATATTTACAGACATAAGAAAGTGAGGCAAGCAGCCCCTTTGGATTGGTGAGAGTGTATGGACCGAGCTGGCCAGTATTTGGGGCAGCCCAAATTATAGAACAAGAGGAGGGACCATAATAAATAGAAAAGAGCTTCTAATGTTGGGTACATGTGTAGTTCACTCCATATTAGGGGCTCAATTCCACACACATAGCACATGTGACATTTCCTTAAGAATTTTAATATATTTTAATAATGTATTTAGTTATGAATGCTAATATAAGTATATTGCAGAGAGTTGTTGGGTAGAGAACAGTTCGCTGTTGAGTTGTATAGTCATACCCACAAGCTACAGGAGGATAGATAAGAGAGCAAGGAGAGTCTACGTGAGTATATATATAAGTTTAATATTTTAGATGTTATGTATAAATTGATTAATCTTGTATTAACTTTTGTAGGAAGAGTATACATTGTGAAACCCTTGAAAAAAAAAAAATTGTGCTGTTTTTCGTATGTACTATCCTGGTTAGTACGGGACGAACCGTCAGTACGAACTGAAGAAATTGTGAAGAAATCTGTATGGTTCGTCTGTACGAACCTGGATGGGTCGGTACGAACCGAGACAGAGAGTTTCGTCCAGGGACGAAAATTTGGAATTTAATTTTCGTCTGGACGATTTGATCCAGAGAAGATCGTCCCAGGACGATCGGGACGAACCTGCTTGATAAATATCCGAATAATGTCGTTTTTGAAGAGAGAGAAAGCCCAGGAGAGAGAAAACCGAAGGAAAAGAGGAAAAAGTGAATTTTTGAGCGACTCCGATCCGTTTTCGTCCGTCGCCGTAGTTAAAGAAGTTGACCGACTCGAGGTAAGGCACATTTTGCCTTTCTCAATTTTCAGAAACAAGATTTTTGACGTGTTTTCTGTTTCGAATTTTGTTTCCGTTAGCGAATTTCTGGTATTATTTTCTTCTGACAAAGGTTTTATCGTGTAACTTTTGGTATGTTTCTGAGCTGATAATCGTGCACGTTTTGAGTATTTTCTGAAAGATTTTTACCGGATATTTTGGATTTTGCGGCGTTTTAATTGAATTGCAAATTATCGAGATGCTGAAATATGTTACTTCAGTACAATGAAAGTCTTATAATATTGTTGTGGATATTCTGTGGTAATTTGGTAAGTTTCTGAATCTGTGAATTTTGTATAAATTCCGTATACTGTCGTTATGCCGCTGGTTTTTCGTACGAATTCTGCTTTTGTCCTGAATTCTACGTTGAATGAATTGATTAATTGTATGCTATCAGAAGGGAGTTATAAGGGGCCAGAATCCTATGTGATTCCGTTGTCTGGGTCAGGGAAGGGAGACATAAGGGGAAGTTCTCAAATCTGAAATTTTGTATATTTGTTCTGTTCTGATGCTATAAGCACAAAAGGGAGCCATAAGGGGAAGTTCTTGTGCTATAAGCACAAAAGGGAGCCATAAGGGGAAGAGGGGAAGTTCTGACCTATGGAAGGAAGTTCTGTTCTGAAATTATCTATTATGTAAAGCTGTAATGTGATTATTTCTGCTATGACTTCTGTACGTTGTTGGTTATTCTGTACGATCCTATCTAATCTGTGATTTGAAGCTTTATGATCTCTGATTGAACTTGGATTTAGATATGACTTCAGTTTTCTGTATCCGATGTTTCATTTCTGATTGAGCTGTTATATGTTCTGTTGTTGACCTCAATTTTGGCTCGAGCGCGCTCGAGCTCGTTCGATCGATCCAATCGAACCTCGTCGAACCCAATTCGAGCTCGAATCGACCCGACTCGAGCCGGATCGGACTCGAACATGTTCGATTAGACTCGATTAATTGGTTTTCATCGCGTCGTACTTGATTTGATTTAAATTGATATTTATTTTAGACTTAATTTCATGCGATCGAACTCGTTGGGCCGGCTCGAACCCGAATTGACTCGAATTGAGTCGAATTCGGACTCGAGTCTAATCTGATTTTAGCCAATTTTGACTTGATTCAACCCAATTTGGTCCTATCAAAGTATCATTTGACTTTCTAAATTATTTGAATTATTTCCCTAAATCTAGTAATAGCATCGACGGCCACGATCGAGTGAGATCTGCGATTCGGCCGAAATCTCGCGTCTCAGTTGATTTCCTGCGGCTGGAGCAGACGTCGAGCGACGAGCGAAGCTGTTTCAGGGAGTTTTCGGAAGATGGAACACAAGGCGACGCTTGGCGGGCTTCCTCTTTCGGCGTCAAGATGGATTTACTCAAGACGAAAGCGTTCTCTCTGGGCACTCTCCTCCTCCGACTCTCTCTCTCAATCTCACGCTCCAGCTTTCTCCCTCGCTCTCTGAATCTCGCGCCCTCTCATCCCTGCTCTCTCCCGCTCGGTTCGAACCAGGAGGCCGCACCTCCTTGCTCCTGTCCGAAGCCAAGCCAAAGCCCCACCCACGTTCGCGAAGCTCCCAGCTCGACGCCGATCGCCCCTGTTCGCGCGACCCTAGCCCGTTGCCGGCCTCCCTGTGCTCGCTGGACCGAACCCGACGTCCTTGGCCGCCCTTTTCTCTGGGTCGCGAGCTCCAGACGAGGCTGAAGTCGCTCCCGTCCGAAGCAGCTCCCACCTGTACCGATCCCGGCCTCTTTTGTGCGATCCGAACCCACCGACCTGCCTTATTTCTCTTGACCCCAAAGGTGAGCTCTTCCTCTTCCTACTCTTCTTCTTTACTGATTTGCTTCCCTTTCTCCTTCTCCTTTCTTTTCCTTCTTCTCCACTTCCTATATTTCTTTCTGTTTTCATTCTTTTCTTTCCTTCTATCTTGCTGTTTGAATGAGATCCTTTTAAGATTAGAATGCTGTAGAGTTAGGATAACATGCTTTGATTGCTTTATACGATGGAAATAATTTGGTGAAGTTTTGTCTTTTGCATTGTTGGTATGGCTATTTAGCATATTAGACAATTATGATTTCCTGTGAGTAAAGAGGAAATGGAAGCAAGAGTAAAGCTCCTTGTTTCTTTTGGTTGAGCGTTGTAGAAATATGATCTTCATGCCATCTTGTTTGCTTGACTTTGTGTAGTTGCACACCAATTATTTGATGAAATGTTCCTAAGAAAAATGTTATAATGAGGTTGTTTATTTCCTATCAAGCAATATTGGCTTGTTAAAATCTTACATGAGTGGGCGAATATTTCGTTATTTCTCAAGGAACTTGGAAAGTTTTAAGCATGATTTGTCTTTATCAAATTCGGATGGTAGTTGAAATGAGATTTCAAGTCATCTCATGGTTAGAGTTGTTGAGGTTTTGCCTTGTGCTTTGATGTTTTGGTCAGGGATGCACCTTTCGCTTTTTGTAGAAAAGTATGAAATGTGATAGCCTTTTTTTTTTCCTCTCTCCGGCGAACTTCGTGGACATGTCTTTTTGAGGTATATTAGAAAGAATACGTATCTTGTGATTTGTGAATTAATATTAGCATTTTTATGAATTGATTTGAAAAGCTTTTGGGTGGATTAATTTTCCTACTATTCTCGTCGGATATTTATTGATAAAAATTCGTTTGCATAAGTATGCTTCATGCCTTAATTTTAAATTTTTTTTTTTTTTTTTTTGTGTTTCAAGTGTGAGGTCGAATGCTTTATATTAGAAAGTCCTCTTTCTTTGAGCTTCGGAAAGAACTATAAGCTTTATGTTGGAAAATCTTGTGAGTTATTTTGATATGAAGTAAGCATTTATTAGAACATTATCTATTTTCGAAATTGGGTTGGAGGCTTTTGCTATCCTTCAAACAAAAAAAATCTCATGGTGGTTTTAGTAGAGGCATAAAGAGAGATTTAGCACATGTTTAATAATGTTATTCATAACTTCAAGTATGCCTCTCATGTATTTTTGTTAATTATGAGTTAGTTGAGAAATGGACTTTTGACCTTTTGCAAAGCTTGATTTACACATCTGTAGTTTGTTGTAATACAAGGTGGTTGGCATGGTTTTATATGATGGTTAGAAAAGAGGTCTTGACCCCCTTTCGTGGTGAGATGAAGTTAGAAAATATTGGAGAGGTTGTTTGTTGAATGTGCATCTAAGCGTAGTAATGTATTCTTGTGTGAAGTGCCTTTTTGCAAGCATGTGGTTTGTTCTAAAAAAGGGGAAATTTCATGAATTTCAATAAGAATGTTTACTTTGCTGGCAAGAGTGGAATCCATATAATTTCAGTTATTTCTTTTATGGTTGCTACAAAAAGAAGACTAATGTGACTTGGGAAGGCTCCTCGCACTTTATAAATGTTTGCTACATGGGAATGTTGTAAGTTTACAAGAAAGCATCATCGTATTTATATCTCTTTTTGTCTCATTCATTTTAAAATCCTCTTTCGCCTTTTCAAACCATAGCATTGATTGTGTTTGGAGAAGTGCCACTAGGGAAAATGGTAAGTTATTTCGTTCATGAGCTTTGAATGGTCAACATGTTAGAGATCATATTTCTCTTGATGGGAATGTCGATTCACTGCTTTGAGATTTACTGCTATGATAGGAAAAGTTTTCTTCTAAGTGTATTCTTGAGATGGCTCACGTTGGTGGAGGGATTTTACATTGCTATAAATCTTTCACAGAATTAAGTTGGAAATGACTTCTACATGTTTTGGGGATTCTCCCATGTATGGTTAAAATATTTTGATTAGAAAATCTCATAGATATGCGCTCGCACTTATATAACTTCACCTATACTTAAACTGCTTAGTCTTATCATGAGGGTTTATTAGTGAATCTCCGTATACCTTAGGTTTTGTTTGCGAATTTCATCTGATTTAGTGAGAGCTTGACATGTGCTTTATAATTCCATTTTTTTAGGAACTTCTTTTCCTAAACATATATGACCTTTTTTTTAAAAAAATATCGTATATGCTGATTTAAAGTATTTCTTTTATGACATGTTTAAAAATGAAATACTTTGATTTTGTCCCTTCAAACGAAATGAATATTTGAAATGTTTTGGGAAGTCCTAAGAGTTGTTTTATAATTAAAGAGCTTTATGAAATGTTTCCTTTTATTCGCCTTTACTAAAAGTTTTTCTTACTAGTCGTTGTGTGTTGACAATCTGGAGAGTCGCTTTTGAATGAAAGATGTCTTATTTTGTTTTGGTCGGGATGATTTGTGAACAGTTTTGGATTTGTTTTATGCGACGAATTTTGTAGGTGCTTTACAATGAGAGGTTCTTATAAAACCTTCTTGTTGGAAAGCTTTATGGTTTCCTACCCCACTCCAAATGAAAGGAGGTGCTTGATTATGGGTTGTCGGGTAGAATTTTTGTGTCAAAACAAAATGAAAAGAAAGAGTTTTTTTTTTTAGTAGATAACTTTTGGGAAATTTTGTAGCAGCTCATGTAGAAATTCTTGCAAGTTATTTTGAGATCTATGATTTTATAACTGAATGTGTGTAGAAGGACCTCTTAGTGTCTTTTGGGGAAGTAGTAAGTGCTTTCCTATTGGAATGAAAATCTTTTGGTTGTTATTGCTAAAGATAAATTTTTGAGGTTTAGACTTTAAGAAGTTTTAGGTTAGATTCTCTTAAAGTCTCTTTCTATAGGATGAATTTTGGAGTTTGAGGTATTAGAGATCTTTAGGTTGGAAAGTCTTTAGTGTCCTTTTGGGGTAAGGTAGCTCTTATTTGTTTGAGTTGGATCACTTTAGTGTTAGTTCCTAAAGATAAAAGTAAAGAATTTTTTTGGATGAATGTAAAACGAAAGAGAGGTCTACTTTTTTATTATGTTAGAAGTCAGTCTCATTTTAGTTGT
Source organism: Dendrobium huoshanense (assembly GCA_016618105.1). Classification (NCBI taxonomy): domain Eukaryota; kingdom Viridiplantae; phylum Streptophyta; class Magnoliopsida; order Asparagales; family Orchidaceae; genus Dendrobium; species Dendrobium huoshanense. The sequence continues at coordinate 13,888,492 of CM028342.1, forward strand.
TATTAGATGTGTTTAGAATGTGGTGTAGGTAGTCGAGTCGAAAGTGTCAAGTGCTTCGTTTGGAGTGGGAACAGCAAAGGGCATTGTTGATATAATAGGATGCACTTGACTTCTACGAAGTGTGTCCAATAACAACAATGCCTACACCCCTTTTTGTATTCGATTTTTCGTTAGTTTTCTTCGCCGTTTCTTTTGATGTTTTTTTTTTTGTACTACATGCTTGCAAGATAAGGAGAACCCAAAACACAAACGACTCAACCAAGTAACAAAGGTATGTTCTTATCTTTTTCTTACTGCACTTTCATTTCCTTACATAATCATTTGCTTATAGAACTGCTCTAATACACGTTTCCTTTATATTGTGCGAGGTACCAATTGGAGAGAAATGGATAAGGAGCACTTGGAACTGGAGCTAGGACAGTCGGATCCAAGCATCAGTCGTCCCTACTCATCTAGTAGGGGCGCTACGGGCGGAACCATCGGGTCATAGCCCCCGGTGCTGTAAGTCTACTAAAACTTAGAAAACCTTTAGGGGCTTAGATGTTTGCACGCCTCCCACCCTTAGGGCCTTAGAAACTTCAATTATATTTAGGATTGCTTTTATTTTTTTTTTTTAGATCCCTAAAACCCTGTGACATCCGTATAGAAGTCTTAGGAGTTAGAAAACAACACAACTTTCAATCCTACAACTTTAGTGACATCTAAGGACAAAAACTAAGGACTGAGTCTTAGAAAACATAGACTTAGGGTGCATGTTCCTTATAGGATAGAGACTTTAAAACAAAAACTTAGTGACACGTTTTCCTAGATTTGGATTTTCTTTTCTTAATTCATTAATAATCAACTAATCAATGTTAACATAATTCATAAAATATGTTAAAACACATAATCCTTAATTAAACTATTATTAATTTTTAATAATCATTAAACTTTAAGGTCTAAAATGTAAATCTAAATTAGTCCTAACTAACTTAATAATTGATTCATAACCAATCTAAAATTTAAAAGATGTAGATCATATTAGGATATTAAATTACAAACTAAACTCATTAGGATAAATGATTCTTAAAGATCAAACTTAGAATAATCTTTTAAAAATAATCAACAAATCTCTTAATACACAACAACCGCTCCAAAAGTGAAGTTTATTGGATGGACTACTCCGGGCTGCGGGGCTAAGTGTCCTAAGGAGGCTGGTTCCTCGAGCCTGGTGGCACAACGCCACGAATGAATCTAATGGAGCGTTAAAACCTAAAATTAATTTTTCTAATTTGCATAATTCAAGCTTGATTAATAAATGATTTAATTCACCCTTTTCATTTCTTTTAATAACAAACTACAATAATCAAACAAAGTTAATTATCACTGGGTAACCCAGGCCTACGAGGCTATTAAGTTAGCCCCAAGGAGGGTGAAATAAACCTCACGGCCTCGGTGTGAAACAAAGGTGATAGTTAATCAAACATTAAAAATAAAACATCCTAAAAATCAATCCTAAAACATTAATATTTGAACTTTAACCAAAATCTCTTCTTTGTTCCTTTCAACAAACAAATCAAATATACATACAACTCTAACTAAAACTATCTCATATAGGACCTACCAAAACCACACAGCTAACACACACATAGATGAGTTTGCTAGGACACGACTATTAGCTTTAGGTTAGGCTGTTGTTCTGCTTTACTTTTCAGTACTTTTGTTGTGACGCTCTGCATGTGACCCGTGTGCTGGTTGTTTTTGCTACCTGTTGTAGCTTTTCTGTGATGATTATTTTTGTACTGCTTTGCTAGCTGCTCTTCTCTTTCCTGCACTGTGGTTGTGACGTTAGAATACCCATAGGTTAGGCATGTTCTTTTATACTAATGCTGTCTTCCTGCAGGTGGTCGTGCTCATATAATGCTGCTAAAAAGGGGGCTAAAATTAATAATAATAAATGTATAACTGCTTTAGGTACCTGCTTCAGCTGCTTAGCCCCCAATAATCAGAGCACGGCCAAGTGATTGATGTGTGCATTTTAATTTACATATATAACTGCTTGGGTGAAATTTTTATTATAACTGCTTAGGATAACCCCCGCAGGAGAGTCTAGATTTTTCTTTTCTTTCTGTTGAAATGTATTTGATAGTAAATTTTGTGAAAATTATTAAAATGAGGCATTTTTAAAGAGATAGGAATCCAAAGGGAAAAGTAAACCCCCATAGAGAGTTTCCTTTTTCATTTGGATATTCTTTTGGAGCGTCCGCTACGAGGAGTCCAAAGGGGAAAGTAAACCCCTACAGGGGGTTTCCTTTTTCATTTGGGCATTCTTTTGGAGGACGTACTATGAGGAGCCCGAAGAGCTGAAGATGATCCAAAGACGAATCAAGGAAGTGAAGAAGAAGACTGAAGGCCGAAGATATAAAAATGCCTTATTTTAAGATTTGCGTCGTTCCCGGGTTGTTGTCGGTGGAGCCCGGCCACCATTACTTACTGTACTCTGTGATGTAATATTGTATGGCACTTGCCATGGACACTCTTTCTCGTGGGATTTTGTTTCTGTTGATTGCTTGTTTACTTTGTTTCTATTGATTGCTTGTTTACTTTGTTTGCGCAGTAGAAATGGCATGTGGTCCAATCTTCAGCAGCCTGTGGTCCTACAGCCCCTTTGAACAGCGGAGGCTTCAGCTTATGAAACATCTGCAAGTGTCTATCAACTTCTTCTTCCTTGCTCCCACTCATCTTGCTCTGGGCATCCCCCATAACATGTGCAATCGCAGTCGCTAACTGCATCATACTCTCTGAAGGTACTGGAGCTGCGCTGTGTTGCTCATTCGGTACACTGGATTCTGCTGGAGGATCCATATCTTTTTACCTGCACAATTCAAAACAATAATACACACATGCAATGATGTATGCCAATGAAGCTCTTACAGCTACCCAATCTACCCGACTCTTTATCCAATCCTATAACTCTGGTAACAATCCATTCCTCCAATAACACTGCTCTGATACCAACTTGTCAAGCCCCGAGATCTAACTTGGAAAGAATGTCAATCAATTTCGCAACAATTTACCAGAGTTATCTATAATCTTTCAGTAAACATTCTATCAAACATCTATAAAGTTTAAAACATCAATAATCCAGTCGATTCATATCTCAAAACAATATGTACAATACTCAGGAACTACACTATCAATACAAGTAGAGAAATCTATCCTGTCCTGAATACAAAAGAATCATCTATCGATCAAAAGACAAAAACCTGAAGATCTGAATCAATGCCTATCTCCTGCTCCCGAGCCCTGACCTGAAAATATCAACCACATATAATGAGCTTTACAAAGCCCAGCAGGTCACCTAATACCTATAACTGAAATCAAAGCACGGCAATGCTATCAATATGCATGTCAATCTATTCAATCCGTATCAGTCAATGGTCAATGAGTCAATGCAGCGGAAATTAATAGTCAATAAAACCAATCAATGCAGCGGCAGGCAATTCGATAAATCAATTCAATCAATCATTGTCGTCAATCAAATCAATACGATCAAATCCATGAAATCAGTCGAGAAAAGCAATACGGAACAATGAATCTTAAGCAGGCAATACAGTGTAGAACAGTAGCTACAGTGAATCTATAAAATCTATAGGCAGTAGTACAATGAATCTATACAATGGTCATATCCATGCTATCAATGCAGTATCTATATCAATCAGTGTTCATATCAATGCTCAATGTCGATGCACAGCAATCAATCAGTGAAGTCAATGGAATCGTACGATCTAGTAAATCCAATCAAGTCGATAAAGCAGTAATCTATAAAACAATGAATCCATAAATCAATACAGTAAACATGCAATTCAATAATATATACTGGACAATGTATAATCAATGGTCATGTTGCTGTTGTAGAATTCATATTGCTGTTGTAGATATCAATACATTGGTTCTATGAAAAGAGTCGTCACTCTATTGCCCGTCGGCCGCCCGTCGGCATATAATCTCCTTATGACTCCCATCGTTATATCCATGATCCATGATCTATGATTTAAAGAAAAGCCCGTCGGCCCACCATCCTGTACAGGTATCATCTCCAACCAATGTTCAACCAGGTTATACGTGTTCCAGTATCAATAAGCAATCAATAATCAATATTAGAGCAATCATATCAATAATCATATCTATATCGATTCAATCTATCAGTTTCATACAATTCAGGAATCATACGAAAATCGGGCAGCATAACGGTAGTCGGTCAAAATTACACAAAAATCCTGCAAAAAGACACAATTTTCAAATCTTTCCAAATTACAATAGAATATCTATAACATCAATACAATACTATTATCTTATAGAAACCAAATCAAATCACGTCCCGATTATTTTCTATTCGATTAATATCACGTAGAATCAATTCCGACCGGTAAAATCTTCGTAGAATACAGTCAAATCGTGTACAATAATCATATCTATAACATACTAGAAGTTGTGCGGTGAAAGTTGTGTCAAATCAAAATCATGTCGAAAATTCGACTACTAAAACACAAAACAGATCCCAACTCGGTCAAAACACAACATCTTTGAAAACAGAAACAGGGTTCGGAGTCCTTACCACGAGATCTTCACTTTTCCCAACAGCAGCGTCGGACGAAAAGCGCTCCGCGGTCTCCGAAAACCAGCTTTTCTCTTTTTCCTTTTTCTCTTTCTCTCTCCTCAGATATTTCTGATTTTAATTTTGATTTTTCTCTCTCCTCAAAACGAGCTCATTTCCTTATATTATACTCATATCGGCCTGGCCGATCGACAAATCGTCCCGGGACGATCAGACCAAATCCTGATCGTCCTGGACAGTTCCCAGGGCTGTTGTCTGGCCGATCATTTCTACAGTACAGATCGGCCTGAACGATCTCAACATCGGCCCGGACGATCTGTACAGAAATCCTTCCAGAAAACACACCAGAAATCAGCTGTTTTCAATACACTGATCGGCCTGGACGATCTCAACATCGTCCTGGCCGATTCTGGGAGGAAAATCCAAATCATAGAGGAACAGTAAGGGAACGAGATATTACAGAACCCTGTATGACTGATCGAGCCAAGTTGGGATATTCCCCTTTGATTAGGAAAACCTAGAAATCCCTTGCACTAAACTCACTTTAGAGGAGATAATCTAACGTCCTTAATCGAGAGTCTTCTTAGATCGAGATCTAAGATGTAATTAACTACGGGGGCTTGCGCCCGTAGGAAACTGATCCCCACAATCAAATAAATCCTATTCGGTGCTGATGTATCGAATAGGGGAAATCTCGTGAACTTTTGGGTTATAGATATTATTATCCATCGAGGTTGGTAGGTGAAAGTCGCTATCCTCCATGGCTAATCGTATCTATAACTCCATCTGCTCTTCCATCGGCCTGCTTGTGCCGAGTGTAAAGGCCTACAACCATTTTGTCCTACGGGATAGTGTGATCGTACCCTTTGCATTCGAACCACACGAGCGGAATCCTTTCGGAGACCCACATCTGTCTGTTATACGATTTCTGTACGATTGTTCGAATTCTGTATGGAGACTTTTCTGATATGTTTTCTGATGTGAGTTTCTGATTATTTTGATTGGTGAGTGATGTCTTGCTGAGCTGTTAGCTCATCCTTATTTTCTGCGTGGTTTTCAGGTTCTGGGAAAGGGAAGGAAGTCTTGGATTAGACGTTCAGAGTCTGATCTGAATTAGGTACTTGATACTTTTGATTTTTGTGCAGTCATGACTTTTCTGTTCTGTTATTTCTGTCTGAAGCTATGGATTGTATTGTATATGATTATTTTGACGAAAGAAAAAATAGATGAATCATTATGCATTTGGATGTTTATAGTAGCTATGTGTTTTTCTGTATGTTTAATATTTGGAAGAAAGTCTGAAGCAAATTCCAAAGCTAGATCCTGGATTTTTAAAAGTTCCGTCGCGGCCCGATGCGAGCGGGATCCGTCCCGGTCGGGTTGGGTCGTGACATACATGGCTTCGAGAGAGCCCGTCTAGAGTAGGAGAGAGTTCCTATTAAGAGATCTGTAGATTATTTTGACAGCTACACTTGATCACAAGCAGTAGGTGGAATACAAAAAGGATGAGTTTATGGATTATACTCACAAGCGTATGCATACGAAGGGCAGACCTCTAATTGCTCTAGCTTCTTAGCAGACATCCAATATACTTTATATAACCAACATGTGACTGTCCTTTTAGCAGAGCTAACTTAAGTCTGAAAATCTTAAGCTGACATGCATTTACATATGCAAAAAAACAAGATATTAGAGGAGTTGTATAGAATGAGTTTGGAGCAGTTCAGTGGGAAGCAACCAGCATCGGCATGGGAGGAGAATGACAAAACAAATTATTATTAGACTTTTTTTTTTAAATTACAGGACATTTTATTACTACGTATTTGTACATTTTATGGTCCATATATATTGTGTAATGAATTTGATGTTTATTTTAAAAGAAATTGGTAATTGCATAATATATTTCTGTGATTAAATGTCACATTACATATAGCATTAATATTTCTGTTCGAAGTTGAAATGTACGTATGATATATATATATATATATATATATATATATATATATATATATATATATATATATATATATATATATATATATATATATATATATATATATATATATATATATATACGTTTTATAGGATTATTCTGTTGTACAATATTTAAGACACTACAGGAAAAACACCTAATACCGGCGGCCTAACCAGCGGTTATATGGCCGCCACTAGAGAAAGTGCTTTTTAGTTTCTAGTGCATGTTTCAAGAAGATTTTGAGTGGATTATCTATATGTAACAATGATAAGACAAATTAATGCAATACGTCACGCAAAATATTACGGCCAAAAGTTCTGACAACCATTTTGTTGGTGATACTGGCCTGTTATCTCGACGAAAATAACTGGTGGCTTGACCGCAGGTATTTCCGGTGGTTATATTTTCCCAGAAATTTTGGCGAAAATCCCACTGGGAAAGCACAATATGGAATTGCCATTTTTTTAGATTGTATTTATGCGGTAAAATTGCTAGTGAATCCACAATAAATAGTTTTGATGGTGTTATTTCTGTCTAAAATGTATTTCTGACGTGCGTTTTACCATCAACGCATTTTTCGCCAAAAAATCTATCAAAAAGTTAATATTTTTGGCGGATTTTGGCAGCTAGAAATACCAATTTTTTCTATAGTGGTCATGCATAGTAAGTCTAACAGGAAGACCTGCTCATTTTATCAATGATCCTATGACATTATATATATTATCTTTCAAGCATATTATCATGCATTTGTTTTCCCATATTATTATTTACTATCAATTATTATAACATATCCATATGTATGAATATGTTGACACATACATGAATGATTATGTTGGCATACATATATGCCTGTCATAGATGGATAACCTAATGAGTTTATGTATGTTGCGGGCTAGAATATACGCGGCGATAAAGTTAGAAATTTTTTGTCTCAGCGTTGTACCGATATCTAGCACACAAATATGAGAGAAACAGAAACACCAGGTTTTTAACATGGAAAACCCTGGAAAGAGAAAAAAATCACGGGGTCACGCCCAGTTGAAATAATTCCACTATTATTTGTTTCAAAATACAAGAGGCTGATTCATCTTTAAAATTTAGGACGATTATATTACAATGTTTCACTTCCGGATTGAAATCCAATCACAATGTTGGGCAGAGTTTTGGCTTGGAGATCGGGCGGAATTGTGGTGTCACTTGAGCGTTAGGTTGAATTCTGGCGTCTCTTGGGCGTTGGGGAGAATTCTGGTGTCACTTGGACATCTAGCAGTATTCCGATGTAACTCTGGCATCCAGCGGAATTCCGGCGTCACATGGGCGTCGGGCAGAATTCCGGCGGTGGTCGTGGAGAAGATCTTCCCTCCAATCATTCTCTTATTCTTGCTTCTAGCTTGGGTCCCCTCTCATAAGAAATGAGGGGTCTATTTATAGATTTTATGGAGTGGCATGGACCACAAATACATTAGAGATCAGGGGCAAATATAGAGTCGTTCGGATGAATGGCCGATATTGAATCCTTCGATCATGGGCCATTTATTAGGCATTTGATGATCTTAATGAATTCAGAATTTGGAGATCTTGGGCTCGTTGGATTTGCCTCGTCGAGCCGCTTGATTTGACTATAAGCTCGTTAAATTCGAAAACCGTTTGGTAACTCAAATTGTGGTATGAACTTTCCAATAGTGCTTCGGGTCCTTGATTTGGACTCATTTGGGCTCGGATTGAGTCGAATTTGGTGTCGTTGGGTTTGTATTTCTGAGGCGCTCAGTTTGATTGTAAGTTTGCTGAAATCGGAGTTCAGGTGATCCCAAATTTAATTTTTGAAGTTTCCGGTTCGATTTTGCCTCAAGATTCGTGCCCAATCAAGATAATTTTTTGAGGATATATCAATTTAATATTAATAACTAAAAGGATATCACTTGTGGGGAAAAATAAATTACTATTATTGGAATAATTGATTGCTACTAAATTAAAATAAAAAGCTTAGATATCTTAAAATTAAATTTAGAATAAAAAAATAAAGATAGTGCTCCTATATTCACATCTTTTTTGAAATTTTAAGAATTTTCAATAATAATATGTAAGAGAATAGAGTATCTCTTCATCTCAATTTTCAAAATATATTCGAAAAAAGTTTAATAATTTAAAGATATTCTAATTTAATTAAAATAGATTTAAGAATTAATAAATGATAATTTTATTATATTTTAATTTAATTATTTAAATCAGAAATCTAGAGCAATTAATCATCTAAATAATCTACCAAATTAAGTAGTTTTGGTTAAAAATAATAAACAATGCATATACTTATTTAAAGATAAAATAGTTTTATATAAAATATTTGTATAAAATATGAAAGATAAATAATAAATAGCTTAATTTTTTTATTTTTCACAGATTTTATACAAATATTATAAAGTAGAATCCCATAAAGCTCAATAAACTAGTATGTGCATCAAATCTATATAGTAGTCGTTGTATCTATACCATCAATCAATTCAGTAGACAAATCTTCAGATCTAAAATCTCAATTAAATCGTTAAAAAATCTTCGTATCAGTAATATCAATCAAATCAGTCAATAATATCAATCGTATAAAGAGAATTCATCGATTCAATAATATCAGTCGGTATAAAACATCAAATCAATAATATCGTTCATGACTGTTGAAATCAAATTAATGAAATAAAATCATAACATCATTTGAAATAGTTGGAATCAATCTATGGCATAGAATCGTATCAAGATGTACACATGTAATTTAGTTATCCAATATCACGTGCTCAATGAATCACATGCAATCTAATCTATATCACGTGTTCAGTGAATCACATGTCATTTACACAGTATATCACGTGCATAACATCAGTACAGTGAATCAGTAGTAGCAGTGCCTGTATCAATATCAGTAACAATCCAGTGACATGAACATTAATGATATAATCGTGAAATCATGCATTAACAATAAATATGTATAATATCGATATAACCGTACAGTAATATATCCGTTTAGTATCAGTAAATGCGTCAATATCTAAATCCGTACAGTAGTAGTAACAACACTACAAACATGCAAAGCAGTAACAATACTGCTAAACATGCAATTCATTACAGTAGTCATACAGAGCAAGTAGAAACACTGGCTATTAAGGTGTTTTTCAGTCTTGTATCAATATCAGTATCTTGTATCTTGTATCAGTTTGCTTAGTGAAAAGGGTCGTCACTCTTTGCCCGTCGGCACAGTAATCATCTCCTTATAACTCCCTTCAGTAATCAGGTGATCAGTAGAGGATACCACTAAACCCTTTTTAAAGAAAATCTCGTCGGCCCACTATCATGTACAGGTCAATCAGTCTCCAACCAATGATTCAACCAGTCTTTACTTGTCTTTCACACACACAGTACACAGTAGTATCAACAATTTCAATCATATAACTATATTCATCATTATCTTATCAACACATTGCAACCAATAAACATGATTTAGCTCAATTTAGAAAAACCCTTAAAATATCGTATAGTAGATAGAAGTCGTTGTAAAATGCACAGTTCCAAAAAAATTACCAAATTACTAGAAATCGTGTAAAACAACGTTTTAAAACTTTACTTATATTGAATCAATATTTTTCAACATCCGGATAATTTTTTATTCGATAAAATCTCACAGAATTCAAAATATATGGTGAAAACTTTTCAGAAAATACTTAAATCATTTAAAATCATCATTTCCATAACATACCAAAAGTTACGCGATAAAAGTTTCGTCAATATAAAGATATACACATTTTTCGGTAACAGAAAAACAAAACTGAGCAGAAAAATACCAAAACACAAAATATTCGAAATTAGAAATAGGATTCGGATTCCTTACTACGAGACGAACAATTCTTCTAACTGCGTCGACGGACAAAAATCTCTCCGCGGCCTCCGAAATCAAGCCTTTTCCTTCCTCTTCCTTCTCTTTCTCTCTCCAACTTTCTCTTTCTTCAAAAATATCTCAAAATATCTATTTAATGAACTCGATCGTCCCGACGATGTCTTCCATTCATCTCGGGACGAAACTCTCTGGACAAAAATCGTACATATGAAAATTAATTTCAATTTTTTTCGTCCCTGGACGATGCTCTCGGGAGAAATTTCGTCCCAGACGATCTCATGTTCGTACGGACGAACCTGCACTTTACTCAGTTCATACAGTCAGTTCGTACGTACTAACCATACAGATTTTCATAATTTTCTTCAGTTCGTCCCTTACTAAGGTCAGTTCGTACAAACTAACTGCACTTTAAAAAAAAATGAACTTCTGAGGAGGTTTTACATTGGCCTATTTACTCGACGGAAATAATTGGTGGCTTGACCGCAGGTATTTCCGGCGGTTATATTCTGCCAGAAATTCTGGTGAAAATCCCACCATGAAAGCTTAATATGGAACCGCCATTTTTAGAATGTATTTCTGCCGAAAAATCGCTACTGAATCCACCCGAAATAGTTATGATGGTCTTATTTTCATCAAAAATGTATTTCTGATGCGTGTTTTACCATCGATGCATTTTCCACCAGAATTCTATCGAAAAGTTAATATTTTTGACGCATTTTGGCCGCTGGAAATACCAGTTCTTCCTATAGTGGTCATGCTAGATAGTAAGTATAGCAAAAGTACCTGCTCATTTTATCAATGATCCTACGACATTATATATATATATATATATATATATATATATATATATATATATATATATATATATATATATATATATATATATATATATATATCTTTCAAGCATACTATCATGCATATGTTTTCCCATATTATTATTTACTATCAATTATTATAACATATCCATATGTATGAATATGTTGACACATATATGAATGAATATGTTGGCATACATATATGCCTTGCATAGATGGATAACCTAATGAGTTTATTTAATATTAATAACAAAAAGGATATCACTTGTGGGAAAAAAATGAATTACTATTATTGGAATAATTGATTGCTACTAAATGAAAATAAAAAGCTTAGATATCTTAAAATTAAATTTAGAATGAAAAAATAAAGATAGTGCTCCTATATTCACATCTTTTTTGAAATTTTAAGAATTTTCAATAATAATATGTAAGAGAATAGAGTATCTCTTCATCTCAATTTTCATAATATATTCGAAAAAAAAGTTTAATAATTTAAAGATATTCTAATTTAATTAAAATAGATTTAAGAATTAATAAATAATAATTTTATTATATTTTAATTTAATTATTTACTTCAGAAATCTAATGCAATTAATTAATCATCTAAATAATCTACCAAATTAAGTAGTTTTGGTTAAAAATAATAAACAATGCATATACTTATTTAAAGATAAAATAGTTTTATATAAAATATTTGTATAAAATATGAAAGATAAATAATAAATAGCTTAATTTTTTTATTTTTCACAGATTTTATAGAAATATTATAAAATTATTATATATTTATATATCTAATACTTTAAATTAATAACTATATAATATATAAATTTAAAATCGTATAAAAATTTATTAATATTTATTTTTAAATAAAATATATATTTTTGAATATATTTTAATATAATTAAAATATTACGTATATAAATGCAAATTCCTATGATATAAATGTAATTTTTTATTATAAACATCACCTCTTTATGTAATCCCCGCCAATTCCCTCCAAACCCTCTCTCTTCCTCTCGTACTGTTCTCCTATAGAGAGAGAGAGAGAGAGAGAGAGTAGCAGGGATGGAGAGTGTAGATTTCGGCGGGAGCAGCGGCTGGAACGTAAACCGGATGGGTAGTCCATGGAAGCAGGTCGGAAACGTATGGGCAAGCTCCGACGAAATATTCTCTCTGTCGAGGGAGAGCTCCGCCGTCGCAGATGAGGAGCTGGCTCTACGGTGGGAGGTGATGGACAAGCTACCGGGCGGTGACGGAGTCCACGACGGAGGTGCCGGAGCCCTAATGAATAATCTCGAATACTACGATGCCGGCGAGGATCTGCGGAGGCACTTCAATTTTCAGGATGTGAATGTAAAGAAGATGGGGCTCGCCGACCGCCAGAGATTAATGGATGGTATCTTCCAGAAGACGGAGGATGATAACGCTGTCTTCCTCAAGAAGCTTCGCGACAGAATAGATAAGTACGATTCCTTTCACAGTATTTGTATGCTTTTATTGCTATTAATTTATATTATATATAGCAATGAGAAGGTAGAAGGTCATTTGTTTTTGAGCTGTTCTTGCATCTAATTTTTCTTTGAATTTTATCCCCATTGTCTTTGAATTTTATCCCCAACAACAGTCCAAATGACCTAGGAAGAGATCAATTGCCCACCCCGAAATTTTTTTTCCTTAGAGAGAGTAAGTGTTTTAACTATTTTGCCCTGTGATAAATGTATCTGTTCAAACTCTTAGATTTTTTTTTTTTTATTAATTTATTAGATTATATGTGCATCAATCTTAGTTTGACCACCTTTGTTTTAATTGATTTGGCACCAGCTTTGTTTTAAAATGAATATATTTAGCATTAATATAAAAATAAATCTAATAGCTATAAAATTCATCTAAATCAAACTTTGGTATCATCCACATAAGGCCATTTGTCTTGATGTAAATCAAGGAAAGTAAAAGGAAATGGAAAACCTATTTTTTATTTGTCTTCTTTGTTTGTTTCAGATGTAATTAAAATAAACAAAAAAAGAAAAAAAAAGGAGAAAGTGATTTAACTAGGTTATATTTTAGGGGTCGATTTTTAGAGTTTAAATCAACATTGATTTGTGATAACAAGAATTTGATCAACAGAGACAACATTCATCAGTTGAATCTTCAGCTATATATGGATTTCTTTTGAGAATTGGATCACAAAACTGTCTACAATTTTTCTTTAGATGAAAAAAAAAAAAAACAAATGTAAGCCATTGAGTTTAATTAGTCAATTTTATATGGCTTTGAACAATTAAAAAAATATGGAGTTGATTCCAAAAAGTTAAATTAGGACGGTCTTCTATAATTCCACGCCTTGATCACTATACGGAGATATCAAAGAATCATCATCATAATTTAATTACATGCGACAAAATTAACTAAGGGCCGATTGAGATCATTTCATATTCTTATTTTTTATTATATATTTAATATGAAATAAAAATAATTGATATTCTAAATAATTATTGTCTTAAATTTTATTGAATATTGCATAAGGCGATAATTGCTGACATCAATGGAGGGAAATAGTAGCTGTGACTCATGGCAGCAGCGGAGTCATAATTTTTTTTTAAAGAAAAACAATTTTATTCCAAACAAGAAAAAGAGATTACAATAAGGACCCAAAGATAACTGAAAAACAGAGAATGTAAGCAAACTCAACAAAAGGACAATCAAAGAGGCAAGAGCAAGGAACCAACAACGGACTCAGGGGTAGCAGAGTCATAAAGTTTTTTCTAGTGGAGGCGTAAATTAGGTTTTTCAAATATTCTTTTAATTTTTTTGAGCTCTGCTCTAAATTTTTTTATTGTGCTATTTTATAAAGATAAAATATAAGATGATAAAAACATACAATTTATAGCATATTTTCTTTATATTATGAAAGATTTGAATGATTACTTCTTTATTAATATAATTAAATATTTCTTTTGTGTATGAGTTACTAAAGTTTCATTAATCCATTGTTCTCCAATTTTATTTCATAGTTGATTTTTTATAATAGTCAAGCAGAAAAAGCTCTTTCAACTTATATGACATCTATTTTAAAATATATATATATATATATATATATATATATATATATATATATATATATATATATATATATATATATATATATATATATATATATATATATATATTGTTAGCCTGTGAATATGCTGAAGTATGCTCTAATCATAATCTAATATATATTAATGTAATTAAGTTAATAATTCTTTTTGCAGAGCTGGCATTCAGCTTCCAACCGTTGAGGTCAGATTTGAAAGCATAAATGTGGAGGCTAAGTGCCACGTGGGCTCTAGAGCATTGCCGACTCTTCTTAATGAAATAAAAAATGTTGCCGAGTCAATGTGGGCTTTTCTTGGTATAAAACTTAGTAAGATGACAAACATCAACATTCTCAAGGATGTCTCCGGGATCATAAAGGCATCAAGGTATTTTATTAATATTCTATTTGATATGCACAAAGTGGCATGCTAGAAATAGTTGCAAAGAGAGAAAGTTTCATAAAGATTATCATAAAACGTTTTAATCTACTTGAAATTTGCTTAGTTTTTTTGAGTCAGCTCAAAATCAGCTCAGCAAGTTCAAGTCTACTGTTCAATACAAATTTATAGAATATTATAGAAAAAGTACTGTAGTTTTAGATAAGAAGAATTTATGTTAGATTAATGACTGATGCTGATGGTAAATATTTCGAACTTTAAACTAAAATTATGCTCTCAAGCAAGCAATTAAATGTAATTCCTCTTTTTTTTGGTGTATTATAGGATGACATTGCTTTTAGGACCTCCATCTTCTGGAAAGACTACACTTTTACTAACTCTAGCTGGAAAGCTCAACCCATCACTGGAGGTTATTATCTTGGCTATTTATTTTGCATTCAGTTTATTAATTGCTATCTTCTTTTAAAAATGACGATGTTTCCTCAAATTCGGATTAAAACTGTTGGTCGTTGATATTAATCAGCGATCAATTATGTAACTTATGTTGATGTCTAATGAATTCGTTTTTGCTTAAGTTACTGAAATACTGATTTGCGTACCTTTGAAACAGGAAATTCTGTTGTATTCATTTTTGAAATTATATGAATTATTTGGTAGTTGATTTACTTGAATATAGACAAAATTTAATATTTACCTAGATTTTTTTTTGATAAAAAATAAATATTTCTGATTGGTGACTTATCTTCAGTTGTAAACAAGTTCTAGGCACATTTTCAGCAAATGCATCACAGCTGTCTGGCCATAAATGCAGGGGCAGTGGGAACTCAAATGCTAGAAAAAAAAAGGAAATTAAATTTTGTTAGAACTTTATAAACTATGTAATACTTAGAGTGCCAAAAATACTGTGTTAAAGGGCATTATTATGCATTTGCTGTGTAAAATCTATTAGCTAAACTTAAATTTATTCAGAGAAGTTTATCATAAGGTTTACTTTTCCATGTCGACCTACATCAATTTTCCACATTTCATTATTCAAACTTGGAGCTGGGGATGACAATTTTAGGCAATTTGCGTATGTATAATAAGAAGTAGAAGATTCATCAATATAATGGTTGAATAGTATTAAAATCGTAGGATTTGGAATGAAAAGTGTAGAACAAAGATTCTGTTGATAATTTTTTTTCCAAAAAACTTGGCAAAAGAAGTTTAAACCTCATGTATAACTTAAAAAGAATGAATGGAGAATCTTGGTATTCACAAAGACTATCCAAATATTTGGGACATGGCTGTTCGTGTTGATAAGGGTGAGGCTATTAACTAAATATTTATGAATAAAGGAAACTTTTTAATGTATGGAATTTGATTTAGGATGTTAATGTAAGATATATTTGAAGCTTCTTTAGGTGGCTTCCACAGATAATTTTAAAAGACAAGTATTTGCAGATGACAGGAGAAGTGACATACAATGGATACATGCTGAACGAATTTATACCACAGAAGACAGCAGCATACATTAGCCAAAACGATATCCATACCGGTGAGATGACTGTGAAGGAGACACTAGATTTTTCTGTTAAATGTCAAGGCATCGGAGATAGATATGGTAAACCTTTTAAAAATCACATAGTACTAAAAATATTCTTTACTTTTATGGAGAAATTTGTTATTATTCCAAATTACGTATCCTTTCTTAAATATTTATTGGATGGAGTCGATATTTCAGAACTTTTAAGTGAGCTGACTAGAAGGGAGAAGTTTAAAGGCATAGTACCAGACCCTGAGGTGGATCTCTTCATGAAGGTATGCAAATTGCTTTAAAAACAGAGTTCTAGATATGTTTAATATAAATACAAATTTAGGACCTCTTTTGTTGAATTCCCTTTTTAAAAAGGCCAAATTTTCGGAAGCAGCTTCGTTGAGGCAGATTTTAGGAGAAGCAGCGTGTTTGCGAAAGAATTTGTAAAGCAGCCAATACGCCAATGTTTTAAGCGCATGCATAGAATACGCGTACATAAACGGCGCATTCAAAGAATGCGCCGAAACGTTGCGCGCATTCTTTGAATGCGCCGACTTCTTAAGCGCAATCTTTGGATTGCGCTGAATCATCAGGCGTATTCTTTGAATCCTCTTGTGTTCCCCGTTTAAAATGCTTTTCCATGTTTTCACGTTCGATATCGCAATATGATTGGGCAATGTTTTCAGTGAAGAGCTCTCTCAATAAAAATTTCAGTGTAACATGAAATCATGTAAATCTTAAATATATAATATATTACTTTTTTATAATATTTTATGATTGAATAAAAAGTAATAATCATATATGTAAAAAAATTATAGTAATATACTAATATGTATTTATATCCTAAATGAAATATTAATTTTATAATATATTAAAATGTTTAAAGTTAAATTATGTTTAAATTATTTCTGATTTATTTACCGGATGTATAATAAAGATGGAATGAGAGAGAGTTTAGTTTTTATTTAATAATTTTAAAGAAATTAACATTTCTTGAAATACTTTAATGTGTTTTTTTTAAATGCGAACGACCGGTTAGCGCATTTTACTGATTGCGTTGTTTCTTTCGGCGTATTCCTGCTGTAATTTAAAAGTTTGTTAAATTGATTTAGATTTATTTTTGTTATCATTGTTTTATATAATGATAATTACAAATAATTATGAATGATAGATGAAGTGGTTTGAAAAAAATACTAGAAGCCAAAAAAATAGAAAATTGGAATATAAATAGTGCGAGAAGTATTTAACAGTAGTTCATGTTAATGATCGAAAGCAACATAAAAAAAAAAGTATTACATCAGGCTTAGTACTATGCGCATACGTGCTTGCAGCTGGGTTAAAGTTGGACAGCATAAGAATTTTTCTGTGAACTGCTTTTGGATGTTTTGCCAATCTTGGCTATTTAAGAACTCCTTAATTTTTTTACCATCTTTAATATTTAGCTCTTGATATTTCTCGGATAGAAATGCATCTTGATTTGTATCCCAACTTTTATAAAGGATGCAATGTTGCACATCAGCTATCGGATTGTCAACATTGACCACGACAGAACCGTCTTTTGCTCGGGCGATTTCACCAATTCTACTTCTAAGAATACTTATAGGTGCAAAATGACTATTATGATCCCTAAATCTTTGTCGTATAAATTTCCAACCCATATCAGTAATTGTATCTCCAACCACATACAATGGATAACGACATTTGATAACTTCATGATATACGTCCCATAAATTATCGTCCTCATACCAAGACCATTCATGTAAACAACATCGAAAAATTTCATTCGCTCTTGTTTTATCCTCCAAGAATTCATCCATGGGATATGACATAGACTTTGTCAATCGAATTGTACCATCATAGATCAACTTCTTTCTTGGAATAATATGTAGGAAATCCCTTGACGGTGAGCGCTTGATAGAGGAGATCCTTGATGATGATGACATGATTAGCTGAATATTTAGAAAATGCAATTTGAGTATTTATTAGAAATTTAATATGAAAAATTTTTTGTTAAAGAATGATTTGAAGAGCAAGAAGAAGTACATGAGTCTAATAAATAAAACAAATTATGAGGTGAGTACTAACAATAATCATAGATATTAAGCATGAACATAACAAGAAGAAGTATATTTTTCTAGAATGTAATAACACCATCAAGTACATATTATTTTATTTTTTTTAACGCACTACTTCATATTATTTAATAGATATCGTAGACGAGTTTGCAGCTGTGTTTGTGTCGGACAACAGTTGAAGTCGATCTGAAATTGTTGTTGTATTCCCTGCCAATCTTCTCCATTAAGAAATTCCTTTGGTTCAGCATGCTTAGAAGTCTGCGTTAACTGTTTATAAGAATCTAATATGTGCTTATCATGGCCAGGGTTCCAGTTAGAGTATAAAATACGATTGTCTATATCCATCATAGACATTCCCAAACCGGGTTCAATGTCACCATTTTTAGTACGATAAAGTTCTAGAATTCGACCTTTTAGGAAATCAATTCCGACTAGGTGGTGCTTAAAAATTGGAAATCCTTCTTGTATACATTTCCAGCCCAACTCTCGACGTGTATGGTTGCCTCTATACTCCTTCTCCTTCATCGTATCTTCATGTAAGTGCCATAATAAGAAATCTTCATCTTCATCCCAAGTATGGATAATACACCTGAATAGCTCATTTGATGCTACCCTAGCTTCAAGGTCCTCATCGACAGCATAAGATAAGCTTCCACGCACCCGTATGGTACCCTCTCTAATCCATTGTTTGATTTCGGAACTGCTGTTAGCATCTAAGTTGTTGGAGTACATCGTCGAATAATGAACCTGTCATAAAGTATTTGCAGAAGACCTTGAGTAGTATAGAATTTTTCTTTATTATTGATCACAAAGTAATGCATAATTAAATTAAGTTGTTAGTGCAAAATATCTTGTAACTACTATATACGAATAGTCGGACAATTTAATAAGGAGAATTCATATTATGAATAAAATTTTTATAACATATAGTTCAATCCCAAAGATCAATACTAGAATACATTTCAAATCTCATTCTAACGATGCCTAGGTAATGCCCCACTCCCTGGAGTAAATCTATTTGGTGCCCTTCGTCTTCTCCTCTGTAATTGTGGCTCCTCTGATACCTCTGTCTCCTCCTGCTCAACCTCGGTGCGTTGCTGTGAAAGTTGTGTGCCTGGTTGAGCTTGAATACCTCCCGTTAACATCAAGTCCTGCGGTGTTGGGGACGAAGGTATTCATACTGATGACATCCACTGTGGAATGGCCATTGGAAATAGAGATTGTCCACTAGGTTGGTGGTATTGTGGATCATAAAAGATTTGACCTGTTTGACTAGACTGACCAACGTGTGGGCTCCAATGTGGGGTCGAAGAACCTGCTCCAGTGTAATCATAGGGCATGGATGGTATATGCATGGAATGACGATGCGGGTCCGGCACAACAGGTCGACGGTGCCTGCTTCCCATCGATCGTGACGGAGCATCAGAAACAGATCGTCTTGTATGTTGCTGCCCATGAGAGGTCTCTGGGCGATCTTTCCTTTGTTGCTCTGCCTCCGTGGTTGTATCAAAGGTAGTGTAATCGATATAAACCGATTGTTGAACTCTGGCAGACAATTCGGCAACCTGATCAACGGCCAGCTGCAGTGAACTAGCATTTTGTCCCCCACCCCCGGCTAGTGGCTCAAGTATCGCTGATGATCGTATATAGTAATCCGCCTAAAGAGTAAATTTATATGCATTATTTCAAATTATTTAAATTATGTGAAATAATTAATATATGATAGAAAACAAATAAGTACGTACCACCAATCTCTCGCCAGGTGATCGAGGAAAGAAGGTCTCCGGAGGCTCAATTGAAGTTTGCAACAAGTAGATAGATGCCCAAGATCTATACCACCG
Source organism: Dendrobium huoshanense (assembly GCA_016618105.1). Lineage (NCBI taxonomy): Eukaryota > Viridiplantae > Streptophyta > Magnoliopsida > Asparagales > Orchidaceae > Dendrobium > Dendrobium huoshanense. Next base: position 13,908,661 of record CM028342.1, read on the forward strand.
TAGATAGGCTCCTGCTTCTCGGTTGCTTGTCCCTACTGCTGCGGTGATAGGAACCACGTAAGCCCTTCTCTCCTCCCAGATCTGGAGGTAGTCACGGTATTGTATTGTCCAATCTTGATCAGCGCGACCCCGGCCATCGATGCGCCTGAATGATGGATTCATAGGCTCAATATCAATGGTTGGCATACCGGAAAATTGTCTAACAACCCGGTCAGGTAGGTGCCACTCTGCACGTTTCCAACTGATAAGAGGTACTCGTGCCCTCCAAATCTCTTCTCCATCATGATATTGTAATGGAAGGCTAGCTAGAACCGCTTGGGTATATGGCGTCATGATAACCTAGGGATATGTTACATGCCATATTGTAAAATATTTGATAAAATTTTACTTAAATTAATGACATCATTAAAATTATATTATACCTGACTCATACGCAACCCATCAAAGTCATCTCTATACGTCATTGTATTGCCTACAGGAAGCTCACGTATCCTGTCTTCTGCCCACCTATAAATTTGTACAAACCATTGTTATTGAAATAATAAGAAAGCTTTTACTAAATAAAGCGTACTAACCTGCAACCCAGTGGCCGTCCTGCTAAGTCAATAATCTGAGGCACTCGCAGTGTTGGTCGACCAATGTACAATCTTTCCCATGACCAAACTTGTAGGAGTGCCACACATCCCGCTATATATGTCCTCGTTGGCCTAGTCGCGTAGCAGAGCTCCCTATATAGATGTGCAAGAACGGCACCTCCCAAAGACATCCTACTGAAGCTGTCAACATCCGCAAGTAGAGGTAACCATTGTAGTGACACATGACTCCGTGATGTATCTGGTATTAGAAAGCAACCAATCATGAAAAGGATGTATGCACGAACATGTCGTAGGAAAATATCTGGTGCCAGATCATCATAAGATTCTCTGTAAAATGTCCAGCGGAGCCAACGTAGTGGGAGCATCGAATCAATTTGTGAAGAACCCATCCTGAAGGTCGCCACGTCTTCCTCATCGTTAGGGTCATGGTAGACTGTCTCCCGCCCGGGATGCGTACCAAGTAACTCATCACAGCAATTTGGCCACGTGGGCCAAATACGTCCTTCCCCAACAACATTTGGGCCAACCATTGCAGGTCCATCAATTCTAAGCCCCAGTAAAATTTGTACATCCTGCAATGTGATAGTCATCTCCCCGATTGTAAAATGAAATGTGTTTGTTAGTGGGCACCATCTCTCCACCAATGCCTGAATTAGGTTGTGATCCAACCGAACAAACTGCAAATGCCTGAGATTTTGAAATCCCAGATTAGTCAATACGTAAATCATCCGTGGGCAATCAATTGGCCATTCCCTGACCATTCGCATATGAGATGACGCTACCAAAGGAGATGCCTGAAAAATTGAAATAAATTGAAATTAAAATGATATTTATGAATGACATAACTAATAAATTTTGTAACTTCGTTTAGTTAACTTACATGATCAGGATCGTGCGCCCTGTGAGACTCCCCTAGTGACGCAATACTAAGGTCTCTTGGGACATTTTCATCGGTTGTCCGATGAGACGTACGTCGGCTAGAACGCGCACGTCTGGATCTATCGGCCATACCTAGCAAATAATAAAAATAAAAAATTTCAGTTTTTTATTGTCAGTAAAAAAAAAAAAAAAATGTAGTAAGTAAAGATAACCTAGATGAAGAAGGATTATGCGGACAAGTTGATCTATTGTGGCCAGTTCTTTTGCAAAATCCACAAGCTTTATTTGAACTACTCGGCCGCTCATCCATCGTGTTTCGAAACATACTCAATCGTGGTCGACCAGCACGACGTCTAAAAGTTGGAGCCAGTAGAGGAAGTAATCCATGCTCTTCATTATAGGGCGGCCATATGTCTTTCGGGGGGAAGACATGAAATAAACTGGCATACGTAGCAACGTAGTTCCCAATCATAAAAAATGGCGATATAAATGCATTATGATCTCATCGCCTAGCTCCAGCTACTGCAACGACATGAACGCAAGGGACATGATAAAGTTGTGGTTTCAGACAAGTGCATGTACAGGTGGCTGAATTTATTATCTCGACCTTGTTTGCTCAGGAGGATGTATCAATAACTTCAAATTCATTTCTGTTAATCGTCACAGGTTCAGGGCAACGTCGAGCATCACGTTCGGCTCTTTGTATCACAGTCATTGTTCGTGGAACGAAGTGTGAGTGGCCTTCCTCAACCCACTTTCCAGATTCAGCTGATCGCTTAAGGAATAGTGCCACGAGGTTATAGTAAATGGATATAATTAACCCTTGAATTGGAAGACCACGGGCTCGTTTAAGGACACCGTTAAAACATTCAGAAGCATTGGTGGTCATAATACCATATCGATGTCCTTCATCAAAAAGTAGTGACCATTTGGAAACGTCACGTTGTACTAATCAATCGAATGCCTCTACCTTTATCATTTTAATTTCATCCATCATTCGATTAAAATATGAGTAATCATCAGTATTTCCGGCAAAATACATTTTATTACTTAATCCCTCACTATCCGGAGTACCTAAACGACGAACCATCTTTTTAAAATTTTCACGCAGGTGACGAAGGCAGTGCCTGTGAACTGCATTTGGAAATACTTCCCTGCATCCACGTACCATTCCGGGGTGCTTATCAGAAACAATGCATAACTTATCCCGAGCAGCTACAGTTGGTACTAATTCTCGTAGGTTTTGTAGGAACCAAGTCCATGATTCATTGCTCTCCGATTCCACCACTGCAAAAGCGAGTGGAAATAATCCACCGTTCCCGTCAATTCCTACCGCAGCCAATAGGGTACCTCGATACTTCCCAAGTAAGAAAGTCCCATCCATGCTCAAGACTGGCCGGCAGTGTTCCCAACCACATATACTTGCACCAAAGGCCCAAAAAAGACTTTTAAAGCGTGAGGTAGGCACGACTTTAATACTGTATACAGATCCTGGTTGTCATAATCGTAAGACCTCCATAAAACAAAAAAGAGAACGATATGATTGTTCGTAGCTACCAAAGGTGGCTTCAATAGCTTTTCTACGTGCGTCCCATGCCTTCATATATGAAATCTTGATGTCAAACTTCGACTCCATTCTCGCAATGATCTCCTTCGGCTTCATGTCTAGTTGTTGTCTAATTATAGGAATGATAAGTCTGCATATAAACTTCGCTGTGCAGTTATGATGTCCGCTTGCCAAAATAGGTTGGGTGCAGGTATGTGGCGGACCACATGTAGAAATTTTCCATAACCCACCTAAACGTTTACTTCGTGATGCATGTAAGCGCCAAAGACAGGGACGATCAACATTTTCATGCTGGGCACACATGATACTCAAACGACTTTTATTTGACGTTGAATTCAAAAATTGAACATTATGAATAATGGACCAACCGTTAACTGCGGCTTGTAAATCTACCTTAGTTTGAAAAATCTGCCCTTCATATAAATCAACTGCAGAAGTTGCTTCTGCCGGGCTGATAATGTTTACACATGGAGCATCAAAATTTTCATCATTATCCCACTGTTGTGTAGTCCTAACAGTTTCGACAAATTCGTTATTCATGTTCATCCCATCTAACCCACCTAAATTTTGGGTGGCGTGATCTTCAATGTACCCTTGGCCATTAGATTCTACGTTGTTAAATTCTTCCATAGGAGTCTGGGAGTATAATCTTGGGCTATCATCATCTGATGAATTACTACTACTGCTATTCATCGTTTCATACCCTTCAACTTCATCTCTATCACCATCAACATGTTCACCCGTGAACGGCTCGTGTTGTGAATTACCGGGTATTGAAACTACTGAGGGTAGGATGTCTTGTGATTGCTCGTAGTTAGTTCTTTCTCAAGAGGGATGTTCAAGAACACTGCGTCTAGGTTCAGTTCTTGGAAGCTGTTGTGTTGGATGAGTTGGCATAAAGGCCTCAGAGGTTGGTGTGGGCCTAATACACAAAAGCTAAATGAGGACAATAGAGAAGTTCGTTCAAATAATTAAGAAAACTAATATTTGGTACTCACATGAAAGCTTCTGCTGATGGGCCATCAGGTCTGCCGCCACTAATTTGCTCAACATCAACATAAACAACGACAGTATGTGTTCTGGCCTCCTTCAATATGTACTCACATACCTCATCATAAAAGACATTGGTCGCAGAAAATCCACCATTATCTCGGATACGACATGTCAGGGTAATAGTGTTTGTTGTTGGATTTATCCTTAGAGCACGCATAATCCTTAACTTTAACATTTCAAGAGTAATTAGTCCTTCGATGAGGAGCGGTCTATTTCTTCCCCCAATATAAGCTGGTGTGAACTCACCCGAAATGCGTAACTCACCATCGAAATATAGCAACAACCGAGACATACTAAGAAGATAAGAAAAACTTATGTAAAAAAATTGCTGATGATATAACGTTCAAATTTACTTAAACTTTGCCCTACTTAAATGTCAATTAATTTTAAAGGTCCTTGGATCATTATCCTAATTTTTAATCTTTGTATTACAAATCCTTCTATCCTAAATAAATAATAGCCTTGCTATCTTGCATATCAAAAAGACTTGAATTCATAGTTTCTGAACATTTTAGAATAGATCATCTTTGATCTAATCCCATTAGAAGAATCTGTGATTTCTAAACATTGTCCGAGTTTTCTTTTATGAAAATTTAAGATATTGAACCCTAAGCTTGACATTAACGTACCAGCCATATCGTGAGTGCATTAATTGTTTTAGGGGTATTTTTTTGTTACACTAGGGTTGTGTCTTTGTCACATCGCTACACCCATTTTCAATGGTTTGTGCCTCCACTAAAAGGTCCTTTCATTGTATTCTACCAATAAAAATGTGCTTATAATCCTAAAACCAAAAGAGTTTTCGACATTGTTTGAATTGTTTAAATTACTCTTATAGGGGACATCCATGTCTAATAGTCCTCTTCTTCAATCCATTTGTGGAAAATTTCAAGCTATCATGTCTATTTTGTGACAAAATTTTTAAATATATATTCTACGGTATTGAAGTGCTTATTTCACATATGAAATAAATAAATTTCCATAATTTTGATATCAAAGTGTTAAGATCATACAAAATTTTTTATTTAACTTGCATTTTTAGTTTGAGTTAGCAATATCAGATTATTCATATTGCTAAGATAGTCACTAGAAATTTTTTGTATAAGATGATGTTGTTTCTCAGGAATTGCTAATCCAAAATGTCTGTCATGTATTTAGAAAATTACTAGAATAATATTTATCATCCACTTTTAGATGCTATGACTAATATAGTGGTTTTGGTTTTAATTTAATATTTTCTTCTTTTTTTTCTTATGTGGCATCAAATTTTAATATATATTTAATATAAATTTATATTTAATGCATAATTTGGTTATAAATTTAAAATAATAATGAGTATTTTTTAATATAACATATATTACTGTAAAGGTATATTATATTATTCATTAAGAGTCATTATAATTATAATATCTTTATTAAGAGTGATATTTATGCTGCTTTATAATAAAATAATATGATTTAAAGAGAAGTTTTTTGAATTTTTATTCAATAGAGATGAATCATTTTAAAATTTTAATGATTTTATAATGTAATAATCGCCTAAGATTTTTTAATTTAATATAAATTAAATAAAATTTTTCTATTTTAACTACTTTTAGAATTAGATTATATATGATATGTAAAGTTATTTATGATTTTTTTAAGAGTTATAAATCATAATAACTATTTAATTAAACTCATATTGTTAAATAAATATAACTTGTTTACACATTAAAATTGATCCTTGCTTTTGGTTACAAAATAAATGAATGAAAAATTAAAAGATTGCAAGTAAAATGTGATAAGATATATTACTAATGGAACAACTAAACAAATTGAACAAATGAAAAGGATTTTCTAAATATTTTTATACCCGAATAGCTTACTAATTATACTAAAATTATAATCTATGTTTATTTGTATGTATGTGTGTGTAAATATTCCATGTAGAATCTAATAATAGTGAAAGTTAATAAATGGCTATGATTATATTTTTAAATTGATAGGCTATGATCATAAATTAGTAATCATATGCTACTTTAAATAATAGGTCATTAATAGTTTACAAATATTTAGGCTTCGTTTGGGAAAAAAATGTTTACTATTTATTTTTTCAAATTTTGGTCATCCATTTTATTTCTTCTAAAACTATATTATCATTTTATTATATTATAAATAATTAATAAATCAATATTACCATTACAAAAGCGCTTGAGTTTCTTATCAAATAAAATTCTTGCATTTCATCTTAACTATTCAAATTGAATTATGACCATTTATTTATGATATTTTTCTTTTTAATTAGAAAATTTAAAAATAATAAACATATAATTACTTTTCATTTAAACAAATAAATGAAATAATTGTTTAAATTCCCTAATGCCTCTTATTCTTCTTTATATTTATTACGTTCTCATTTGTATTCCTCTATTTATATCCTACACTTCATATTCCCTTTTTTTATGGACTTAAGTTTAATTTTAATTATTCAACTAGAATCATGTCATTGATTTATTATCTTTTTATAATTAATTAATATTTTAAAAATAATTGATTTATAATTACATTTCATTTAAACAAATAAATAAATAAATCATTTGAATTCATTAAAGCCACTTAGTCTTCCTTTATCTGTCTTAAATAAATATTCATATTCCTCCATCTTAGGCTTCATTTTTTTTTTCATTATCTTAACTCAAATATTAATCTTTCATTTTAAATATTTAAATTGAATTATGAGTTTTGATTTATTATATTTTATAATTTATTAGTAATTTTAAAAATAATTAATATGCAATCACTTTTCATTTAAGTAAATAAATGAATAAATATTTTAAATTCACTAATGTCTCTTAGTTTTCCTTCATATTTATTAAATATCCATTTGTATTCCTCTATTCATATCCTAACCTTCATATTCTTTTTTTTTTATTATTGTCTTAATTTTCATTTAATTATCCAAATAAAATCAGGGCATTTAATTTATTATAGTTTATTTCAGAGCCTCTTAAAATTCATCAAACAATTCTAAATAAAAAACCTCATAACAAAGAGCTTTTCTTCTAAATGTGAATTAATTATTTTTATAATATTTATTTTAAATATTAAACAAATTAATATTCTTTATTAAATTTTAAATTAAAAAAAAATTATTCATGCGTATTTTGTGCACTTTTAAATAATATTAGTAATTATTATTATTTTTGATATACTTAATAATTATTTATTTAAATAATAAAAATATAACTAAAATAATTATAAAATTTTATATTAACGTGCAATAACAATGCTGTTCAAAACAAACCTAAATATTGATTAGGCACTAAACTTTTTTCTTTCCCTAACCATATTTCACTACACATGACGCTATCCTTAGGATAGGGCTGAAGTATTTAATGCACTAAATATTCTACATACAAGCAGTAAGAAAGCTGCTCAATGAAGACCCAAACCAACCCCATTCACTTCAGCCATGGAAATTTTGACTGCTATTCAGAAGTAGAAAACCATGTCTCTAATGGCATAATTAATTATATCAGCTGTATCTACAACTGAACATATCTGAAATTTCAATGGAAGCACTCAACAATGGCATTTAGCACTCAAGCATTAAAAAAGAAGACTTGAGAGTACAGTCAAATACTTCTTAGCGCAGAAAGACAACATCAACATAAATTTTAAGTAGAAGATTCCATAGGCAACCAAAAGATACTATTTAGGCATGTAATCAGATCAAGTGGAAAGCATCCAGAATATAAATGTGAAAAAGTCCACAATATCTTGCACTTCAAGGGATGATCTGGTAAGATTGTTGGGACTTTTTTACAAGAAAATTGTATGAGAGAAAATGAAAATCAAGAAAAGTTTTGGTCTTATATGAACTGGCAAAACAGCCTAAAAGATCACAAAGAAAAATCAAATAATACAGAAAGAAAGCATGATGCACACTTATTTTAACGGGATCTAAATTTCCAAATACCCAAAACTTCTTATTATGCAGGAACACTATATAGACTATAATATGCAAACCATTCAAAAAAAAAAAAGTATAACTAAACAGCAAAAAAAATTTCTAACCTTCAATTGCTCTGTGAATAAAAACTGAAACGCTACTTCGGTGCCTTCTCCCAGCCTGCTATCCTCAGTTTTTATAAGCAAAACAAATCACCTACCCAACCACCTCAATCAATCCCAGCACTGAATGCCATCATAGCAACTACCAACCACCCCACGACACTGAATTTGCGCTTAATTTCCGGATCTGGTCGGGGAACAGACAAAAATACACAAGAATGCGCCAGCCTTATAGGCGCATTCTACGAATTACGCCATACGTTTCGGCGCATTCTTTAGAATGCGCGGAACGATTACGCGCATTCTAAAGAATGCGACGAACAGTTACGCGCATTCTTTAGAATGCGCGTTACATATAAGCGTATACTTAAATGCGCCATCTTCTATAGCGTAGTTGCTGCTTCTCAAATAATTTTGAAACTACGCTGCTTTTCCTAATATCTGCATCAAGCACGCTGCTTCCGAAAATTTGGCCTTTTAAAAACATAGAATGAAAGGAAAAGAAAAACAGTGCATAAATCTGCTTTAATATTTTTTTGAATTTCTTAGGCAACTTCTATGAATGGCGTGCAAAGTGGTCTCCAAACAGACTATACCATGAAGGTAAGTTACTTGTTCCACTGGGATGCTAACTCCTTGTTGTGTTTAATCTCAGTTTTTTAAATAATAAGATTTTGTCAAATGTTAAATTTAAGTATGTAACTTTCTTAAATTTTTAGTTGCTGTTATCATAATTTAAATGTATCATGTTTACGTATTTGAGTTTTCTTCTTGAATTTCATTACGTCCAAATTTGACGCCTGAGATTTATTAAAATTCATGAAAGCAATTTATTAATCTATGCATGCATCCAATTGAGCTGCAGATTCTAGGATTGGATACATGTGGTGACATTGTTGTGGGTGATGAGATGAGAAAAGGAATATCAGGAGGTGAAAAGAAGCGTCTTACAACAGGTTCCCATTTCTATCATTAACTTTGTATGTGTTCATCCCTTTTTTGTCCTGAAGTATAAATTATAGTTCTGGGAAAGATTCTTATTAAGCATTTTGGGTACAGTTGTGATAATGATGTGCTTGTGACATAGGAGATAAATATCAAACACACTCACATAATATCATGAGTTTCTCTATAAATAAAGCTCACATTCTTATGAAGTCATATAGAGATGTAGCGCAAAATAGGATTTCTAAGCATATTCTAAAATAAATTGAACTATTTTTTAAAAATTTAAGTAGGAGATGATTAGTATGAAATGATGCCTTATATAAGTGGTTGTTGAATAATAGAAGTTTTAAATGCTTTACATGATTAACCACAAAACTATGGATCTCAATAACATCATGGTATGATTGATCCGAAATAGAAATGATAAATTATTATTTTTTCATTAATAAAGAAATGAAGAGAAACAAATAATACGAAACATCAAAATTTTAGTTATCCATAGGCCTAGATTTTAGGTCAAACATGTATATGAATATTAGTATTTTATGCCCAACTTAATTCTTTGTAGTTGCACATTTTCAATAAAAAACATATTAAAAATAAATTAAGATCAACAGTAGGGGATAATATTTTCATGGGTCGTGCTACAATGGCTGAAGAATCCATTGAATTTTAGGTAGAATATCTTAAAATTATGTTAGAACGGTCTAGCCGGTCCGCGCAGGACCGGCCCAGGGTAACCGAGGCGGAAGATCTCCGCCACTTTCGATAGCCGTTCGGTTCGAACTTTTTAGGAAGGATTTTTTGAGGGTTTTGGGAGAGAAATTTGAATGTAGGGACTGTTTAGGAATTTCCTTTTGATTTGCATGCATTAAATAGTTTGTTTTCCTAGGGTTAGGGCATGTTGAATTTGGCTGAAATTTGAGATATCTTAGAATTGGGTTTTCTTTTGGGCTCTAGCGGCATCTAGAGATTTGGGAGATATTGATCCTCCTCTCGAATAGAGGATCAATTGTATCTTGTTATTTTCTAATTCCCTTTTATCAAATAATACAAATTATCTATTGTTTTGTGGTTTTGTGTGGATTTTGGTAGAGAAAGCTCGTTGTTTTATGAAGATTGATAGGAAATACTTGAGATCTATAAGTGTTTTCTATCAAATTACTATAAAGACATATTTTAATTTTTCCACCCAACATATATGCATGCAAAGGTAAGGGCCAAAGGTAAATTCATTGTTTTTTCCTAAAACTTTCGGTCTTTTAATTATGTAGAATAAATGATTAAGATATAACACTAAGATTCAATGATTAGTAGCTCCGAAAATTGTTATTAAAGTTAATGGAAAATTATAAACTTTGAGCTGGCTCTACAAACTAAACTATAGTTGAAATGTTGCAACATAATTTTCTAGTAATTCTTGCATAAGGCTTAGCAATACTACCAAGCTCATGGTAATTTATATTGATCATTATATTTTGATACATACAACGAATTTGGGAATGGGAGTTTTCATTGTAAGGATTACTTAGAAACTTAAGCATACTTCACTTGCAATATCTACAAATTTAATGCATGAAATTTTCACCAGGTGAGATGATTGTTGGGCCAACAAAAACACTTTTTATGGATGAGATATCCACAGGATTGGACAGCTCAACGACACATCAGGTAATAAAGTGCTTGCAACAGATTGTGCATCTAGGTGAGGCAACTATTGTTATGTCCCTCCTCCAACCTGCACCGGAGACCTTTGATCTTTTTGATGACATCATCCTTTTAGCTGAGGGTCATATTGTCTACCAAGGCCCTCGCGAGCATGCCCTCAATTTTTTTAAGAGTTGTGGCTTTCAATGCCCAGAGCGGAAGAGTGTTGCTGATTTTTTGCAAGAGGTGAACTATTTGTCTCAAATCATAATTACTCTGATATTAGGGATTTGTATTATCTGTTTGCTGGTGTTTGAACTCATCTACTTTAAGCCAAGATAAGGAACAAATTTGATTTGTGCATAAATATGCTATTTATCTGCTTATATTGGTTGTATATAAAAAATATTATTGTTCTTATTCTAGATTGCAACGTTAATCAATATGCTCATCCTAAAATTTTTGAACAATCTCAAAAGGTCTAACCTTTTTTCTTGATTGGCATTTTTTATCAAAATATTAAAAAAATATAAAAACTTGCAAGAAAAGGATAAAAAAATTTACATGCAATTGTTTAATTGCTACATTTGTGACCTCAAGTTCGAAGTTTGAATCATGGCAATAGTTTTTTCCTACTTCCCACTTATGGCACTCCCTACCAAAAAAGCATATGGAATTCTTGGATATTTGGAATTGCTAGGCTTGGCCTTAGTATTAGAATTCTATGAAATCTAAACCACTAAAGAAGGAATCTCTTGTTTAGCATTTCTTTGTGTTATTTAGCTTGTTTTTGTGCATAGAACAACTCTCAATCAGAAATGAGAAAAGCATAATAATCTTTGTGTTACAAAAATTTCTTTCTAGGTTACCTCAAGAAAGGATCAGGAACAATATTGGGCTGATAAAAGCAAAACATATAAATTCATATCTGCAGCTGAGTTTGTTAGACACTTCAAAAAATTCTACATTGGCAGAGATCTGCAAAGCAAGCTTTCAGTTCCTTTTGACAAGAGGAAGAGCCATAGAGCAGCTTTGGTGTTCACCAAGTGCTCTGTTCCTTTGAAGGATCTCCTCAAAGCTTCCTTTGCGAAGGAGTGGCTTCTTATCAAAAGGAACTCCTTTGTTTATATTTTCAAGTCAACACAGGTGCAAAAATTAACTCAGATGTTCTCTTTTGATTATAATAGAACTCACTAATACCTTAACTTGTTACAAATTTTCTGCAGCTTGTCATTCTTTCATTGATTTATTCGACTGTCTTTCTGAGGACAAGAATGCATACAGCAACAGAAGCTGATGGATCTGTTTATATTGGAGCAATACTTTATGGTTTGCTTGTTAACTTGTTCAATGGTTTTGCAGAGCAAGCACTAGCTATCATGAGGCTTCCTGTGTTCTACAAGCAAAGGGATCTCCTCTTCTATCCAACCTGGGTCTTCACCGTTCCAAATTGCATCATAAAGATTCCCATATCTATTATAGAGTCTGCTGTTTGGGTCTTTGTGACTTATTACATGGTAGGATTTGCTCCAGAGTTTAGTAGGTAAACCATTCTCCTTATTCAATAAACTCTCAACTATTTTTCTAAGTTTTATTCAGGAATTAAGTACTACTTGGTGTTGTTGGGTGTTCTTATTGTGTACAGTAGTTAGGATTCGTTTGATAATGTTATGTTGTTGTGGATTTGTTCCATCTAAAAAAAGGCATTGGTGCCTTCACAGAGATCGACAAGTTGTTCTGCAAGTACATTGTTGATGGCGTCTTATGCTTCATCCCTCTAGCCATGCAATTGCAAGCTCACCCCAACCAGATGACCTGGCAGACTCGAAAAACTAAAAAGTAATAACTTGAAATTACTTTATAGCAAACCAAACACCTAAAAATATTTCAAATACATTTAATTTAAGTTTAAGGAATTATGTTTGAATACATAATAGGGGCATTTTAAAATATTTAAATATATTTTTTGTGCAAGTGATTGCCATTAGAAACTGCACAAGATTTTATTTGAAATTTAAGAAATGTCTTTTGTTGGCTTGTACAAGTGTTGTGGATCCAATGACGTAAATGCGAGTTAGGTTTTAGTTGTTATATGTAGGAGATATTGTTTAGTTCATTTTGCCTCCTTCAACTTATCATTGCATAGTTTGTAGATCTTGAGAATACTAGCCAATATCTTAACTTCATGAAATATTTAGAAACTTGTTTGTATGAATGAGATTTGATGTTTTTTGGTTAGATGATAATTGATTGTCAGCAATATAGTTCATAGTGCTCTTGTCGCTAAATCATATTTTTTGTTGATATAATTTTCTTTCATGTAGAAATTCACTTAATTTACCTGGCAACAAACAACAATTTAAAATGTATCCATATGAATCCACCCACAAGAGAAAAAATACACCATACATGAAATTTTCATTACTAGAAACACCAATAGAGGTCGCCACACATCTAAACTTGTGGGCTCCGAAAATTCGGCCCTGGCCTCCGCTCGCTTTTCTTTTTATTTGAGCGAGGGAGTTTTAACGGAATTAGTTCCGGGGTAAATTTTGGAAGGCAGATGGGTTTGTAGATAAGACACTACCCAGAGATTTCGCCCTCATTTTGTGAGGGCTTTATGATCTGAGTTCTGGTTTCCTATAGGCGCAAGCCCCTATAGTTAATTACCCCTCCCGATCACGAGAGAGAACTTTCGATTAAGGCTAGTCGTTGATTCGATACGTAAAGATACGTGGTATCTGGCATATAGTAGCAGCAATAGATCTGGATTTGAAAACTGGATTTTGAGTCTAGATTTGGGTATTTGGAAAGTTTTGGGAAGTTTGATATTTAAAATATGAAGTTTCACCACCTAGCACTTAAAGCGGATGGTGGGGGAATGGATGATAGACCCGATCAAGATCCCATGGTTCCGTCGTCCCGGGCCATCGTGGTCCCTGGTCTACTTAGTTAGAGGAGGTAGTCGACCCAACCTGACAGAAGGATCCTTGTCGGCAGCCATGGGTTGCTTCGTCCAAGAGGACCTTGTAGACTGGGGTTGAATGTTTGTCTAAGGGGACAAATTTAAATCCACCTTAGCTGACAGAGGGCTTTGTGCCCTATCGATCATATCCTATTGATTCATATCTCAAGGATTTTATGCCAATAAGAAACGTAACGGCGCTGGCCATAACCGATATTTGTGGTGCCATTTGGCGACAAAACCACTCGGTTCAGAGGGCCCCGGGTTATAACCATTTACCTGCAGTGCCATTTGGCGGCAAAACTGCCGGTTAGAGGACACGTACCACGTCCTTACTGGCAAGAGATTATTTGGGAATGGATCCTAGTGATATTTTCGACTAGGCATTTCGCTCTTTGTGAGCTGAAGTTGATTTTAATTTGTCCGCCTCGACAACTGTTGCGAAGGGTGGATGGATTTTGCTTTAAGTGTGATTGATGGTTTGATTTCATTTTTTTTAAATATTTTGACTTTGGAATTTGTTGGGTGGAGCTTTGGATTTTGAATGGACTTGTGGGAGGCATTTTGAAAATATTTATGGACCCCTCCGGTTGAGATAAACAATCAACCAACCATCATCGGGGTGGGGTCCTTTTCATTTGTAGTTTGAACCTTGTCAACTCTGTCTGGATGTCGACAGAGGATCGGGTTTCGTATGCTTTATATCTTTGTGAGTGAATTCTATTGATTATAGGCCTTGAAGATCTAATATGAGTGTATTAAAATAAATACACCGGTCCCCACAACCGTATATTTATTTGATGGTCCGAACCCTGTCGACTTCTATTGATCCGTATAGAAGGATCGGATTCGGACTTGAATTCACTTGTTGACCCGCGCAGCATCCCTAGGCATCACGTGTGTACCAATAACACGCTCGCCGGGGCCCATGCGGGTCGAGATCGTATTTTCCCCCTAAGTGTACCTATGTGTATACAAACTACGGTGTAAGTGCAGGGGGATTTTGAAATATGTTAGTTGTGCAAGTAATTGTAACTTGAATGCACATAATATTTCATTTGAGAGATTATGTACGCCTTTTGTCCGCTAGTACGAGTGTTGCGGATCCGGTGGCGGGGTATTGCAACTTGTAGACGCTTTCTGTCTCCTTGTATTTGTGATGCAGATCCGGTGGCGGGGCGTAGCAGCTTATGAATAAAGTTGCTCGCTGCTTTGTACAGGTAGATTGTCGTGCACTGCTTACATGATTTGTGCAGATAGATTGTAGTGCACTAACTAATCTCCTGCCTTTACCTGTAGATGCTGACATCTACTGTGCTTCTTTGGTATTCACTCATGATAGCATGTTGTATGCACAACAAGCTTCCTATAACAACTCGTAGAAGTTTGCTTTTGCTATAATCTTTTGACATTCTACTCGTATATGATGTCTAGTGTATATGAGGGGTCTTCTGCAAGGGCCCATAGGAATTTGCTTTTGTTGTCGTCATTTGGCACCCTATTTGTAGAGAACATCTTGTATGTATAATGAGTCTCTTGTATTTGTAGAATATTTGTTATATTTATAATGCATCTACCTCCACTTGCTTGTAAATGGGACCACTGTATGCATTGCAAGGCTCTTGTCATCACCTCTCTAACTTGTAGGTCAACTGTTGTATATGTGATGAACTTTTGCGTGCCATGAATTTTTTTACTTTCTTGTCGGAGTTGTTGGTTTAAAGATCTAGAATCTTGTTCTTTAGAATCTTACACTTTTGACCTTGTTGTGCAATCATCAACTTAAGGGTCTAAAAGTCCTCATATCATGGCTTTAAGATCAAGCCTTACCTTTCATAATCTTCCGGTTTCTTGTAAACGAGTCATACTTGGAAGTTCTTTATTTTCAAAGATAATTTGCAATTTGTATAATGATATTGATATCAAATTCCTCCAACTTTTCAATCAAGATGATCACTACAAGTTGCTCGTTGTTGCTCAAATAAATTCCATTTCAAATCTTGAAATGAATTTGTGTACGAGTCATTTCTTGCTTGGATGAGATATGGATGGATTGCCCTCCTTAATTAACGTTCGCATTCTCATTAGAATGATAATTTCATAGGAACATTGATTATCCTCCAAATCACATTCTTCAAAGCTTTTTCTTTGATGTTTATTTGAGTCCTTCAACTTGTGTTTATGAGTGATTTAGATCTCTTTGGCTAGCATTTTGCATTCAACTTGAGATGACAATTCATTAACATTCCATTAAGATTTTGATATCATTTTCAAGTCAAGCTCTTTATAATTGTCCCAAGCCACAATCTTGAATCATTGCTCTTTTGCATTTGTTCTAGCTCAAAATGTTGGAGCCTTGCTTCAATATTCAAATTTGATTTAAATTGTTACAAATTCGATTAAGCTCAAGTTCATGTCATGTTCCGATCGAGTTCGAGTTCAAATGAAGCCCTCCATATGATCCAACTTGCTTGAGTTCAAATGTACAAGATCATGTCCAAGTTCTTTAGAGTTTATGTTCATTCAAGTTTGAGTCAAATATTTGCAGGTTCAATTAATGTCCATGTTGAGCTCAAGTTAAATTCTCATTTAGGTTCAAATTTTGGTTATTTGAATGCGTCTCCACGAATTCCTTGTATATGCTAAACAAAATTTCTAAGTCATGGATTCTTGTTGAAAATTTTGGCAGCACTCCGGAGTCATCCCCGCGTAGGGGGCTGCCTCGGAGTGTGTAAGGCCTTCCCGCCTGCCAAGAAAGGCAGTCACGGTAGGTGTCGAGTGACACCGCGGCCGCAGTTTTAATCCCCGCTCGCTAAGAAAAGCGGTCACGGGGTCTTTGAGCGCAGATTTAAAATATAGCATTTTTCCCCGCCTAAAAGCAGTGACGGGTACTTAATTAAACAATTTTTTTTACAAATAACAAATTTCCCCGCCTGCTAAGAAAAGCAGTCACGGGTACTTATATTTTCATGCATACGAATTTCCCCGCTCGCTCAGTGCGTCACGGGTACTTAAGTTTTTTCCTTGCCCGCTAAGAAAAGCGGTCACGAGTACTTATTTCATGCATAGAAATGTAAATGCTAATTTTTACCTTGGGTATGCAGCAATCGAGGCGGCGACGGCGGATGACGGCGACGTAGGAACCTGCGATGCATAATTAAAAAAAAAAATTTACTTGTGCAATTTAATTAATTATATTTTTATTTGAAAAAGAAGCTAGAGAGAGAAAGAAAAGGAAGAGAGCTCTCTTTCTAGAGAGAGAAAGAGAGGGAAAGAGAGGATTTTATGGGTTTTTCTTGTGGAATGGGTTTAGAGTGTGTAGGAGATTAGGGGAGTGGAGTTAGAGAGAGAAAATCTCACTTTCTCTAATTTTTTGAGAGAGAAAGAGAGAAGGAAACTCTCTTTCTAGAGAGAGAAAGAGAGGGGAAAGATGGAATTTGAAGGGAATTTGTGTAGAGAGGGTTTAGGAGGTGCAAGAAAGTGAAAGGAGAGATTTAGAGAGAGAAAATCCCACTCTTCTCAATTTTGGAGAGAGAAAGAGAGTGTAATTTTTTTTCTCTCTAGAGAAGGAATTTGGAGGTATGGTGGAGAGGGAAGATGCTTGGGGTGGAGATGAAGCTATTCATGAAGAGATTTCACTCTCATTCTAGAGAGAGAAAATTTTCTCTCTCTAGGTTAGAGAGAGAAAGTAATGGATGAAAAAAAATTTTGTTGGAATGGTGTATGAGGTGTAGGGAAGTGTTTTTTGTAAAGGGTAGTGGGTGGTTTAGTGAGTGGATGTAGAGATATGAAAAATTAGGGTTAGGGTTTGGTGTATGTCTTGAGAAAGAGAGGTTGAAGGAAGAAGAAGAAGATGAAGGAGAGGAAGGAGAAGAGAGGGGAGGAAGAAAATTGAAGGAAATGGTGGGAAACTTGGAGGAAAGATGAGGGAAGAAGTAAAATGGGAGAGAAGAAGAAGAAGGAAGGAAGAAGAAGAAGAAAATGGAGAAGAAGAATGGAGGAGGAAGAAGAAAAGAGGAAGAAAAATGGAGAAGAAGAGGAGGAAGAGGAGTTACCTTGCTTGGAGAGCTTGGAGGGAGGCCGACGGCTTGGAGTCGCGTGAGGGAGAGGGAGGCGTGAGATTGATCGTGAAAATGGGGAGAGGGATCGGTTAGGAGAGTTATGAGGGTTTAGGGGTTAAGTGGGGGGCATTTTGGGTATTTTTAGGATTTTTTATTAAAGGAAAATTGATTTTTTTTTTATTTAAAACCTCTTTCTCTCCCTTTTTCTAATTTTTTTTAATTATATTGCACAATAAAATAAATTTTTTTAATCATGCATCGAGTGGGTTGTCGCGTCGCCGCTCGCACAAGTCGTTGTCTCGATTCGCGCGCCCAAAATTTAAATTTTCGCCGACCGTCGACCCCCATCAATATGGGTGTCGATCTTAGCTGTTTCAGTTGCTCCGGACGCATCGGCGCTGTCCGTTTCGCAAACAGAGGTCGTCTCGACGATTTTGGGTTTTCGGTCGACACGCGTCGGGTGAGTTTTTGCGCGATTTCGAGCTCTTTCTCTTTTAAAACCCACCTTGTGCGGTCGACTCGACCCCGACACTAGTATGAGGGTCAACAAAACTCTATGCCCTATGGTATTTAAAAACCATGGATTTCTCACCTTTTTGTACCAAATATTTCTCCAGTCTTCCTATCTCTATAACCTCTAGAAATCTCACATATCTCTTGTATTAGTGTTTTCAATCTATTGACTAGATTTGATATCTAAGCCTAGAAAATTCTTTAAGGGCTTGATTAGTGTCAAACCAGATAACGCAATTTCTTAATCAATCGAGCATAGTAAGATGAAGAGAGGAGAAATTATTTGAATTTAAAAGTTAAAATTTCTCGTATGTACTTCGACAAACATGCTAAATGTGATAAACTAAGTATAAGAATGTTGTGCAGGGTTAAAAACAAGTAAAATTAAAGACTCTTTTCAAATTAAAATTTTTTGCATGTGCTCCTACTAAATACTTCAAAACTAATTAAACTTAAAGGCTAGGATTGTTGCGCGGGTCAGAATAATAGGCACAAACTAGACCCAATCCTTTGCTTGTTAGTAGTGTTGGTAAGGTCGAAAATACTAGAGTTAAAGCATTTAAAATCCCTGATGATGATTGTGTTGAAAGAAAATATCAATCGGAGGGTCCATTAAAAAAATCAAATTTTAATAATTGCAAGTATAAACACCTTAAGTGACTTTAATGTTACTTCGATGATGATTGCATTGACAGAAAATCTTAATCGAAATGGACTATAGGATTTCAAAATATCACCAAATTTTAAAGTTCATCACTATGGGCTTAAATCTCAAGAAAATTTAAAAATTCAATACTTATGAAAATTCAAAATATTTAAGTGAAATTTAACCTGCTAAGAACTTACATGTATAAAGCTTGTAATTTATTAAAAGCATCATTGCATTTGTTAGATGTTTTGTGAAAAATAGTTTCTCTAGATATTGTCTTGGATGTTGAAAGCATTGGAAGAATTTTCTTGGCCACGGTTGCAGTCAAGGTTGGCCTCTTGTCCACATCTGATTCAATGAAATTGATGCAACAATGATTGATGTCAGGATATTGACATGAACAGTCTTTTAAGATTGGAGCAAAAGTTCCCCCTAGTTAGGAACGACGTTCCCACATACAGCGCCAAACAGTTGTGTCCTGGAATATTCACTGCAATAAAGAAATATAAATTTTAGCATCATAGCTTTATACGAAGATTCAACACAAATAGATGAAAGATAAGGGTGTAGTATTCATAAGGGACGCCAAAGTTTTTACTTGGAAACCTCTGAAAAGGGGAAAAAACCGCGGGGTCTTGTCCAATTTAAATGAATACACTAGTGTTTGCAGTTGATTACAAATGAAGCCCTTCCTTGGGGGGAAGGCCTTGGCTCGATGTAGCAAATATACATCATATAAAGTGCATTACATGGTAGGAGTTGAAAGAATAAGTGTTGATGTATTTGTTTGGCCCGCAGGACCATAGTCGACAAGCCATGCAGGTCAGAAGTACTATAGTCAGGTGACGGTGGTTAGAAGGACTATAGTCGGGTGACGGAGTTCGAAAAGATCATAGTCGGGCGACGGTGGTCGAAAGGATCATAATTAGGCGACGAATGTCGGAAAGACAATAGTCAGGCGACGGTGGTCAGAAGGATTGTAGTCGGCGGGCGACGAAGGTCAAAAAGGCCGTAGTCGGGTGACGGTGGTCAGAAGGACCATAGTCGGTGGGTAACATAGGTTGAAAAGATCTTAGTCGAGTGATGATGGTGTCCAGGTAGAAGTCTTTCAAAGATCGGTGGTCGGACAAAAATCCGATGACGGCCAGTTGCCGGGTAGAGGTCCGGTGACAATCGGTGGCCATACGTAAGTCCAACGAAAGTTGGTGGCCGGGCAGAAGTCTTGTGGAAGTCCGACGGCAGTCTGTGACCGGATAGTGGTCGAGGAGCAACTTGGTGGCAAGAGAGATCTCAGCTTTCTCTTCCTCTCCCCTTCCTCCCTCCTTACTTCATCCCCCTTCATGTGAAGAATGAGGGGCTAGTTATAATTTTTTAGTAATAACATGACTAGTAAATAGGGAGAAGATCAATGGCAAGTTGTGGGTGTTTCCAATGGACGACTGATATTAACTCCCTTGCTCATAGACCGTTTATTATGTATTTGAGTATCTTAATGATGCCAAAATTCAACAAACTTGGACTCATTGGATTCGTCTCGTCGAGCCACTCGATAAGACTATAAGCATGTCACATTTGGTGATCATTCGGTCATCTAATATTTTATTTGAATCTTCCAAATACTCTTCGGGTCCTCGATTGGGACCCATTTCGGCTCGGATTGAGTCGAATTAGTCTCGTTGGGTTCGTCTTTTTGAGATGTCCAGTTCAACTATAAGTTTGGTGAAATCAGAGTTCAGATGGGCCCGAATTTAATTTTTGATGCAAGAAAGGCTTGCATATTTGGGCATTTAATTATGGGCTGAAGTTTGCTAAATGGGCTTGGCCCATTTTCCTTTGGCTGTTTGGTGATTGGTGGCTGATTGGGGGCTGTTTTGTAAGCATATGGTTGCTGGGTTCATGGCTTTCGTGGTTCCCCTGGCCTTGGTTTTTCGGTTTCTGCTCTTGCTCCCTGCTTTCTCGGTTTCTCTTATTGGGATGTTCGGTTTCTGTTCCCTGCTTTCCCGATTCCCTTTGCTTGGCTATTTGGTTCCCGCTCCCTGGCTGTCCTTGTTCCCTTGTTGTGGCTGTTTGGGTGAGGGTCCAAACATGCCTTTATTGCTTCTTTTTTCTCTCCTTTTGGTTGGTTGTGGTGGGTGGTTGAGCATGGATTTTGGCCTCTTTTCTTTTCCATTTATAAGACTGTTTTGTGGTTATTTAGAAGCAATATAGATGATGATTTATGGAGCATGAAACCTGCGGGTTTGTGTTAGCTTGCGAGCTAACTTCTTTTCACTCTCTCTTATGAATTCGTCTCAGTTTCTTCTAATCCATTTCTTCTCTCTACAAGTAACCCTCCCATTGTATCTTTCTTCTCTAAGCGTTGATTAGTCGTATGGTGGTGTTATGTCCTTTTATTTGAAGTTGTAAGGAGTGCTTGTGTTTGTTTAAGCTATTGTTGGATATAATTGTATTTGTTTTGTTCTATTTGTTTATGTTTATGTCATTTCAAAAGGGAGACATCATCTTTGTTTTTAACCTTAGCTTCTTATAAATTTTTGTTACATCAATTTGGTATCAGAGCCCTTGGTTGTTATTCTAGTCTTCCTTTCTTCTAAAAAAAATGGAAAGTCATAATCAACCAAGTAATCTTGAAGTCCAAATTCCAACAAGCGAATGGGCCCCATCCCAAGGAAACTCTACCGATCCACTCCAGAACGTGCTTTACAAATTTCAAGAAAAAATAATTTTGTGCGCTGAAAGACATGAGAAGAGAAAGAGTCAACTTCAAGCCTAATTTATTCAGGAAAAAGAAACTATTCAAGGAACGCATGTGGCTCTTGCACAAAAGTTGGATTTGACTCAATCTGCGCACCTTGGAAGTTCAAAATCTTTTCATCTGGAGATGAAATTATTCCGCCAGGTGAGAATTGATGTAGGCAAGATTTCAGGTTACCCCCTTCCCTATGCGGCTGCTCCTTCGGTTTCTATGTGATGCTTCGAGTTCCCTGCTTATTAAATGCTATTTTGATGCTTCAGTTTCCCCTGCATTGGCTGATGTGTGGTATTTCAGTTTCCCCCTAAAAGCTGTTATTTTTGCTTTGGTTCCCGCTCCCTGGCTATCCCGGTTCCCTTGCTATGGCTGTTCGGGTGAGGGTCCAAACGTGCCTTTATTATTTCGTTTTTCTCTCCTTTTGGTTGGCTGTGGTGCTCGGATGAGCATGGCTTTTGGCCTCTTTTTCTTTTCTATTTATAAGACTGTTTTGTGGTTATTTAGAAGCAATATAGGTGAGATTTTTGGAGCATGAAACCTTCGGGTTTGTGTTAGCTTGCGAGCTAACTTTGTTTCCCTCTCTCTTATGAATTTGTCTTAGTTTCTTTTAATCTATTTCTTCTCTCCACAAGTAACCCTCTCATTGTATCTTTCTTCTCAAAGCGTTGATTAGTCGTATGGTGCTGTTATGTCCTTTTATTTGAAGTTGTAAGGAGTGCTTGTGTTTGTTTAAGCTATTGTGGGATATAATTGTATTTGTTTTGTTATATTTGTGTATGTTTATGTCATTTCGAAAGGGAGACGTCATCCTTGTTTGCAACCTTAGCTTCCTATAAATTTTTGTTGCATCAAATTGGTATCAGAGCTTAGGTTTTGTGTCTTTCTTTCTATTTCAAAAAAAAAAAAAAAAAATATTATGGACCCTCATCAACAAATGGTGCATCCGAATCAAGAAGTCGAATATGAAGTTGTTGAAAATCAACCAAGTGATCTTGAAGTCTCAATACAAACAAACAAATGGGTCCCATCCCAAGGAAGCTCTATCATTCCCATCCATAACGAGTTGTACAAAATTCAACATAAAATGTACTTGTGTATAGAAAAATATGAGAAGAGAAAGAAACTTCTACAAGCTCAGTTTAAGTAAGAAAGAGAAATGATTCAGAGAAAATATGCGGCCTTAATACAAGAGTTGGATGTGGCTCCTTCAACATGTCATGGAAGTTCTAAAGTCATCTCATCAGGAGATGAGATTTTTCAACCGGGGGAGATTTGATGCAAGCAAGGCTTGCATATTTGGTCATTTAATTATGGGTTGAAGTTGGCTAAATGGGCTTGGCCCATTTTCCTTTGGCTGTTTGGTGTTTGGTGGCTGATTGGGGGCTGTTTTGTAAGCATATGGCTGCTGGGTTCCTGGCTTTCCAAAATCCCTTGACCTTGGTTTTTCGGTTTCTGCTCTTTCTCCCTGCTTTCCCGATTTCTCTTGTTGGGCTGTTCGGTTTCTATTCCCTGCTTTCCTGATTCCCTTTGCTTGGCTGTTTGGTTCCTGCTCCCTGGTTGTTCCGGTTCCCTTGCTGTGGCTGTTTGGGTGACGGTCCAAACGTGCCTTTATTGCTTCTTTCTTCTCTTCTTTTGGTTGGCTGTGGTGGGTGGTTGAGCATGGCTTTTGGCCTCTTTTCTTTTCTATTTATAGGATTGTTATGTGGTTATTTAGAAGCAATATAGGTGATGATTTTTGGAGTACGGGTTTGTCTTAGCTTGCGAGCTAACTTCTTTTCCCTCTCTCTTATGAATTCATCTCGGTTTCTTCTAATCTATTTCTTCTCTCCACAAGTAACCCTCCCATTGTATTTTTCTTCTCAAAGCATCGATAAGTCATATGGTTCTGTTATGTCCTTTTATTTGAAGTTGTAAGGAGTGCTTGTGTTTGTTTGAGCTACTGTGAGATATAATTAAATTTTTTTTGTTCTATTTGTGTATGTTTATGTCATTTCGAAAGGGAGACGTCATCTTTGTTTGCAACCTTAGCTTCCTATCAATTTTTGTTACATCAAATTTTGAAGTTCTCAATTCAAATTTATCTCGAGATTGGTGCCTAATTATGATAATTTTTTGATGATATATCAAACATAATAAAACATTATATAATAATAATATTATGGTATATTTTTCATAAATGAAAATAAGGCTTAAAAAACATTTATTTGATAACATGTGTGGTTCTTGTTTTATAAAAAAATAAACAAATATATATTTAAAATTTTCTTTGTGTGAAAGAGATGTCTGCATGAAATGGTAAAGAAGCGTATGTGTGGGAAGGAGAACAACACTGACATTTATGATAGAGACGGAGATGGAAGTGATGATGAGAACGAGCGTCTTTGATGGAGATAACGTTAATTCCGTAGGTGAGGTTGATGAAACTAATCACAAGTGGGTGAGAATAGGCTAATGTCGTTATTGCATCGAGTTACGACTTGTGTACGATGGCTGCTACACAATTTACTCTAATGTTCTCCCTTGCTTTTATTTAATAAACTTTGATTCTAGTGAACCAAATTGCAACCGCATGTGAGCATCTGTTACTTGTTCTTCTCACATGATGTGTGCTCCGCAACTAACGAGTCGTTGAAATGGAAGCGTAGCGGCCTCCCATAACGTCGTATCGCTTTGCTTCAAATGCGTGCATCAAAGTGCACTTTTAAGAACACTGTTAGATTAAACCAAAGACCCACATAAATCACTTGTTTTTAACTAAACAGGATTTGATTTCATTTTTCAATTGACCTTTGTATAAAATCCAGAAGAAACAAAGGAAAAATCCCGTAAATAATACCTGTAAACCGTTGGATCCGCGAATCCGGCTGAAATCGGCGCCGTTCGCATCACTTCTCCGCAAATCCGGCGCAATTCCTGCAGGAATCCCGCCTCGGTTCTTCTCCACTCGCGTCGTTAAATACCGCACCAAACGAAGCTCTTCGGCCATTCGAACTCTCTGTCCCGAAGCTCTTCCACACACGTGCCGATCTCCCCTACCTGAGCCGCCTCTCCCTCTGCCTTGCTTCTTCGGCTCCCTTAGTTGGATCGGAAGTTAAAACATTTTGATCGGAAGCATTAATAGGAGCACGCTGGCTGTGAAGGTTAACTTTCTCCCTTCAACACGCTTAATCGGCCAAATCCCGCAAAGCCTCCAAACCGAGAGGAGGAAGGGATTTTTGCATTTTTTTATAATTTTATTTCATTTTTATTAATAATTATTAATTATGATTAGTAATACTAATTATAATTAATCATTATTATTATCTTTTTATATATTTATAATTAATTGTTAGTTATAATTAATTAATTATTATTAATTAACTATTAATTATGATTTATTAGTAATTAGTTATAATTATCAATTATAACTAATTATTGATTAATTATAATTATAATAAGTTAATCTTAATTAATTAATTATTAATTATAATTATTTAAATAATTATGAGTAATTATTTATAATTAATTAATTTAGATTATAATTAATTATTATTAATTAATTATAATTAGTTAATTAATTGTTTATAATTAATTATAATTAAAATAAGTGATTATAGTTATCTGATGCTTCTTTTCCCCGATCCGCGCCGACGACCGCCAAGGTATAACTCCTAAACCCTAAAACTCCGAGAGCTCATTTCGACGCGTTCATCGAGACAAAACGACCACCTATACACGCTTTTCTTAGCGTGGTGGGAGGACGTGCGTCCCGACGCTTGCGACGAAGCGGGTAATCACCTAATTCCTTCTTCGAAGTTCGTATCGCCTTGGAAACCCCGCCTATACACGCTTTTCTTAGCGTGGTGGGAAGGGATCCCAGTGCGATGCGCGCGACGAAGCGGGGATACCCATAAGTACCCGCTTGCGGGGAAATAACTGTTCTTTTCTTGCAAAATATTTTCAAAAAAAAAAAAAGATAAAAAATACTTTTCTACAAACAAAAAATACCCATACACGCTTTTCTTAGCGTGGTGGGGGATCAAAAATACACGGCCGCGGTGTCCTCGAAAGAGGGCATCTACCATACACGCTTTTCTTAGCGTGGTGGGAAAGGCCCAGTTTTTCGTAGTTTTCCCCTAAACGGGGGAGACGCCGGGAGGCTGCCAAAATTTCGGGTGAAGACGGACTGTACTTGAACTTGATTGCACTCGGATGACATGCAAGAACAATGATGGACTTGGACTTGTGGACTTTAAAGCAATAAAGCTCAAATCTAAAACAAATCCAAGCTCAATTAAAATCATGAGGACTTGAATAAAAAATTGGATTCAAGATTAAATAAAAGATACAAGTTGACCACTTGGAATTGTACTCAGAACTTAAACCAAGTTGACAGCACTTGAACTTGAACTCCAAATGAAATTGAACTGGACTCAAGCAAGAACTTGAACGAATCTGCAAAGACTTCAGAAGACAGTGAACTTTGACATTGAACTAAAATTTTTGGATATAGAATTTGAGCTCGGACTTAAACAAGACTACAAGGACTTGATTGAACTTGAAAGAACAATGTAGAATATCATAAGGAGCTTGAAAATGATCTTAATTTGAATCTTAATAAGTTAAGCTCAAGCTGAATCCAAATAACTTGAAGCTTGATTCAAATTAGATGGTAAAGGATTGCAAATTCAAGTTTTACTTGAATGATAAAAAGGAACATGATACTCCTTGGATAAGAACATTCAACTCATGGTGATCATCTCAATGGGAATGAAGAAATTGATGATGACAACATCAAGCTCATTGAAATTTATCATCAAAGATAAAGAAATTTTCAAGTAAAGTGTTACTTGCAAGTAACACTAGAAGAGGGATAGTGGGTTCAAACACTTGCAAAGGATGACGGCCGGGGTGATCACAACAAATGATATGATTGCAAATGAAGATCTAAAATACAAGACTATTATGCTAGCTATAAATCAACCTTAAGAACAAAGAACATGCAAGTATATTTTGCTTACAAGAAGCAAGAAGATTGCAAATGACATAACTCAAGAAATGGGAAATAGGGCTACTTATTCTCAAAGTCATCTTGCAGAAAAATGCTAGGGTATCCCCACAACCTACAATACTTTTGCAACAAATATGGATCCAACATACAATAAATCCGACAATGTTCTACGATCAACATCAATACATCAACAAATACATTTAGACTTGCAAGCAATGTAATGAGTGTGATGATTTTGCTAGCTATCATGCACGAAGAATATAGGAGGCAATTTTGCTTGGTGTAGTCCATCAAGAAGATAATAAGTATTGAAATGCTACGAATACAAAGGAGCATGAGTAAAACATATAAGAAATGGTGATAAATGAAAGCACCTATAAGTTATGTAGTAAGAGCTAATGAATGTTGTAACGCTCTTGTAGCCAACCATCACTCAACATCAAGCAAATATATTGGACCTCTACAAGCAAGTATAAAAGATCTGCAATACATACAAATCCTCTACGAATACAAATGTATGTACAACATCCATCAATGGATAGATGCATAAAGACTACAGTAAATGCAGTATCCTGTAGTCAACTTTAGTCTAAGAATGAATATCTACCTCCAACAGTAACGGTCGTATTGCAAAGACCAAAATTACAGCATAATGCATAAAGACTACAAGTTCCTACGAGCTTCTACAACCCAAGGCAGGAGATTAGTTAGTGCACTATGATCCGCCTACAAAAATCAACAAATAGTGCACGACAGTCTACCTGTACGAAGCAGCGAACGACTCTATTCAGAAGCTGCTACGCCACGCCACCGGATCTGCAACCTCCATACAAGCAGACAGAAGGCGTTTATAAATATTCCAAAAATACCCCCTGCACGTGCACTATAAATTGTATACACATAGGTACACTAAAGGGGGAAAATATAATCCACACCCGCATGGGCCCCGGCGAGCGTGTTATTGTACACACGTGACGTCTAGGGATGCTGCGCGGGTTATCAAATTTGAACCCGATCCTCCTAAGAAGATAAAAGGAGTGGACAAGGTTCAATTATAAAATTCCCCCAAACACCCGCATGGGCCCCGGCGAGCGTGTTATTAATACACACATGACGT
This sequence comes from Dendrobium huoshanense, assembly GCA_016618105.1. Classification (NCBI taxonomy): domain Eukaryota; kingdom Viridiplantae; phylum Streptophyta; class Magnoliopsida; order Asparagales; family Orchidaceae; genus Dendrobium; species Dendrobium huoshanense. Next base: position 13,936,448 of record CM028342.1, read on the forward strand.
CTAGGGATGCTGCGCGGGTTGACAAGTGAATTTAGGTTCGAACCCGATCCTTCTATACGGATCAATAGGAGTCGACAGGGTTTGAACCATTAAGCAAATATATGGTCGTGACGACCAGAATATTTGTTTTAATACATTCATATTAGGCCTTCAAAGCCTAAAATCAAATGAATTCACTAATAAAGGCTCAAAGCCTATAAAACCCGATCCTCTGTCGACAGCCCGACAGAGTTGACAAGGTTCAATCCATAGAAAGAAATGACCCCCAAACACCCCGATGATGGCCGTGTTGAGTGTAGATATCAACCGGAGGGGTTCCCAAATACTTTCAATCGTCTCCCAAATATCCATATTTCAAAGCTCCACCCAAATACCTACGAAAATCCAAAACTCCCCAAAAATTCCAAAATCCCAAAAATATATTTAAGAATGAAATAAATCCATCAACGCAGTTAAAGCAAATTCCATCCGCCCTCCGCAACAGTTTGCCGAGGCGGACAAATTAAAATCAACTTCTGCTCACAAAGAGCGAAATGCCTAGTCGAAAATATCACTAGGATTCATTCTCAAACAATCTCTTGCCAGTAAGGACGTGGTACGTGTCCTCTAACCGGCAGTTTCGCCGCCAAATGGCACTGCAGGTAAACGGTTATGACCCGGGGCCCTCTGAACCGAGTGGTTTTGCCGCCAAATGGCACCACAGATAGCGATTATGGCCAGAGCCAATACGCTCCTTAATGGCGTTAAATCCTTGAGATATGAATCAATAGGGTATGATTGATAGGGCACAAAGCCCTCTGTTAGCTAAGGTGGAATCAAATTTGTCCCCTTAGACAAACATTCAACCCCGGTCTACAAGGTCCCCTTGAACGAAGCAACCCATGGCTGCCGACAAGGATCCTTCTGTCAGGTTGGGTCGACTACCTCCTCTGACTAAGTAGACTAGGGACCACGATGGCCCGGGACGACGGAACCATGGGATCTTGATCGGGTCTATCATCCATTCCCCCACCATCCGCTTTAAGTGCAATATGGTGCAATTTCTATTTAAATATCAAATCTTTCAACCCAAAATCCAAACCCAATTCTTCAATTCTGAAATCCAATATTTCCAAAATCCATACCCATGTTGCTACTATATGCCAGATACACGTATCTCTATACGTATCTGATTGACGACTAGCCTTAATCGAAAGTTCTCTCTCATGATTGAGAGGGGTAATTAACTATAGGGGCTTGCGCCTATAGGAAACCAGAACTCAGATCATAAAGTCCTCACAAAATGAGGGCGAAATCTCTGGGTAGTGTCTTATCTACAAACCCATCTGCCTTCCAAAATTTACCTCGGAACTTAGTTCGTTAAAACTCCCTCGCCGAATAAGAAAAGCGAGCGGAGGCCGGGGCCGAATTTTCGGAGCCCACAGATTTCTGGCGACTCCGCTGGGGATTGGTTTCTCTTTCCATCTTTGGCTAGTCGTCTCAGTGCTATAGTAGCAATTATTTCAACTCGTGCTCAAGATTTTGAGCCTTTCAAAATGATCATTCAACAAATTCATTTGGCATTCATTAGGATTTTAAATTTATTTTTATTGATTGTTTATGCTAATGATTTTTGTCTATTTTTGTTTTAGTGTTCTGTGCAAGTCTCTGCATTTTGAAAGTGCGGGGTGATGTATCAAATTCTGATTACTAACCCTTGCCTTTCATTTATGCAGATGGATCTACAGAACACGCCGATGACCGTCCAGCTGTGACGAGGTGCCAGGATTCAGCTGGCTAATGCTATTATTGAGACCGGAAACACTGGAGCTACCATCCAATTTGGTAGTGTTGATTTTCCTGCAGTCGTTGCAAGGACTGCCGCCATTCCTGTGAATGAAAGGAATGCTGAAAGGCCTGCCAGGATGCCCCATTCTACTGAAGCTGTCACCCGTCGTGTGCATCTGCCAGCACAACGACCTACTGCTGAAACTCCTCGTGGGAGGATTTCTGTGTTCGAGAGGCTGTCACAGCCTGAAATCCCATCAACCAAGAGGATTGTGGCTGGCGGAAGAATCTCCGTGGTGACTGCAAACACCACCACTCTGTCAACCAGGTTATCTGCGCCTGGAGAGTACAATGCTGAAACCTCCTCATCTAGAGGGAGGCCTACGAGAAGACAAAGGAGAAAGATGAATGCTGAACTCCGAGCTCAGCAACAACAACTCCCTGTTCACCCTTCCAATCTGTCGGCCCAAGTGCCTGAAGCCAATGTTCCTACCCGGAACAAGTTTTCTGATTTAAAATGGGTGAAAAGGAATAGCTCCACTGGTGAGCTGAAGAAGTCTTTCTGGGAGCAACGACAGGAGGTCCCAGCTCCTCCAAAGAGAAAGGAACCTGAAACTCTCTCAGCCCGGGTCTATCGGGTCCTGAAGACTGTGAAGGAGAAAGTTCTGAAAAAAAAGAAGTTCCAACGGCCCTTAGTGATAGAGGCTAGAAGAACTCCGCCAAGAGAACGTCTATCTGCTATGACAGAAAGAAGAGAAAGAAGATATGTCTCACGCGGTGAACATCGGGGTGTGACACCTGAACCATATGTTCAGGAATCCACCGCTGAAAGGTCCCGGTGGAAAGGAAAACAAGTCTGGAGGCCAAAGCCTCGAAGAAATGAGAAAGAAAGAAAAGAAAGAGGAATTGATCTGGGCGTGACATCTGGTGAGGCTTCCCGGAGATCCGCCCAAGTCTACAAACAACGTCAGAAGTGGGCCCCGAAAAGGACCCATAATGACACTCCTCCAGACGGTAGACACTTTGGAGAATCCTCCAGGGGATCCCGTCGCACTCCATCCCCTCCAAAGGAAGAGACTAACTTTGACCGCAGTCCGCTGATCGAAGAAGTCCCCGTGCCTAATCAGGAGCCGGAAATCCAATGGCGTCGTCGCTCGGAGATCCGAGTACTGGAGGAAAATATAGATGATCAAAATCTAGAGGAAGAAGAACTCCTTGAAGGGGAAGAAAATATTGAAGAAAATATTGATGAATTTCTAGAGGAAAATCTAGAAGAAGAAATCAAAGAAATAAATAATACTCTGGACATGGAAGTTGTCTATATGGTGAGACACACCAATGTTAATGAGGAAACCTATTATGATGAGGGTGAAGATGAAGACGATCAACAACCCCCGATTAGGCGAGTTTATCACCGTCGTCGTGAAGCTGGGTCCACCACTGGCAGAGGTGGTCACTCCCAAGCAGAAGAAGAAGGAGAAGAAGCCGAGGAGAATCCCTTCGCTGACGAGAATGTCACGCTTGCAGACATGCAGAGACATATGAAGCGACAGATGAGAGCCAAAGATAGAGAAATCTCTCAGTTAAATGAGAAAATGACTGAGATGATGGCTCAGATGGGGGCAATGATGCAAATGATGCAGAGAACTGTTGCTGTTGGTGCCATGCCCAATCATCCTCCGGATCCTCCAAACTTTCAAATGCCTCAAGTCTCAGGAGTACGGGGCACTCCTGAAGATGGTCACGAGGCTCATAATGTGATCCGTCAGCCCACTCCACAAAATGTTGCAAGTACTTCTGAACCTGTGACCGCTGCACAATTGGAAGGGATTATTACAGAAAGGATCAAGGCTATCATAGCTGTTGATCAGGCAGAGAAACTAGTGGGCAAAGGTCGTCCGTATCCTGCTGAATACGACCAAGTACCATACCCGAAAGGGTATTCGGTTCCAAAGTTCAACACTTTCAATGGTAATAACAACCCCAGACAGCATCTGGCACAGTTTAAAGCCACCTGTGGGAATACAGGAGGAAATGACGCCCTACTCTTCCGACAATTCGTTAGCAGTTTGACAGCAACTGCTTTCGAATGGTACGCTGAACTGCCAAATGATTCTGTGAAGACCTTCGCAGAATTAGAAAATATATTCGTGAAGAGATTCGCTAGTGCAACTGAGAAGATTACGATCGCTGACCTCACTCTGGATAAGAGAAAAATAGAAGAATCAGTGACTAAATATATCACTCGCTGGCGAAATTTGAGCATGAAATGTGAGCAGCAGTTAGAAGAAGAGCATGCCGTACAGTTGTTAATGGGCAACATTGATGACAAGATGCAACCCTTCCTGTGCATGGCTACAATCAACACATTTCAAGACTTACTCGATAGAGTGGCCAAATTTGAGAAACTAAATTTGTCCAAATTAGAAAATCACTCTGATAAGCCCAAGAAGGCTAAAGTCCCAGGTGCTAGAAGGGGTGAGGCCGACTCTACGTTCTTCTCCAGAGCTGATAGAGAAAAGCAGGTGATTTATAATGTAGACAAGGGCAAACAGCCGATGCAATATCAAGAAAAGCCCAAACAGGCCTACAACCCCAACCCCCAGCCAAAGTTGATAGGGGGAAATGATAAGCCACGGACTTATCAAGCTGGAGGCCAGAGACAGGCTATAGGAACTGGTGATAGAACGTTCCAATCCCTCAAACATAAAATGAATAAAGAATATTCATTCAAAAGGGAAAGTGTCGCCAAATTATTTCGACAAGTGTTGAAATCGGGTCTAGAATTGCCTGAATGCAAGAGACCCGAAGAGTCGAAGCACAATGGTGACCCAAATTATTGCCCATATCATCGGGTGCTCAGCCATCCTATTGAAGATTGCTACATCTTCAAGGATTGGCTTGAAAGAAAATATCAGAAGGAAGAGATCACATTGTCCGACAATGTATTGTCTCACCCTAAAAAGGAATCAAGTCGGGTGGTCACGTCCTCTTCCGTACCCCTGGTTGAAGAAAGAAGAAATGAAAAGAAGTCAATTCAAGAAAAACAGTGGGAGACTGCGGTCTCTAAGAAAACTGTGAAAATGTTGAAGCAGCTTGAAGGAGTTTCAGGTGTAAAGTGGAAGTCTCCTATTGAGCCAATGATAGATTTGAAGGCACTGCCGGTGGTACAACCTTCTACTTCAAAACAGTTTTCCAACCAAGTTGGTTCTTCAAAAACTGAAAAGAAGAAATCATCCAAGAAGAATACCAAGTTGAAGAAGCCCAAGGAGAAGATGACCGCAACTCAGAGGGTTATTGACAGTTTGGATGAGTACTACCAGACTGTGAGGCGACCTATCAAGCTCGCTGACTTCATGTCGGAGCTTAAGATAGACGAAGCCGGAGAAGATGATGAGAATTCTCTTCCAACAGAAATATGTCGGGTCATCTCGGTGACATCGAGTACTTTGACAGAAGAAGAATATGCTGAAGAAGTACCCTCTGAATCTTGTATGATGGTTCTGTCAATGGATTACAGTTCAGAGGAGGATTTGTACTTTCCAGAGGGAGACGAATCAGACCCTAGTATAGCATCTCGGATGGGACATGTAAACCTGGGTGGTGATTCTGAATCAACAGATGAGTCCCTAGATGCAACAATGGCTGATTCTGAAGAAAATGCTCCGTTAAATGACTCTGAACCGGAGGAGATTGCTCAAGTGCAGTTAAGAAGCGGCAAGGTACTACCGCCTCCACCGAAGAAAGGGGTCTCCAATAAAGATAAGGAGAAAGAAATAATCATCAATGACAATATAATCCCTGAAGATCCCAAGAAAAAGAAGACTTCAGCCAATGGGATAGATTATAATATCTTGTCCCATCTAAGAAAAATTCCAGCACAGCTTAGCATATACGATGCTTTGGTGATGTCTAAAGACCTTCGGGAGACTCTGATTCAGGCTCTCAAAGATCCCGAAAGATACGAGACGTATTTTGCTGAACGTAATTTGACTGAGGTTCTACAAGCTCGTAATGAACCATTTATTACTTTCTCCGAAGAGGACATGATGCTTGGGACTGCAGACCATAACCGTCATCTGTATGTTACTGCAGAGAGCGATAAGCTGATCATCAGTCGAATCTTAATCGATCCTGGATCCTCCGTGAATCTGATAAGCTTGAAAGCACTGAGATCCCTCTGCCTTGATGTGGAACACCTAGGGCCAGATAAGCTGATGGTGCATGGTTTCAACGAGAAAGGACAGAAAACTCTTGGATCATTTATGCTCCCTCTTGTATTTGGAGAGCTCCATACAGAAGCTAAATTCCATGTGATTGATGCGGATACTTCATTCAAAGCGCTACTAGGTCGTCCCTGGTTACATGAATATGGTATTGTCCCGTCAACACTACACCAGTGTATGAAATATCTCAAAGATGGAGAAGAATTCAGGATCTCTGGTGACATTCAGCCCTTCACAGTTCATGAAGCAACAGTCTATGAAGATGCACGGTATTTCATGCCAAAGAAACAAAAGTCTTCGAGCTCCCTCGAAGCTAGAGCATCAAATTCAAAGGCTGCAAAGCGATCTGAACGAGAAGGTGAGAAAAAGCAGGTTGGGAGAAAGAAGGCAGTGCCGATTCTTCCCGAAGAGCCGACCATTCCAAAGGAAAAGAAGCATATACCTCATCTGGGAAGTGACACAGATGAAGATGATGTTACTCCTGCTAAATCTCGGAAAGTGTGCCAGTCAACGGATGAATGGAGCAGGCATGTCGAATTTTCAAATGATGATTATGACTACGACTCCATTTATATGAACACGGTGCAGAATGTGTTCTCTAGAAGAATTGACAGCCTATCAATTTCAGATAGTGTACTTGTAGTCACGCGTGTTCCTTTACAACATTTTAAAGAAATTATTCCGCGCGAGGTGCATAAAGTTGAAGAACTCGCCACTCTCTATCTGCCTCCCCGTAAAAATGGGACTATTCCAAAAAATGTGTTATATTCCACGGGAGTTCGCGAAGAGGAGAATCATGATTGGGATTGCATGATCCTCGATTCTGAAGAGGTATTTCCTACGAGGCTACCTAGGTTCAATACCAAAAATATTCAGAGAATGCTACGAAAGCAAGTCAATATTCCTACTACCAAGAGACAGCTTCGTACAAGTTTGGGCCTCTGGTATGGGAGGAGTCCGCGTCCGTTACGGCAGAAGGATACAGACGCATATAAAGGTATTGGATTCATCAAAAGAAAATTCCTCCGGAAAGAGACTTGTCAGGCAATCACATGCATGGAGATTGAATCCAATGATGGTGATGCTGAAGAGACATACGAGGCTGAAGATTATGATGAACAGCCCGTAGAAGCCGAGCCTGCACCAGAAGAGCTTGAAGATGGTGGACAGGCAGCCACTATGGATGAACTAAGAGAAGTCAACTTGGGAACTGAGGAGGATCCTCGCCCAACCTTCATTAGTTCTCTCCTACCCGAAGAACAGATAGAAGAAATAAAAGAACTCCTATGTGAATTCAGGGACTGCTTTGCCTGGACATATGCTGAGATGCCTGGCTTATCCCCTGATGTAGCAGTTCACAGATTAGCAATCAAACCGGATGTAGCACCCGTCAAGCAAGCTCCAAGGAGAATGAGATTGGAGATTGAAGAACAAGTGATTGCTGAAACAAAGAAATTAATAGAGGCAGGCTTCATCCGAGAAGAAAAGTATGCTGATTGGATTGCCAATATCGTCCCAGTGAAGAAGAAGAACGGGCAAATTCGTGTCTGTATTGACTTTCGAGACCTTAATAAAGCATGCCCAAAAGATGATTTTCCACTTCCTGTATCCGAACTCCTGGTGGACAATACGTCCAACTACGACATGTTCTCCTTCATGGATGGATCGTCAGGATACAATCAAATCAAAATGGCGCCCGAAGATGAAAAGCATACATCGTTCAGGACGCCCATCGGGATTTTCTGCTACACAGTCATGCCATTCGGCCTGAAGAACGCTGGTGCCACTTACCAGCGGGCGATGACTCACATATTTGATGATTTGATACATCAGAAGGTCGAGTGCTATGTAGATGACCTTGTTGTCAAAAGTCTTGGCCGAAATGATCATTTAAAAGATCTCAGAATTGTATTTGAGAGAATCCGAAAGTTTGATCTGAAGATGAATCCTCTCAAATGTGCTTTTGGAGTCTCCTCCGGCAAATTCTTAGGGTATGTTGTTCGTCATCGAGGCATAGAGATCGACCCCAACAAAATTAAGGCAATCACGGAGATGCCACCACCAAGGAACCTTCGACAGCTTCACTCGCTGCAAGGACAACTGGCTTTCATTCGAAGATTCATATCAAATCTATCGGGTAGGTGCCAGCCATTCTCTAAGCTAATGAAGAAAGATGTCCGTTTCAAATGGGACGCAGAATGCCAGGAAGCATTTGATAGTATCAAGAAATACCTGTTGAATCCGCCCATTCTAGCAGCGCCAATTCCGGGGAAGCCTCTTATACTGTATACAGCAGCACTAGAAGAGTCCCTCGGAGCACTATTGGCCCAGAATAATGAAGAAGGCAAAGAAAATGCGCTCTACTACATCAGTCGAAGGTTGATTGGAGCAGAAAGTCGTTATTCCCCAATTGAAAAGCATTGTTTGTCGCTGATTTTTGCAGTTCAGAAACTCCGCCACTATATGCTATCCCATAAAATCACACTGATATCAAAGATCGATACGCTGAAGTTCTTGATGACAAGACCAGCGTTGACAGGTCGTCTAGCCAGGTGGGCAGTATTGTTATTGCAGTTTGAAATCATATACATGCCACAGAAGGCGGTGAAAGGACAAGCCTTGGCAGATTTTCTTGCTGCACATCCAATCCCGGCTGACTCTCCACTCAACGATGATTTGCCCGATGAGCAAATGATGCAGGTCGAGGAAAATGAAAAGCTACCATTTTGGGAGATGTACTTTGACGGTGCATCATCTATTAGACCTGTCCGACCTCCAAATATTGCAAGAGCCCGAGCCGGCATTGGTCTCATTTTCGTAGCACCCGAGGGAGGCATAATGAGATTTTCTTTCAGTTTGACTGAACCTCGGACCAATAACGAAGCCGAATACGAAGCTCTATTAGCAGGGTTGGAGATTGCGATCGATGTCAGAATCCAACATCTCCAAATCTTTGGTGATTCTCAGCTTATAATAAATCAGGTCATCGGCATTTATAAGGTTGGCAAAGTCGAATTGGCCCATTACCATCGGCGAGCCCTCGAGCTTCTGAAGCAAGTACCAAATGTCAAAATGGCTCGAGTTCCTCGAGGACAGAATGCTAAAGCAGATTGTCTGGCCAAATTAGCCAAAGAAATGGCGAACATCAACGAGGAGAAGCCTATATTCATTGAAGTTTACACTCGTAGGGTCTTGGAGCCCGCTCTATTACAATTCCCGATGGCAGAAGGAATTCAAGATTCAAGTCAGCAGGATGAAACCCCAGTTGATCCTCAACCTCTCCATCAGATTGTTATGGAGAACTATCCGGAAGGATATCATACGGCCAAGAGACATAAAGCTAGTCAAGCTTCAGAATCGTGGTGGCATTGTTTAGATATTGAAGTCGAAAATGATTGGAGACAGCCATTCATTGACTACTTCAAGGAAAATAAACTCCCGACAGAAAAGTCTATGGCCGCACAAATTAGAAAAAGGGCATTGCGATATGCATTTGTCAATGACATGTTGTACAGACGAGCCTTTGATCAAATGTGGCTAAGGTGCCTAGGGACTAAGGAAGCTGACAAAATAGTAACAGAAGCCCATGAAGGGCTTTGTGGAGCACATCAGTCAGGTCCCAAAATGGCCACTAAAATCAAGAGAATGGGTTACTATTGGCCGACCATGGTCAGAAATTGTATTGACCACGCAAAGAGGTGCCACGAATGTCAAATCCACGGTGATGTTATACATCAACCGCCAAATCCTCTGCATCCAACAGTAGCATCCTGGCCATTTGAATGCTGGGGCACAAACATTATTGGTCCAATAGATCCACCGTCATCAGCGGGACACCGCTTTATTCTGGCAGCAACAGACTACTTCTCCAAGTGGGCAGAAGCAGCTCCATTCAGAGAGGTCACATCGGAGCATGTGATCAATTTCTTTACCCACAATGTCGTCTACAGATTTGGTGTGCCACGCCGCATAATCTCAGACAACGGTACTGCATTTAAGAGTACAAAAATTTACAAGTTCGTTGATCGGCACAAAATCGATTGGCGATATTCATCCATATACAATCCAAGAGCAAATGGCTTGGCGGAAGCCTTCAACAAGACGCTGGTGAAATTGTTGAAGAAGATTCTCACCAAGAACAAAAGAGAGTGGCATACGAAAATGGCAGAGGCACTATGGGCGTATCGTACAACCTATAAGACGCCAACCAAAGCCACTCCTTACTCTCTAGTGTTCGGTGTTGAAGTTGTATTGCCTTTGGAGATTGAACTACCGTCACTCCGGGTAGCAATCCAGAATGATCTCACTCAAGAGCAAAATGCCCGCCTCAGAATGGAGGAGCTTGACGCACTTGATGAACTAAGGTTACAAGCTCAACAAAATCTAGAAATCTACCGAGGAAGAATGGCAAAGTCCTTTGATCGAATGGTGCGTCCTCGATCATTTCAGGAAGGGGAGTTGGTCCTGGTGCTGAGAAGACCAATCATCCCACACAGAAAAATTGGTGGCAAATTTGTATCCAATTGGGAAGGCCCCTTCGTTATCGAGGTGTACCAAGGAGGAGCATATCAGTTGATCGATCTGAACGGTCAGAGACCTATGCCGCCTATCAACGGTCGACATTTAAAGAAGTATCATGCATAAGAATTTCATGACTAATATATTTTGCAACTATCAAAATTTTATATGCATATTTATCAATGCATGTTTGCTTATATTTTGGAATTCTCTTGTATATCAAGAACGCATTTCAAAATCCTCCATCAGACTGGGGGCATTTTAAATATTTATTTGGGTCGACATCGCGCTGCGTGCCGAGATCCCCAAATAAATATTTAAAATCTCAAAGATACAAAGCCTATCCGAAATGTCCCTACAAGACAGGGGGCATTTTAAATATTCATTTGGGTTGACATCGTGCTATACGCCGAGATCCCCAAATTAATATTTAAAACCTTATATTCCAAAGTTAATTCCATTCTAAAATGTCCCTGCGAGACAGGGGGCATTTTAAATATTTATTCGGGTCGACATCGCGCTGCATGCCGAGATCCCCGAATAAATATTTAAAATTATCAAGTCAGATATTCTTTCATGCTAAAGAATACAAATATTTGTTTTCCAAAGTATATGCAGGTGATCTTTTAAAAGTTAGAGACACCGTCTTCTCCAACAAACCAAGACTCAAAAGTCAAGAAAGTGACTTTTGTGGCTACACACTCCTACAAAATTGAGCCGAAGAAGCTTGAAGTCTTCCAACAGCCTGAAGCTTAAGGTTCGAATGGGTGTAAAAGGTCGGATCCAACACGCCCAAATATGGCCGGATCGCTGGCAGCTCTGTCTACTCAACAAGCCATAAGAAAGGCCGTAGTAGCGGAACCCCCACTTCGTCAACCCGTCAGTAGGGACTGTAGGAAGTACGAAAGCTAATTTGACTCGACTAGTTCAAGTGATCGTAGTCTACAAAATTCTCCCCAAATGACTAGAGAATCAAAGTTCTAGTGGAAGGATGAGTCTCGAACGATTACCAAATGTTCGTAGGCTCCAAAATCTTCAACCACAAAGGAAAACTCCAAATTTGTCAACTTCAGCAAAATCAGCATTGGGAAGCGCAATTCCCATAGCTCAAGTCTGAAGCCTGAATGGGTGTAAGAGGTCGGATCCAACAAGCCCAAATATGGCCGGATCGCTGGCAGCTCCGTCTACTCAACAAGCCATAAGAAAGGCCGCAGTAGAGGAACCCCCATCTCAGCAACCAGAGGACAAAGAGCTATCAAATCCCAGCTCTCCCGATCTGATGAACTCAAGTTATTCAGATTAAAGTCTTCTCAAGTGGTTAAGGATCAATGTACTACCTACGTTCGGTACTATCAATTGAATCCAAAACCTGCAAATCCTTCAACAAATCCGCAAAACACAAAGCGAGGATCGAAGGAATTTTTCTTCAACAAGTCCACCAAAGCACAAAGCAAAGGACCGAAGAAAACTATCCCAAAGTTCACAACAAAGCCTGAGGCTGAACTAAGAGGATTCCGTCATCAACAAGTCCGTTATGCACAAAGCTCTGGACCGATGACTTTTCGCCATCGACCTAAAACAAACCTAAGGGTTTAGGTCATCGGCATCTACTCCTTCATCAAGCCCGCCAAAGCTAGAAGCATAGGGCTGAAGGTACAAAAAAAATCATCTGACAAGTCAGTAAAGACAAATCAGGCAATTCTACATCAATGTCCGCAGCACAAAGCACAAGACAAAGAAAATCAGTATCTCAATCATCTATGGATACATCTAAAAGAGTCAAAAAGAAAGGAAAATTGTAGTGTGACATCCAAATAAATTTTGGAGATCCACTAAAAGAAAGACTTAGTGTGACATCCAAGCAAAATTTTGGAGATCCACTAAAGGAAAATCGTAGTGTGACATCCAAGCGAATTTTTGGAGATCCACTAAATGAAAGCCTTAGTGTGACATCTAGAATAAATATCTAGAAATCCACAAGGCCAAACAGCATACAACAAACGTGATTCGCTCTAGACGCGTACCACATTTGTTGGGGGGCATTTGTTGACCTTTGTATAAAATCCAGAAGAAACAAAGGAAAAATCCCGTAAATAATACCTGTAAACCGTTGGATCCGCGAATCCGGCTGAAATCGGCGCCGTTCGCATCACTTCTCCGCAAATCCGGCGTAATTCCTGCATGAATCCCGCCTCGGTTCTTCTCCACTCGCGTCGTTAAATACCGCACCAAACGAAGCTCTTCGGCCATTCGAACTCTCTGTCCCGAAGCTCTTCCACACACGTGCCGATCTCCCCTACCTGAGCCGCCTCTCCCTCTGCCTTGCTTCTTCGGCTCCCTTAGTTGGATCAGAAGTTAAAACATTTTGATCGGAAGCATTAATAGGAGCACGCTGGCTGTGAAGGTTAACTTTCTCCCTTCAACACGCTTAATCGGCCAAATCCCGCAAAGCCTCCAAACCGAGAGGAGGAAGGGATTTTTGCATTTTTTTATAATTTTATTTCATTTTTATTAATAATTATTAATTATGATTAGTAATACTAATTATAATTAATCATTATTATTATCTTTTTATATATTTATAATTAATTGTTAGTTATAATTAATTAATTATTATTAATTAACTATTAATTATGATTTATTAGTAATTAGTTATAATTATCAATTATAACTAATTATTGATTAATTATAATTATAATAAGTTAATCTTAATTAATTAATTATTAATTATAATTATTTAAATAATTATGAGTAATTATTTATAATTAATTAATTTAGATTATAATTAATTATTATTAATTAATTATAATTAGTTAATTAATTGTTTATAATTAATTATAATTAAAATAAGTGATTATAGTTATCTGATGCTTCTTTTCCCCGATCCGCGCCGACGACCGCCAAGGTATAACTCCTAAACCCTAAAACTCCGAGAGCTCATTTCGACGCGTTCGTCGAGACAAAACGACCACCTATACACGCTTTTCTTAGCGTGGTGGGAGGACGTGCGTCCCGACGCTTGCGACGAAGCGGGTAATCACCTAATTCCTTCTTCGAAGTTCGTATCGCCTTGGAAACCCCGCCTATACACGCTTTTCTTAGCGTGGTGGGAAGGGATCCCAGTGCGATGCGCGCGACGAAGCGGGGATACCCATAAGTACCCGCTTGCGGGGAAATAACTGTTCTTTTCTTGCAAAATATTTTCAAAAAAAAAAAAAAGATAAAAAATACTTTTCTACAAACAAAAAATACCCATACACGCTTTTCTTAGCGTGGTGGGGGATCAAAAATACACGGCCGCGGTGTCCTCGAAAGAGGGCATCTACCATACACGCTTTTCTTAGCGTGGTGGGAAAGGCCCAGTTTTCCGTAGTTTTCCCCTAAACGGGGGAGACGCCGGGAGGCTGCCGAAATTTCGGGTGAAGACGGACTGTACTTGAACTTGATTGCACTCGGATGACATGCAAGAACAATGATGGACTTGGACTTGTGGACTTTAAAGCAATAAAGCTCAAATCTAAAACAAATCCAAGCTCAATTAAAATCATGAGGACTTGAATAAAAAATTGGATTCAAGATTAAATAAAAGATACAAGTTGACCACTTGGAATTGTACTCAGAACTTAAACCAAGTTGACAGCACTTGAACTTGAACTCCAAATGAAATTGAACTGGACTCAAGCAAGAACTTGAACGAATCTGCAAAGACTTCAGAAGACAGTGAACTTTGACATTGAACTAAAATTTTTGGATATAGAATTTGAGCTCGGACTTAAACAAGACTACAAGGACTTGATTGAACTTGAAAGAACAATGTAGAATATCATAAGGAGCTTGAAAATGATCTTAATTTGAATCTTAATAAGTTAAGCTCAAGCTGAATCCAAATAACTTGAAGCTTGATTCAAATTAGATGGTAAAGGATTGCAAATTCAAGTTTTACTTGAATGATAAAAAGGAACATGATACTCCTTGGATAAGAACATTCAACTCATGGTGATCATCTCAATGGGAATGAAGAAATTGATGATGACAACATCAAGCTCATTGAAATTTATCATCAAAGATAAAGAAATTTTCAAGTAAAGTGTTACTTGCAAGTAACACTAGAAGAGGGATAGTAGGTTCAAACACTTGCAAAGGATGACGGCCGGGGTGATCACAACAAATGATATGATTGCAAATGAAGATCTAAAATACAAGACTATTATGCTAGCTATAAATCAACCTTAAGAACAAAGAACATGCAAGTATATTTTGCTTACAAGAAGCAAGAAGATTGCAAATGACATAACTCAAGAAATGGGAAATAGGGCTACTTATTCTCAAAGTCATCTTGCAGAAAAATGCTAGGGTATCCCCACAACCTACAATACTTTTGCAACAAATATGGATCCAACATACAATAAATCCGACAATGTTCTACGATCAACATCAATACATCAACAAATACATTTAGACTTGCAAGCAATGTAATGAGTGTGATGATTTTGCTAGCTATCATGCACGAAGAATATAGGAGGCAATTTTGCTTGGTGTAGTCCATCAAGAAGATAATAAGTATTGAAATGCTACGAATACAAAGGAGCATGAGTAAAACATATAAGAAATGGTGATAAATGAAAGCACCTATAAGTTATGTAGTAAGAGCTAATGAATGTTGTAACGCTCTTGTAGCCAACCATCACTCAACATCAAGCAAATATATTGGACCTCTACAAGCAAGTATAAAAGATCTGCAATACATACAAATCCTCTACGAATACAAATGTATGTACAACATCCATCAATGGATAGATGCATAAAGACTACAGTAAATGCAGTATCCTGTAGTCAACTTTAGTCTAAGAATGAATATCTACCTCCAACAGTAACGGTCGTATTGCAAAGACCAAAATTACAGCATAATGCATAAAGACTACAAGTTCCTACGAGCTTCTACAACCCAAGGCAGGAGATTAGTTAGTGCACTATGATCCGCCTACAAAAATCAACAAATAGTGCACGACAGTCTACCTGTACGAAGCAGCGAACGACTCTATTCAGAAGCTGCTACGCCACGCCACCGGATCTGCAACCTCCATACAAGCAGACAGAAGGCGTTTATAAATATTCCAAAAATACCCCTGCACGTGCACTATAAATTGTATACACATAGGTATACTAAAGGGGGAAAATATAATCCACACCCGCATGGGCCCCGGCGAGCGTGTTATTGTACACACGTGACGTCTAGGGATGCTGCGCGGGTTATCAAATTTGAACCCGATCCTCCTAAGAAGATAAAAGGAGTGGACAAGGTTCAATTATAAAATTCCCCCAAACACCCGCATGGGCCCCGGCGAGCGTGTTATTAATACACATGTGACGTCTAGGGATGCTGCGCGGGTTGACAAGTGAATTTAGGTTCGAACCCGATCCTTCTATACGGATCAATAGGAGTCGACAGGGTTTGAACCATTAAGCAAATATATGGTCGTGACGACCAGAATATTTGTTTTAATACATTCATATTAGGCCTTCAAAGCCTAAAATCAAATGAATTCACTAATAAAGGCTCAAAGCCTATAAAACCCGATCCTCTGTCGACAGCCCGACAGAGTTGACAAGGTTCAATCCATAGAAAGAAATGACCCCCAAACACCCCGATGATGGCCGTGTTGAGTGTAGATATCAACCGGAGGGGTTCCCAAATACTTTCAATCGTCTCCCAAATATCCATATTCCAAAGCTCCACCCAAATACCTACGAAAATCCAAAACTCCCCAAAAATTCCAAAATCCCAAAAATATATTTAAGAATGAAATAAATCCATCAACGCAGTTAAAGCAAATTTCATCCGCCCTCCGCAACAGTTTGCCGAGGCGGACAAATTAAAATCAACTTCTGCTCACAAAGAGCGAAATGCCTAGTCGAAAATATCACTAGGATTCATTCTCAAACAATCTCTTGCCAGTAAGGACGTGGTACGTGTCCTCTAACCGACAGTTTCGCCGCCAAATGGCACTGCAGGTAAACGGTTATGACCCGGGGCCCTCTGAACCGAGTGGTTTTGCCGCCAAATGGCACCACAGATAGCGGTTATGGCCAGAGCCAATACGCTCCTTAATGGCGTTAAATCCTTGAGATATGAATCAATAGGGTATGATTGATAGGGCACAAAGCCCTCTGTTAGCTAAGGTGGAATCAAATTTGTCCCCTTAGACAAACATTCAACCCCGGTCTACAAGGTCCCCTTGAACGAAGCAACCCATGGCTGCCGACAAGGATCCTTCTGTCAGGTTGGGTCGACTACCTCCTCTGACTAAGTAGACCAGGGACCACGATGGCCCGGGACGACGGAACCATGGGATCTTGATCGGGTCTATCATCCATTCCCCCACCATCCGCTTTAAGTGCAAGATGGTACAATTTCTATTTAAATATCAAATCTTTCAACCCAAAATCCAAACCCAATTCTTCAATTCTGAAATCCAATATTTCCAAAATCCATACCCATGTTGCTACTATATGCCAGATACACGTATCTCTATACGTATCTGATTGACGACTAGCCTTAATCGAAAGTTCTCTCTCATGATTGAGAGGGGTAATTAACTATAGGGGCTTGCGCCTATAGGAAACCAGAACTCAGATCATAAAGTCCTCACAAAATGAGGGCGAAATCTCTGGGTAGTGTCTTATCTACAAACCCATCTGCCTTCCAAAATTTACCTCGGAACTTAGTTCGTTAAAACTCCCTCGCCGAATAAGAAAAGCGAGCGGAGGCCGGGGCCGAATTTTCGGAGCCCACAGGAGTATGAAAATCAAAGGAAGGCCATAGTTAGGCTTGATACACTAGTCTTCAAACTCATATTCAACCCAAAAGTTGAAGTCTATGAAAGAGGGCCAATCACTTGGTATTTCTACTCCAAAATAGTTTTCAGTTATCCAAAGTTGGACTAAACCTAAAACTTCATTTTCCTAAACACTTTTCAATAACAAGTACTTTGAAAACTTAATTATCATGTAAATCACATTATTGTTCAAAAGAGTTGTGTGCCACAAGGATGTGATTAATTTCTTATCATTAATGATATTTTCAAAATAATTCATGCCAAACTATTTGAAACTATGATGGCATACAATTTAAGTACGGTTATATCCTTGTTTTGCCAAAAAGATACATTTATTCTCGATCAAAATTAAGCCTTGCTAAACTTCTCTTCAACTTGTATAAAATTTGTTTAATATATATTTTTTATTGTGTTTAAGTGGTTCCCATATATTTACTAATGAAACCATCCTATATTTCCCCTGCAGCTTCTTTAAACAGCTCCTCATCTTCTTCATAATTCAGCAAATGGCAGCAGGCTTGTTAAGACTGGTAGCAGGAATTACCAGACATATGACTACTGCCAATACATATGGATGCATCTTTTCACTCCTTTTGATGTCTCTTGCAGGCTTTGCCATACCTAAAGGTTCTCACTTGCCCCTCTCAAACCTAATACAGTAGAAGTTTATCGTTAAATGTTTTAAATGGGGAACATGAAGCATTTTTGTTGCTTGAAGTCATTTTCCCTGCACTTTAAACTGAAGATATGATTGCATGGATTACTAATGTTTATGGGATCTGTTTTTAGTTTAAAGCAAAGCAATTACACCGTTTAAAGCTCCTGGAAGGTGTTTGAAAGTAGTCGGCGCTAAGTTTTTGAAAATAAGCTTTTTGAAGGACTGAATTCAATTTGTTTTGCATGAACGAGTTTGTTCTTATATTTATTTTGGTGGTAATGATATTTTTTCTATCTATTGTTTTATTTATTTTACCTGATTCTACTAGTATTGCAGTAAAACTGATAATGTCACCGAAGCTACATTAACTTTATATTATTTATCATAATTATGTATAAAAATTAAAATTGAAGGTCTTAGGCTCTCATAATTGGAAATCACTCTTATCTAGTTATCTTTCTGAAGGTGAGTTTCATTACTAGCTAGAACTCACTCATATAATTTTTTTTTCCAAACGTCGGGAACTCAGTCCAGGAAGGTAGTTCTAACCACAAAAATACTTTTGTTGAAACAAGGTAGTCCCCAAATATAGGATTTTTTTTTTTTTAAGATTAAAAATTTATCCCAAATATTTACTTAATTGATAGCAGGATACATGTTCAGTTACAGAAAAAAACTGTTTTAATAGAGGAAGCTTAAGAGTTTAGTTCAACTCAACATTAAAACCACTTTGCAGTCGATAAATACAACTTTTTTGCTTTCCATGCATCCTTTTACTTAACTATTTTCATTTTAAGCCAAAGGTCTGGTCAAAGTCTATTCGCAGTATTAATATGGCTATTACATCTAATAATGCTAGGAAATTTTATGAAGATAAAATGATCGCAGTAAAACAATTAGTCGACTCACCAGTCTCTATGTTTGTTATATTTATTTGTTTTTCAACCATGTTTCTATTATTTTATATATATAAACAATCTTGAGATTTTCATGGCAGCTTTGATGCCAAAATGGTGTCGCTTGGGTTATTGGATTTCACCGCTAACCTATGCATTTAATGCTATCGCAATCAATGAGATGCTTTCTCCTAGGTGGATGGACAAATTTGTAAGTATTAATCTAAAATTACATTCTTCTTCATTTAAGCTTGTTGTTTATGCAAAGCTACCATGACAATGTTCTCACCATTTGCAAAATCATATGAGATTAACTTCTTCTGCACATTTGGTGTGTTGAGGGAGTACTGGAAAAATAAAAATTCATTCCTTACAAATTTAATGTTTTGGGATTTTCACTATTGTGCATTCCTAAATATATGAATTTCTTGATAAAAAACCTTAATCTATATATTCTTGCTGCTACGCCACCAGTAAACATTCATTAACAACAAGCATTAGTTAACTAGCCCTTGCACAAGGCTTGGGGAGGATTGGAGGACCAGTTACCACTAGGTAGTCTTACGTTGGGGGTTTCTAACAGACACCAAATTGACCCAAAAAAAAAAAAAACGATCCATCAAACAGTAATAGAGAATTATTTTCATAATCATGGCGAACTTTTTGATAATTTTAAAATATTTAACAACTTTTAAGGCTAACATCAACTACATCGAGTGGGCATTTTAGTAAGAGTTGAAGAATAATCTACCAATAAAATTAAAGATTAGAATGACACAATTGTAAATTTATATATTTGATGCAGCACACCAATAAAAATCTTCAGTTTTTCATGATAGCATCTGTTACATAGATTCAACCTGATCTGGCAGGCACCGGATGGCAGGAGATTAGGGTTGGCAGTCCTAGAGAATATGAATGCCTTCACGGATAAGAGCTGGTATTGGAAATCAGTTGGTGTTCTTTTAGGTTATGCCATCCTCTTCAACATCCTCTTCACACTATCCCTCCAGTATCTAAATCGTAAGTCGTCGAGAGCATCAAATACCAACAAGGCTTATATGAGAATGACCATCTTTGCTTAATTTCATTGTGACAGCTCTGAGCAAGCCAAATCCACTGCTGTCAGAAGAACCAGAAGTGGAGGTGAAAGATCAAAAACATGTTGCTGTTGACAATGGAAATATGTGTAAACGTCAACTCTCACTATCTTATATATAGATTTCTTCAATTAGCTCAGAATCCTCTGTGATACTCTTCACATTATTTCATTTACAGTAGAGATGAAGGAACAAAGTTGGAGTACTGACAGTAGCATTGCTTCACCAGATTGGCGTAGTTGTGAAACATATAAAAACAAAGCAAGCAAATCTGGATCTATTGGTGGAATGGCTCTTCCTTTTACACCCCTTGCCATGTCTTTTAAAGAAGTGAACTACTATGTCAACATACCTCCTGTGAGCGCCTCTTCCTTGCTTATGAAACAAATTGAAAGGAGAAAGTTACTGTTTACTATTTCAGTGGCAGTAGCAATGAGATTGATGAAACCGTTTACTTTTTTAGGAAATTAAAAAGCAGGGGGTCACTGAAGATAGATTACAGTTATTGAGGGGCGTTACAGGGGTTTTTCGACCAGGAATCCTCACAGCTCTCATGGGTGAGAGTGGAGCAGGAAAGACAACACTTCTGGATGTATTGGCTGGTAGAAAGACTGCAGGCCATATTGAGGGAGATATTAGAATTTCTGGCTACCCCAAGAAGCAATCAACATTTGCAAGGATTTCAGGTTACTGCGAGCAATTTGATGTTCACTCTCCTCAGCTTACTGTTGAAGAGTCACTAATCTTCTCTGCATTTCTTCGCCTTCCCAAGGAAGTCAGCGAAGAAGATAAACTTGTAAGTTGAAATTCTTTAATATATCAACCTTTTTTGCAGTACTGTTGGTGTGTGTGTTGATTTCATTAAGAAGATCATTATAGTTTAGAATATTATTTTTCATTAGTTTCAGTACCTTAAGTTAATGAAAAAAATTCAAGATTAATATTTTATTCACATGGGTTTCAACCAACACAAAATGGCGACAAGAAAGAACTTCAAAGGCCAGTTTTGGTATCATTTTATTTTGGTTTTGTTTCTATTGTGATTTCGCATTGTTCTGTTTTTATTTATTTTCAATTTCAAAGATAAACAAAATGTATTTGGGCAGTACATAGAAATATGCAAGTTATTTCATTTTATGTGGCTGTAAACCATTAAGTTTTATTTATATGGCAGTCTCTTTTGTTAGAAGCCATATTCTAAGCAACAGTATTTTTAATCATCTTGTTAATCTTAAATAATTTGGAATTCATAATATCAAACAATGTAAATGAAAATGTTAAATAATAGTAACTATATCTTATAACTTGAAAATACCACCAAATAATATCCTCAAGTCATTCACTATAGCTTTGTATTTTTGTAACTCATGACAACTTTTTTGTCAAGATAAAAGTATGTATCGTTTGCAGCCTTCACTAGCAAGAGGCAGGCTAAACTTGTTTGCAACCTACACTGACATGAGAAAAATATTAAAATAGGCCCTGCACTATTTATGGGAGGCAGTTTATATTCAGACTATCTTATATGTTAAATTTAGTCATTTAATTCTTCAAATTTAATCCAAAATAGCCCATTTACTCCCCAATCCAACTTAAATCATCAGGGGACTATTTTAGATCATATTTAAAAAGTCAGGGACTAAATTGAACAAATTTATGATTTGAGATTAAATGGCCTCATATAAATAGTCCAAGGACTATTTTGACCTTTTTGTCCTAACATAAGGTATGCTAAACTAGCTGAATTCAATGTTAACCAACACTCATAATGGCAGGAAAATTATGAACATTTTTTTTCTATTGTTCGGAAAATGTCAAAACACTATAGAAAAATCGTCAATTACTGGCGGATTTTTTCGGCGGCTTGCCGCCGGACTATTTTCCAACGGCTTTCCGGCGGCTTAATTTTTCATAAGAATTTCTGACGGTTTTTCGGCGGCTTGTAGTAATTTTTAAAATTCATATTTTCGTAATTTAATTAATTAATACTTTTTAGTTTATTTTAATTAATTATTAATTTAATAATTTAGTCTAATTAATTGTTAATTTAATAATATATTTAATTAATTATTAACTTCAATATTTTATTTTTAATTATAATTTTTTATAATATAGTTTAAATAAATAATCTTAAGCATCAGAACACATTTTACCTCCCAACAAATTGGTTGGGACTTAGCAAAAAGGATTGGACTTAGTTCGAATTTCGGGCAAGCCGCGCGGCTGGGCATCAGGCGGGCAGCCGGGCAGGCAAGGCAAGGCGGGAGCTCAGGCGGGCAGCGGGCAGCATAGTTCGGGCTAGGTGGGCAGGCCTCCTAGTGGGCAGCAGGCAAGGCAGGAACTCGGGCGAGCAACGCAACTCGGGCTGGATGGGTAGCATAGGCAGGCTTCCTGGCGGGCAGGGCGGGAGCTCAGTCAAGTAAGGCGGGAGCTCGGGCAGGCAAGGCGGGCTGGGCTGGGAAGGCGGGCTGGGCGGGCAGCATGGGCAGGCCTCTTGTCGGGCAGTGTGGGCATGGCGGATGGTTGGGCCGCCAGGCAGCTTCATTTTTTAATTAATTTTTTTGATATTTTCCGACGGTTTTTTTCTGCTGGAAAACCGTCAGAAATATTTGCGGCCAGAAAATACCGCTAAAAATACTTTTCCTACGCATGTTTTACCAGCATAAAATTTGACGTCGGAAAGCCGCTGGAAATTGACAAAATCGCCGGTAAACGGCATTTGCCACCAGAAAATGCCGCCAGTAAAACACGATTTCCTATAGTGATGAAATCTGCTAGAAATAGTTTTTTTTTTTCTTAAAATCTAGGGAGACTTGGCATAGCATGAGACTTGAAGTAATTATTTTCAAGCACCAAAGGCTTCAAGTGGAACCTATGAGTAGCTGGCTAATGAAGCACTTCATTTCAATTTTCTTTCAGTTTCTCTCAACTTTTTTTTCTCGTCTCTTCTTTCCTCCTTTTATCCTTATGGATCCAAAAGAGGGCTTGCATTTTGAATTGAAAGTCATAGATTAGAGTCTCGAAAACAATATCTCTGTAATATTAGGTTGAGGCTACATACATCAACCCCTCTTGAGGCCCTATGTTGGCGGGCAGCTTAATGCACTGGGTATGCTTTTATTTACTCCAAAATGTCACCTCGTTGGAAATCTCGATCATCATTAAACATTCAATCATACAGGTATAAATGGAGAAGATTAAGTGATTATTCTCCCCAAGAACCATATTATTGATTGGAGAAATGGATATACCATTCTTTTCACCATATATCACTACTAATGAATTTATTTAACTAAATGAAATTTATTGTCAAACATTATCATCAAATAAGATGAATGGTACTTGTTTATGAAACATCCATGGAAAATTACAGAACTGCATAACGGTAAACATGATTTAAGAATATGTAATATTACTGTTTTAATTGTCACCAACATGAAATTCAGACCACAAACTTCAATATTTTTTGCATACATAGAAGAATTGATCAAATTGAGATTCATCTATTTTTTAGAGATTCGTAGGCGTAGTGATGGAGCTAGTTGAGCTCAAAGTCCTCAAGGATGCATTGGTAGGGATTCCAGGAGTTACTGGTTTATCCACAGAGCAAAGGAAGAGGTTGACAATAGCTGTCGAGCTTGTTGCTAACCCATCAATAGTATTCATGGATGAACCAACATCAGGCCTTGATGCAAGGTCGGCTGCTATTGTCATGAGAACAGTAAGAAACACTGTCAACACAGGAAGAACTGTTGTTTGTACCATCCATCAACCGAGCATTGACATATTTGAATCCTTTGATGAGGTAATTAAGGGAAAATCAAATAACCTTTCTATGCAATTTCAAGTTTAATTATATGTTCTCATGAGGTTTTGACTTGCAGCTACTTCTACTAAAGAGAGGGGGTCAATTAATATACTCTGGACCTTTGGGCCCAGATTCCCAGAAGCTTATTGGCTACTTTGAGGTTGGTTTCCTAAATTATTTATATTTATATTCACAATTGACAGCGTGACCATTGATTATTTTCTGACATATTAAGACAATTACTGCACTGTATTTGACAAGTCAATGTCATTAAAAAAAAATACTAAGTACCATTGCACTCTGATTGTTCGTTTGTAAAAAGAAAATATATTTTTAAACTGATAATGCCATTTTTTATCCATGTTACGTGTGAAAAGGAATCTATCACTTTGAAAGGATTTGAAGGTGTTTGTCTAGTTTATAATCTATATTGATTTCCTAGCATATCCAATCAAATGGTGGAATCCATTAAATTAATATTTTTAAAAATGTTTTTTTCTAACTTAAAGCAACCAAATAATCCCATATGGAAGTTTTGAAATAAAAAAAAAATGCACAATAAGACCATGAGTGGCTATAACTTAATTTAGCAAAGCATCTTTAAGGGTTCTTCAGTATTAAGATTACATAATAACTGC
Source organism: Dendrobium huoshanense (assembly GCA_016618105.1). Taxonomy (NCBI): domain Eukaryota; kingdom Viridiplantae; phylum Streptophyta; class Magnoliopsida; order Asparagales; family Orchidaceae; genus Dendrobium; species Dendrobium huoshanense. Next base: position 13,960,895 of record CM028342.1, read on the forward strand.
ATCAAGCCAACATACGTTCAACCAGGTCTCTTTCCTATATAAAAGTGCAATGTTGACTTACTAATTTGTCATACATAATTTGTTTTTATATGTAACATATTGGAAAAATGATCAAAATAGTCCCTTGACTCTTTATGAAGGACCAAAATGGTCCCCAATTATATTAAGGGATCATTTTGATCCCTCAAAAATAATCTCATGGTGGGACTATTTTAATTCATTTTTTACGAGTTGAAGGATCAAAATAGTCCTTTAATATAGTTGGGGATAATTTTGATCTTTCATAAATAGTGAATGGATCATTTTAGTTCTTTTCTCATAACATGTTACATGAGAAATTATGTTGCAAATATGTTGACTTTTTAGGTGTGAATAGCATTGCCCCTCTTTATAAGATAAAATATTTGTATGTTACCAACAGTCTGTTCCCGGAGTTCGCAAGATCAAGAAAGGACGCAACCCAGCAGCATGGATGCTGGAAGAAAGTTCTATAACATCTGAAGCAAGACTGGAAATTAATTTTGCAGAAATATACAAATCCTCAGCTTTACACAAGTAAGTGAAAGAGCATATTAAATCGTGTTTTAAATAGAACCACAACTACTCGTCAATTTAAACTCTAATTTTCATATTCATAATCTAAAATTGCAGCAATACTAACTTTATCTATATGTTTGACATTCTTTTATCTGCATTGCCTTCATTAGGCGCAATAAGGCTTTGGTAAAAGAGCTGTGCAAACCATTTCCCGGCACTATTGATCTTTACTTCTCAACACAGTACGCTCAATCTAGCTTTGATCAATTCAAGATCTGTCTATGGAAGTATTGGTCAATATACTGGAGGAACCCAGAGTACAATCTCTCAAGGCTTGGCTATACTCTTGTGGCTGCTATACTGCTTGGTTCCATTTTCTGGAAGATTGGACTTCGCAGGTTTATAAATGCATAAATAGAATGTTATAGTACAAAGTTGGTGGATTGAATCTTCTTGGAGCGAGCAAATGTTTCTATTTTTTTTTTTTCTTTCAGGGATAGCTCAACTGATCTTAATTCTGTCATTGGAGCAATGTACCTTGCGGTTCTTTTTCTTGGGTTTGGGAACTGCTCCACCGTGCAAACCCTTATTGCAAATGAGAGAATTGTATATTACCGTGAAAAGGCTGCTGGGTTGTACTCAGCTCTGCCATATGCTCTCTCTCAGGTACTTATATTTATTAACCCGTACTAATTTTATCTAGTAGCAATGAGTACAAATTTCTTTAAAACTATGAGAGAGAGAGTTACTGAGCATAGATTACGACGTAATACTTGATACGACATCGCAAAATTAGCTTGATCGGGCACGAATCTCAAGGCAAAAGCTAGTTGGAAACTTCAAAAATAAATTTTGGGAACACCCGAACTCCGATTTCAGCGAGCTTATAGTCAAACTGAGCGTCTCAAAAATACGAACCCAACGACACCAAGATCAACCCAATCCGAGCTCAAATGAGTCCGAATCAAGGGCTCAAAGCGCTGTTGGAAGGTTCAAACCGCAATTTGAGTTACCAAACGATCTCCGATTTTGACGAGCTTATACTCGAATCGAACAGCTCGACGAGACGAATCCAACGAGCCCAAGATCGCTGAATTCCAACATCATTAAGGCCTTCAAATGCCCAACGAACGGTGTATGATCAAAGGATTCGATATCGGCCGTCCATTCAAACAACTCTCAATTCGCCCTTGATCTCACACCTATTTACGAGCTATGCCACTCCAGAAAAACTATAAATAGAGCCCTCATTCTACACCAAGGGGACTCAAGTGAAGAGGGAGAAGAAGAAGAGGAGAAAGGGGAAAAGGAGATTCCTCACCTCCTCGACCACCGCCGGAGCTCTTCCTGCCGCCTGAAGACGCCGGAACTCTGCCGTATTTTCAGGAAACGCAGGAATTCTGCACAACTTCCACGTGATGCTGAAATCCTTCCCAATTAACAACAGAGTTCCCTCCTGACGCCGAAACTCCGCCCAAGTGAAGCCGGAGTTCTCCTCTGCCACCAAAGACGTCGGACTTCTATCCGACGTCGGACCTTCACTCTTCGCCAAGTTTCTACCCGACGCCGGACTTCTACCGGTTATCGGACTTCGCTGGATGTCTATGCGAAGATGCATTTATTTTCATTGCTGGACTTCTACCTGACGCTGTCCTACTGATTTTCGTCGTCAGACTACAGTTTTTCCGACCTCCGTCGCCATCCGACTACGGTCCTCCTGACTTACGTCGCCCGCCGACTACAGTCCTCCGTCGCCAGCTGACTACGGTCCTCCTGACCTACGTCGCCCGCCGACTGCAGTCCTTCTAACAAAGTGAACATGTCAATAGTGATCCTTTGTATTTACATCATGTAATGTACTCCATAAGATGTACATCAAGCTAAGACCTTCCACCAAAGAAGGGCCTCATTTGTAATCGACTGTAATACTAGTGGATTCATTCAAACTGGGCTAGGCCCCGTGGTTTTTCCCCCTTTTACAGGGGTTTTCCATGTAAAAATCTTGGTGTCTCATAAATGCTAGACCCTCTCCCACTTATATGATTGCGTGCCGGATTTTCGTACAATGCTAAGACGATTAACTTTATATTTCTCTACTGCCGCGAATACTCCTGGACGCAACAGTTTGGCGCCGTCTGTGGGAACGTGGTTCCCGACTGGGGGGGTAACTTTTGCTCCAATCTCAAAAGATCACTCATAGCATCAATATCATAAGAAGCAGATACGGACTGGGGGGCAACTTTGACTCAAACATGGTCAAATAGATTCTCTAATACCTTCAACACCAAGTTGATATTTCAGGAATATCCGAGCAAATGCAAGGATACTTCAAATCAATTACAAGCTTTATACAGTCCATTGTTGGACTTCTACTCCTCGAGCAAGGTCTTAACCTCGACCTCAAAAAGGCAGTAACGGTCTAAAAATAGACCATTCTTCACCTTTGATTTGGGATACACGCGGCATTCGCCCCCTCCCAATCAATATAAAATCGATCTCAGGGGGATCCGATTCGGCCTCTTCCACACAGGTTAACGTCGTCGAGCAAAGGCTCCGACATACAACCTCAGATAGGTCTCACATCCTTGGTGGATTCTCTCGACCTCTTCCACACAAGTTAACGTCGTCGAGCAAGGCTCCGACATACAACCTCGGAAAGGTCTTACATCTTTGGTGGATTCTCCCGACCTCTTCCACACAGGTTAACGTCGTCGAGCAAAGGCTCCGACATACAACCTCGGAAAGGTCCTACATCCTTGGTGGATTCTCCTGACCTCTTCCACACATGTTAACGTCGTCGAGCAAGGCTCCGACATACAACCTCGGAAAGGTCTCACATCCTTGGTGGATTCTCCTGACCTCTTCCACCCAGGTTAACGTCGTCGAGCAGGGCTCCGGCATACAACCTTGGAAAGGTCTCACATCCTTGGTGGATTCTCTCGACCTTTTTCACACAGGTTATCGTCGTCGAGCAAGGCTCCGACATACAACCTCGGAAAGGTCTTACATTTTTGGTGGATTCTCCCGACCTCTTCCACACAGGTTAACGTCGTCAAGCAAAGGCTCCGACATACAACCTCGGAAAGGTCCTACATCCTTGGTGGATTCTCCTGACCTCTTCCACACAGGTTAACGTCGTCGAGCAAGGCTTCGACATACAACCTCGGAAATGTCTCACATCCTTGGTGGATTCTCCTGACCTCTTCCACACAGGTTAACACCGTCGAGCAGGGCTCCGGCATACAACCTTGGAAAGGTCTCACATCCTTGGTGGATTCTCTCGACCTTTTCCACACAGGTTAATGTCATCGAACAAATGTTCTAACATACAACCTTGGATAGGTCTTACATCCTTGGTTAATGTCGCCAGAATGTCGTCAAGGGACTTCCATTTAACTTCTCCACAAAGTTAAATTTCTATCTGATGTTGAATTTCCTTTTGTCGCTGAATTTTTGCCTTGCTGGACTTTCGTCAGACTCCTGCCCATCGACGAATTCTCGTCGGTCTTCTACCCGACGTTGAACTTCTACCCGACGTCGGACTTCTGCTCGTCAGCGGACTCCTACTCGTCGTCAGACTCCTGCTCATCGATGAATTCTCGTCGGTCTTCTACCCGACGTTGAACTTCTACCCGACGTCGGACTTCTGCTCGTCAGCGGACTCCTACTCGTCGTCAGACTTCTGCTCGTCGACGAATTCTCGTCGGTCTTCTACCCGACGTTGAACTTCTATCCGACGTCGAACTTCTGCTCGTCAGCGGGCTCCTACTCGTCGTCAGACTCCTGCTCGTCGACGAATTCTCATCGGTCTTCTACCTGACGTCGGACTTCTGCTCGTCAGCGGACTCCTACTCGTCGTCAAACTCCTGCTCGTCAACGAATTCTCGTCGGTCTTCTACCCGACGTTGAACTTCTACCCGACGTCGGACTTCTGCTCGTCAGAAGACTCCTACGCATCGTCGGACTTCTACTCGTCGTCGGACTTCTGCTCGTCGACGAATCCTCGTCGGTCTTCTACCCGACGTTGAACTTCTACCCGACGTCGGACTTCTGCTCGTCAGCGGGCTCCTACTCGTCGTCAGACTCCTGCTCGTCGACGAATTCTCGTCGGTCTTCTACCCGACGTCGGACTTCTGCTCGTCAGCGGACTACTACTAGTCATCGGCTTCTCGCTCGACTGTTACTTGCAACGCACACTCGAACTCTCTCCTTTGGCTCCACACTCGATCGTTGACTGCTAATGGGCTTCAACTCGATCGTCCATCGCCAGTAAACTTCCGCTCAAATGGCATTCAAATCCCGTAACTCCTGCGCGCGAGGAGGGGCGCTAATTCAAGCAGGGGAAGTTTCCCGCTGGCAAATAGCGGAAGCCTCAGCCGCCAGAGAGCCGTGGGGGAGGAGAAGAAATTCCGTAACTCCTGCGCGCGAGGAGGGGCGCTTATTCGAGTAGGGGAAGTTTCCCGCTCGCAAATAGCAGAAGCTTCAACCGTTAGAGAGCCGTGGGGGAAGGAAGGGAAATCCCGTAACTCCTGCGCACGAAGAGGGCGCTAATTCGAGCAGGGGAAGTTTCCCGCTCGCAAATAGCGGAAGCCTCAGCCGCCAGAGAGCCGTGGGGGAAGGAAGGTAAATCCCGTAACTCCTGCGCACGAAGAGGGGGCTAATTATAGCAGGGGAAGTTTCCCGCTCGCATATAGCGGAGCCCTCAGCCGCTAGAGAGCCAGAGGGAGAAAGAAAGAGGAGTTGCAAGTTTCCTAAGGGCCTAGGAGGCCTATTTATAGGTTTTTGAGAGAATGAAGGGAAGTTAAAATCATTTTCAAAATTTTCTATTTTTAGAAAGTTTTCCCGAATTTTTTCGGATTTTTTGGGAATTTTTTCGACCCAAAAATGACAAAAACGACCATTTTCAGCGCTTGTGGGGACCACAATGTCGGTGCAGCGAACCGACCCCGCGAAAAGGCGCGACCAGCACTGCAATCCGCAGACACCGCGCGCGGATTGCGGCTGGCCGCACACGGCCAGCAGCCGGCAGCACTGCACGCGCGGCAGGCGCGGGCACGGGTGCGCCCCTCAGAGCGGGCGCGGGTGCGCCCTCAGCGCGGGCGCGGTTCGGCCGCAGGCGCTCACGCGGCTGCAGCGCGCGAGCATCCGCTGGAGGGCGGCAGCCGGCCGGCCGGCCGGTTTGGCCGCCTATGTGTATTTGGGCCCGATTTTTGGCCCGGACGGCCCAATTCGGACGTTTTTTGGCTCCCCGGACACATTTTTTGACGTTCCAGACTCAATTTTAACACTTTCGAAGCCTTTCGGAACTCCTACACAAGAATAATTTTGGCCCGCTCGAAAAAATTCTCAAAAACTTGTGACGCATATTTTCGGACTTCTGAAGCTACGACGTCCGAAAATAGGGGGGCAACTGATACGACATCGCAAAATTAGCTTGATCGGGCACGAATCTCAAGGCAAAAGCTAGTTGGAAACTTCAAAAATTAATTTTGGGAACACCCGAACCTCGATTTCAGCGAGCTTATAGTCAAACTGAGCGTCTCAAAAATACGAACCCAACGACACCAAGATCAACCCAATCCGAGCCCAAATGAGTCTGAATCAAGGGCTCAAAGCGCTGTTGGAAGGTTCAAACCGCAATTTGAGTTACCAAACGATCTCCGATTTTGACGAGCTTATACTCGAATCGAACAGCTCGATGAGACGAATCCAACGAGCCCAAGATCGCTGAATTTCGACATCATTAAGGACTTCAAATGCCCAACGAACGGTGTATGATCAAAGGATTCGATATCGGCCGTCCATTCAAACAACTCCCAATTCGCCCTTGATCTCACGCCTATTTATGAGCTATGTCACTCCAGAAAAACTATAAATAGAGCCCTCATTCTACACCAAGGGGACTCAAGTGAAGAGGGAGAAGAAGAAGAGGAGAAAGGGGAAAAGGAGATTTCTCACCTCCTCGACCACCGCCGGAGCTCTTCCTGCCGCCTGAAGACGCCGGAACTCTGCCGGATTTTCAGGAAACGCAGGAATTCTGCACAACTTCCACGTGATGCTGAAATCCTTCCCAATTAACAACAGAGTTCCCTCCTGACGCCGAAACTCCGCCCAAGTGAAGCCGGAGTTCTCCTCTGCCACCAAAGACGTCGGACTTCTATCCGACGTCGGACCTTCACTCTTCGCCAAGTTTCTACCCGACGCCGGACTTCTACCGGTTATCGGACTTCGCTGAATATCTATGCGAAGATGCATTTCTTTTCATTACTGGACTTCTACCTGACGCTGTCCTACTGATTTTCGTCGTCAGACTACAGTTTTTCCGACCTCCGTCGCCAGCCGACTTTGGTCCTCCTAACTTACGTCGCCCGCCGACTACAGTCCTCCGTCGCCAGCTGACTACGATCCTCCTGACCTACGTCGCCCGCCAACTGCAGTCCTTCTAACAAAGTGAACATGTCAATAGTGATCCTTTGTATTTACATCATGTAATGTACTCTATAAGATGTACATCAAGCTAAGACCTTCCACCAAGGAAGGGCCTCATTTGTAATCGACTGTAATACTAGTGGATTCATTCAAACTGGGCTAGGCCCCGTGGTTTTTCCCCCTTGTACAGGGGTTTTCCACGTAAAAATCTTGGTGTCTCATAAATGCTATACCCTCTCTCACTTATCTGATTGCGTGCCTGATTTTCGTACAATGCTAAGACGATGAACTTTATATTTCTCTACCGCCGCGAATACTCCTGGACGCAACAATACTAATGTTTCTCAAAATCAATTTGGATTCAATACTAATGTTTCTCAAAATCAATTTGGATTCATTCTGGATATGTCTACTATGGAAGTTATACATTTATTGAGAGGTTTGATGGAGAAGTATAAAGAGAATAAGGATGATCTACATATGATATTTATTGATTTAGAGACAGCATATGATAAAGTTTCAAGAGAAGTTCTATGGAGAGTTCTAGATAAGAAAGGGGTTAGTAATGCTTATATTCAAGTCATTAAGGATATGTGTATCTAGGAGCCACAAGGTGGTTTGACACTTCGACCAAGTATTGCCCTATTTTAATCATATCTTTTTTTTTTAGTTATGGATGTTCTTACTAGACATTTGCAAGAGGATGTATTCTTGTGTATGCTTTTTGTTGATGATATTCTTCCTGTTGATAAGACTAGAGAGGGAGTGGAAGGTAAACTTGAATCATGGAGGTCAACTGTTAGAGTCTAAAGGTTTTTATTTCTAAAACTGAATACATCGAGTTTTTTAGTAGTAATAGATCTAGTGGGGAGATTGTGACATTGGACAATTAAGTCATTAATAAGAGTACATGTTTTAGATATCTTGAGTCTATTATTCAGATTAATGGTGAAATAGATGGAGATATTCTTAGTAGAATTCAAGTTAGATCATTGAAGTGGAGGAATGCATCGGGCTTGTTGTGTGATAGAAAAAACCCCTCAGACTTAAAGAAATTTTCATAAGATAGTGGTGAGACCTGCAATGCTTTATGTGCAGAATGTTAGCTATTAAAAAGCAGCATAATACTAAGTTAAGTGTTTTAGAGATCAGGATGCTCAGGTGGATGAGTGGATTTACTCTTAAAGATGGAATACGAAACAGGCCAATATGTGAAAAGGTTATAGTAGCTTAAGTTGTAGATAAGATTAGAGAGAGTTATCTTAGATGGTTTGGTCACATAAAACTTCAGCCATCCAATGACCCGATTAGGAGAATAGATGTATTAGATTTGACTTATGTTAAGAAAGATAGAGGTCTACCTAAAAAAAATTAGTTAGAAAATATTAAAAATAATATTTTTATTAGATTTAAATAAGAATTTGACTCTTAATAAGATATAATGGAGAAAAAGAATTCGTGTAGCCAATCTCATGTAGTGGGATAAAGGCTTGATATTGTTGTTGTTAATAATCATTTTGATATATATATATATATATATATATATATATATATATATATATATATATATATATATATATATATATATATATATATATATATATATATATATTATTTTATTTATTTATTTATTTATTTATTTTTATTTTTTTGTGTGTGCCTATTTTAACCCACTTTTTTTTAGAATGCTGTCCAGCAAATGGTATATCAGTTGTGTGGCTATCTTGTTGTTTGTGCTATAAATTGATGTCAAGAAGCATTGATTTTAATTCCTTTATTGAGAAAAAATCAATGCTAGCAGGAAACCAATCGGTTCAGTACATTTTATTGTGACTTCAGTTCAGTTTATGATATTACATTGACAGATTTGTTCGGTCTTTTTCAAGGTTGAGATTTGAGAAAGCCAAATAAATTTAAATCTCTTTAGACCATACATGATGTATTTTAAGCCCATCGAATCAAAATAAAAGTTTGTTTCAAGTTTGTAAAAAAGTCAAAATGGTCGTTGGACTATTTATGGGGACCATTTTAGTCCCAAATTGTTTCATGTATCCCATTTAATCTTACTCAAATTTGATCAAACATAATCCCTTAACTCCTCATATTTGATCCAAAATAATCAAATAGGACTTTTTTAGATCAATTTTTAGGAGTCGATGGACTAAATGTTACACATTTGATAGTTGGGGCTAAAATGACCTCATATAAATAATCTATGGACCTCATAAAACATCTTTTTTACTTTTGATTTATATTAAACCTAATTGTGTCAAGCCAGATAAAAGAGATGCAGGCCAAATTAAACCAAATCAATCCAATCCAATTTTTTTGATTTTCAATTATAAATCCTAACTTAATAGGGTTGGTTGGTTTAAATTTAACTCATATAATATGGCGATTCCTTATAATTGCTTCATATGTACTCATTCCATTATGTTATCTTTAATTTTATATATATATATATATATATATATATATACACACACACACACATGAATTTCAAATCTAAACCTTAACTTACCGGTTTAGTTGGTTCAGATTTAACTCTTGTAATCTGACAATTCCTTATAATTGCATCATTTGTATTCACTTCATTATGTTATGTTTAATTTTGTTTTTATTTTTTACATTTTAATGTGAAAATTCCTTGTAGTATCTTGATCCATACTGATTTTATGATTTAGTTATAAAGTTATGCTTAAAAGAAAAGATTTAACTGTGATTAATTCAGTTTCAGTTTCTAAGTGTAAAGTTGATTTGATTTGATTCCAAAACAAATCCTTGGTTCGCAATTAAGCCTTTGTTTGGGACAGCTTTCTTACTACTTCTTAAAATAATTTTTTAGTACAAAAATTAAAAATTTTATACTAAAAAATTGTTTTAAGAAGCATTAAGAAAGCCGTCCCAAACAAAGCCTAAATTGAATCATGACCACCCTTCAAAAATATCGGTCTAGGCAGTGCACATATGAGACCTAGTTTTTGCGATGCTGCTGATTGTATGAATCACATCTTTTTTACTTTACCGAATGCATATAATGAAGAAAAATGATGAACGTGTTCTTCATGTTGGGCGCAGGTGATCGTTGAAATACCATACGTGATCTTCCAGACGGTTTACTATGTGATTATTATCTACTCCATGATGAGCTTCCAATGGACTACATTGAAGTTTCTTTGGTTCTTTGTTATCTCCTTTCTGACCTTCATCTACTTCACATACTTTGGGATGTTATCAGTGGCGGTGTCTCCCAACTCACAAGTTGCTGGAATCTTGTCTGCGTTCATCTTTTTTCTTTTCAATCTTTTCTCCGGGTTCTTCATCCCAGGACCAGTGAGTATTTTACTGCTTTATCCTAAGAACTTCTACATGATTTTCCGAACAAATAGCATTCGTTTTTTGTCCAAGTAATCTCTTTTTTTGGTGAACTAGTTCCTCACTACATATATAACGAGAGGAAATATAGAGGACCTTTGAAATAAAGATTTTGGCTTCATTTGGGACAACTTTTTTCCTGCTTCTTGAAGCAGTTTTTTAGTATAAAAATTAATTTTTTTATTAGAAAGCTGCTTCAAGAAGCAATAAAAAAGCCGTCCCAATCAAAGCCTTTGTTTGGCGTGGCTTTTCCTATCAGGTAGACATATATCATAATCATCTTGTGTTAGTTGAGGTAATGGAATTTATGTAATCAAGCAGTATGGCTATAAACAGTTTTAATTTTGGAATATGACTGTAAAATCCTTATTAGGATATAGATCTGATTGCTAGAATCACATAAATGCCATATTGTATTGAGAATAATTGGAGATAATAGGTTGAACTTATTTTATTTCAACATGTATTAAGTTTATACAATCTTAAAAAAACATCTAAGAGAAAAAAATATAAAATCAGGGAATAGTATTAATTATAAAACGATTACAATAATTGATTGATTGATTAGGCAGTTGGGATCAGATTAACTAATGAGTGGCAATGAGAGAGGAAGGAAAGAGCTCGAAAAACTTAGTGAGTGTTCGATGCAAGCCTGTTGAGAACCCCTTGTGTTGCTTTTCTTTTGGAAACTTTATCAATTTTCATATTTTATTTTCTTGAATGGCTTCCATTTCTTCCCTCATAGCATTATTCCAATTCATATTATTTAAAAAGAGCTGTTGGATGATAAAGTAAAACCCAGAAAATACAATATAGGCTTCATTTGGGACAGCTTTCTTACTGCTTCTTAAAGCAGCTTTCCAGTACAAAAAATATAATTTTTGTACACGAAAGCTGTTTTAAGAAGCAATAAGTCGTCACAAATGAAACAGTAAGGTAAAGTGCTAGCACAGGGGAGGACATAGCATCTAGTAGTTGTAGTTGTTGTTGTGACTTAACACGGTTGTGTTTTCTGGACTGAAATTTTCTTCGAAGAGAAGTTATCTTAAGGCTTCGTTTGGGACAGCTTTCTTTCTGCTTCTTAAAGCAGCTTTCTAGTACAAAATTTTGTACTAGAAAGCTGCTTTAAGAAACAGAAAGAAAGCTGTCACAAACAAAGCCCAAGTATCTAACTACTGAATTTGGAACTGCAGGAACTTCCGGTATGGTGGGTGTGGTACTACCGGATCTGTCCCGTGTCATGGACATTTTACGGGCTTATTGTGACACAATACAGTGACATGGATGACTTGATAAAGGTTCCAGGTCAGTCCGACCAACCAATCAGAGACTATGTTATGCATCATTTTGGCTACAGGGATGACCAGAAGCACATTATGCTTCTTGTGCTTTTGTGCTTCACCCTTGTGTTTGCTGCCTTATATACTTACTGCATTAGGTCTATAAACTTCCAGCGAAGGTAGATTTGAGAGGATTTTCACCTGAAAGCACACTATACTTTGAGCTAAGTTTTTGCCAGTGGCTCACAATAAGATAATTTTGGAGCAGAAGAGAGCATTTTTCATAGAGAAAGATTTGTGACACTAATTTTTTCTTAATAAAATAATGTTTTCTTTGTCTTGGATTTATATATTTTCTGTTGATTTTGTGCTACAAGAGTTCACTCAGTAGCGACCAAGTTGCAGAGTTTTATTTATTTATTTATTTATTTCTTTTGGAAGAATGAAGCAATTATGGCTAGTTGTTCGTGTCACAATCTGATATGGAAGCTCGAGTTAATGAGACAGGAACAAATGATTGAATGGGTATCATAGTTCTTCAATAACAATAATATTTACTTAATAGAATAATATCCAAATATCTATACTACTATATAAAAATGGCTTGGGATTCCACTTTTAACAAATACTGATCGTTCATTTATAAATCCAAAATAAATATATACTGTCCAATTAGAACTCTTCATATTCCGTCCCTCCAAAAGATTTCTCCAGATCCTTTATAAATTCATTATACCTGCAATTTCTTAAACTCTCCATATTCTCCTGCATTTCGGTTTCAATATCCAAAAGTTTTGGCTGGGTTAAATGACCCAACTTTGCTTTTAAAAAAAATTAAACACTTAACTCTTTAATTTCTTCACCGTGCATTAATAAATCCATCACCCTTTTTTTTTGGGAAAAATCCATCACCCTTTTCTTCTTCTGAGTTTCGGTAGTTTCATTAATAGCAGAACAGTTCCTGTGCATAAAATTTTCATTAAAAAGCCAATTGGGATTCTTCCTCAGCGAATCGTGGCCCATCAATGTTTTTAAAAAATATAAGTTTCCACCGTCTCTTCAAATTCCCCTGCCGGCTCATTTATTTCTTCTTTCCATTATGTTTTTTAAATTGGCCGGAGGTCTCAAAGAGTCGCTAAAGAAGCTCCTCGCTGATGTCACGGATGAGCTCACTTCACGAGAGGAGTTCCGAAAGTTGCCAACATATATTATTCTTTCTTGTTGGATTGGAAGCATGGGAGAGCTCGGGTTTTGTTTTTTGGTTCTTCTTGAGCTTTGCGTTAAGGCAAGGTTTGAAATAGTCGTTAAAAGAGCTTCTTCTCCTTTTTCGTTTAGGGTTTAGTCTTGCATGAACGACCTTTGGATGGTCTATGTGAAGGAAACGATCTTTCAACCCTTTCGCAAGGTTCTTCGGCTAAATACCCTAGGTAGCTAGCTTCTTTTTTATGAATCCTAATATGCAAATGATTAACTTCCTGATTAAAAGATAAAAAATAATGGATATAAGCACTTTTTTTTATTTTTAAATTCATACCTTTTCAAATTCCACGCATTTGGAGTTATTCTTCTCGACCTTTCATTTTGAAGGAAGCATGTTGAAAAGCAAAAAATTTAGCATTTTTTATGATAATCAAATAAGAAGTTTATTTTTATATAATTTACATTGCAAAAGTGGTTCCCTTTTACATTATTGAGAGAAGATCCACAATTCTTTTAAGACTCTGTCATGTGATAAATCTTGTTTAATTCAATAAATCTTGTTTGAGACCTTTAATTCGTATTAATTCATATCTAAAATTCATCTTTGTTTTCATCCTCATATCTTCCTTATAGATTTATTTTTTTTTTAACTTTTGATCCAGCCACCAAAATCTTTCTGCTCGTTGTAGAAAGGAAAGAACGTGGAACAAGTTTCTCTGTTCTTGACAGAGACGGAGAACACCAGAGAGAAAGCAAGAAAGTAAAGGCTGTTTTTCATTATCATAAATGAGAAGATACATTGTTTATATAATAGAGTACTGTACGGCTTGCTACCTCTTAGCCAATCAGGAGATGACAACACATTATATGATAAATACAATAAATGCTATAATATTCTAATGCTCTAATACGCCCCCTCAAACTGATGGGTCCTTCGTGACAGTCAATTTGCTACAAAGCATGTGAAACCGAGGTGTGGAAAGAGGTTTAGTGAGTATATCGGCGGTTTGATCAATAGAGCTTATAGGTAACAAAGCTATATTGTTCTTTTGAATTTGATCTCGAATGAATTTTTTATCAATGTCCACATGTTTTGTACGAGCATGGAACACCGGATTGTGAGCCAAAGTAATAGCCGACGTGTTGTCACAGTAAATTTCTGTTGGATAATCTTGATGTAGCCTAAAATCTTGAAGTAGCTTGCGGAGCCAGATTACATCGGTTGTGAGTGCGGCTAGAGCCCGGTATTCGGACTCTGTAGAAGAGCGTGCGACAGTGTGCTGCTTCTTTACCGTCCACGAGATGATAGTGTCTCTGAGAAAAGAATAATACACGGACGTAGATTTTTGTGTTATCGGATCACCGGCCCAGTTCGCATCTGAGAAAGATTTAAGGACTAAACTTGTTTTGGTGATCGGTATACCAAAATCTGACGTACCTTTGATGTATCTTAGAAGTCGTTTGAGTTGATAGGTGTGTTATGGTTGAGGATCTTGCTTGTGTTGGGACAGAAGGTTGACATTGTATGCGATGTCAGGTCGGGTTAGGGTCAAGTACTGAAGAGTGCTAGTGAGCCTTCTGTATAATGTAGGATCCGAGATAACTGGTTCAGGAGGGAACACCGGTGGTAATTTTGTGCAGTTAGGATTTGAGAGGGGCTTGCATTCCGTGAGGTGGGTTTATTGGAGTAATTGATGAGCGTATTTCTTTTGGGATAGGAAGAGATGGTCCTTGAATCGTTGAATCCTGATGCCAAGGAATTCATTGGCTTCATCGAGCTGCTTTAGAGAGAATTCTTTGGCTAGCTTGTGTAGAATGTCCCGGATAGTGTTGGGTTGATTTCCTGTAATTAGTATATCGTCAATATATATAAGCAGAAAAATTTGAGTCTTATCTTTGCGGTATACGAGGAGCAACGGATCGGCGAGACTATGAGAGAACCCGATTGATTCAAGGAATTTGGTGAACGTGTTGTACCACTGTCTTGGAGCTTGTTTCAACCTGTATAGAGCTTTATGGAGTTTGTATACATGATCGGGATGGGAGCTGTCCTCGAAGCCGTGTGGTTGATACATATACACTATTTCGTCTAATGTGTCGTGCAGAAACGCGTTCGCGACGTCCAGTTGTTGTACCTGCCACGTTGGGATCTTGGGTAGGAGGATTAGGCGTAGAGACTTTCTGTTGATGAGCCGGTATACCATATTTTGTGGGAGACACTGGGATCAATAGATTAGGAGAAGTTTCATTGAGAGGATTGATCGGTTTGGGAGCAATGACTGAGAAGGGAAAGTATTGTTCGTTGAACGTAGTATGTCTTGAGATAATGATCTTGTAAGTATTTATATTGAGACACTTGTACCCTGTGTAGGTGTCTGAATATCCCAAGAAGACGCACTATGTAGATCTTGGTTGAAGTTTGTGATGGTGTATTGGTGGTGTGAGGGGAAAGCATTGACAACCGAAGACGCGAAGGTTGTTGTAGTCCGGTTTTGTGCGATGTACTAGTTCGAATGGAGAGATGTCGTTGGTTGTGGACGATGTCATTTTGTTGATGAGGTAGATAGAGGTTAGCATCGCATCAGGCCAGTAATTGTACGGGACGGAGGAGGCTTGTAGCAACATGCATGCAGTCTCTATAATGTGACGGTGCTTCCTCTTGGCGAGGCCGTTCTGTTCCGGGGTATACGGACAGGATCTTTGGTGGATGATGTCGTGCTTGCAGAGATAGTCGGAGAACTCATGATTGATATATTCGGAGCCGCCGTCTGTCCGAAGAATCTTGATTTTATGCGAGAGATAATTTTCAACCTGATTTTTAAAATCGATAAAAGTACGTAATACAACAGATTTACTTCGTAAAGGAAAAAGCCAAGTAAAGCGAGTACAATCATCTATGAATATGACATAGTTGGTGTATCCTTGTGTGGACACAATCGGGGCCGGACCCCACACATCGGAATGTATAGTAGCTAGAGGAATAGTTTGTCTGTTTTGAGAATGTTCAAAAGACAATTTATGTCCCTTAGATTCTTTACAAGATTGACAGAAAGATTGCTTTTCAATCTTGATATTATTATTAAATCTAGAGATTATGTCTAATATTCTCTTATGCGGATGTCCAAGCCTTTGATGTCAGAGGTTGGTGGACGTATTTGTTGCAGCCAAAGCTTTATTCGGAGAGAGTGACGGCACCAGCTGAAGAGGGTAGAGCCCGTCATTACACGGACCTTGAAGGAGGATTTGATGGGTCGTCGGATCCTTGAATGTAAAACTGTAAAGACCATTTTGCTCCCTGGTTCGTCCGGACGAAGTTAGATCGTCCGGGACGATCGGTACAAGTTGTGTAGTAAAACATTTCTGGCAGCATGGTTCGTCTGGACGAAATTCTGATCGTCTGGACGAAAATCGTCCAGAGCGCAGTCGTACGTGACGATAATTAATTTCGTCTGGATGAAATTCGTCCAGAGCCTAGTTCATCCGGGACGAAGTTGCGATCGTCCGGTACGAACAGTCTGGGTATAAATGGAAATGAGATATTTTTGGAAAAAAAAGGACGTCCATGAGAGAGAAAAACGAAGGAAAAGAGGATTTTTGAGAGACTCCGATCTGTTTTCGTCCTTTGTGACAGTTAGAGAAGTTGACCGACTCGAGGTAAGGCACATTCCGCCTTTCTCAATTTTCAGAAACGAGATTTTTGACGCATTTTCTGTTCCGAATTTTGTTTCCGTTAGTTAATTTCTGGTATTATTTTCTTCTGACAAAGATTTTACTGCGTAACTTTTGGTATGTCTCTGAGATGATAATTATGCACGTTTTGAGTATTTTATGGAAGATTTTTACCGGATATTGTGGATTCTGCGGTGTTTTAATTGAACTGCAAATTATCATGATGTTTAAAAATGTTTGATCAGTACAATGAAAGTCTTATAATGTTGTTGTGAATGTTCTGTGGTAATTTAGTAAAATTCTGGATCTGTGAATTTTGTGTAAATTTTGTATACTGCCGTTATGCCGCTGAATTTTCGTATGATTTCTGAATTTTCTGAAATGAGATGATTTGAATGTTTGATGTGTTTGTGCTATCAGAATGGAGTTAAAAGGGGCCGGAATCCTATGTGATTCTGTTGTCTGGGTCAGGGAATTCTAAAATCTGAAATGAGCTCTGAAATCTGAAAATGTTCCGGAACCTCTGATATATGTTCTGTTCTTGTGCTATAAGCACAACAGGAGACATAAGGAGCCAGAATCCTTTGAGATTCTGTCTGTGTCAGGGAAGGGAGGCATAAGGGGCCAGAATCCGTCGAGATTCTGTCTGTGTTAGGGACATCTAAAATCTGATATCTGAATATGTTCTATGAATTATTTGATCTCTAATTTCCGTACAATTTTGTCTCCTTTGTGATTTGAAAGTTTTAAATAGCTATTCTGAATTTTGAGATGAAATATGAATTATCTGATTTCTGGCCATTCTGGGATCTATTCTGTTTTCGGAATTCAGTTCTTCTGTATCTGTAATCTGATTCTGGATTGATCAAGTATCTTATGTTTCATATACGAATTTGGTATGAGTTTCTGAATTTCTGGTGACTATTATTCTGATATGTTTTTGTATGAATTTTTGATGATTTTGATCGGGGATTGATGTCTTGCTGAACTGTTAGCTCATCATTGCTTTCTGCGTGGTTTTCAGGTTCTGGGAAAGGGAATGAGGTCTTGGACTAGACGTTCTGAGTCTGATCTGTGATTAGGTACTTGATACTTTTGATTTTTATACAGTCATGGCTTTTCTGTTCTGTTCTGTTCTTTCCGTCTGAAGCCATGCACTGTATCTGTATATGATTATTTTGATGATGGAAAAGATAGATGAACTACGCTGTGTTTGGATGTTTATAGTAGCTCTGTATTTTTCTGTATGTGTTATACTTGGAAGAAAGTTCTGAAATAAATTCCAAAGCCAGATCCTGGATTTTTGGCTCTGTCGCGGCCCAATGCGAGTGGGATCCGTCCTGGTCGGGTTGGGTTGTGACAAGCTTTAGTGGTATCAGAGCAATGGTTTTGGAATTTGGATTGTAAGACAGAGCTATATAAAGTGATATGTGAGTCTGTCTGGGGTAATTTTGGTTTGTCTGGATTTTTATTCTATTGTTTTGTGCTTAGTTTTCTGTGTGATCATGGATCCGCCAGACCCTGATATGATAGATGGAAGAGTGCTAGTCAGGCAGCTCCAGCGGGTAGTGCTATCCCAGTGGTCGGTTCTGATACACTTTCTCAGTTTGTTACATTGGTTGCTCAGATGATGAGCGAGAATCAGAGTAGAGCCTCTACTGTGCGATATGAGGATATAGATAAACATATGCAGTTGTTTTTGAGATTGAAACCTCCGAGGTTTGAGGGCACTGCTGAGCCCAGAGCAGCTGAAGAATGGTTGAGGAGGTTAGAGAAAACTTTTGACGGTATGCAGTGTCCGTCGGACAGGAAAGTACCGTTGGCAGTTTTTTTGTTAGATGGGGAAGCAGAGCACTGGTGGATAGGCTAGCAGGAGGCGAAATTCCAAGGGAAGTTAAATTCGTTGATTAGTTGGGAAGAATTTTTTGAGGAATTCTGATCGTGGTTTGTACCTCGTTCTGCACGACAGCAGATGCATGAGACTTTTCTGAGACTTGTTCAGGGAAGTAGGACTGTGATGCAGTACGAGGCCGAGTTTACTGCTTTAGCTAGATATGCTCCGCAGTTGGTGAGTACTTTTGCTGAGAAGTGCTATCGATTTCTGAGGGGACTACGAGATAGTCTGAGGCAGCCCCTAGTGCCATTTCACATTTCTGATTTTTCTGAGCTTATAGAGAGAGCTCGTTTGATAGAGAATGATCTGATGGCTACTCAGCAGCGGTGGACTGCGAGTAGGAAGATGTTTGGGGGTGATACTTCTAGTAGTGGTTCCTCTGGCAAGAGGAGGTTTGTTTCCGGAGACTCCAGGAGGAGTGGACAGTCAGGATTCTCTGGTACTGCCACTACCAGTACGACCAGTTCTGGATCTGTCAGTGGGGCACCTGTGTGCCAAAGTTGTGGACGACAACATTTTGGCCAGTGTTACAGGATAACTGGTCAGTGCTTCAGATGTGGTCAGCCAGAACATCGGATTGCAGAGTGTCCACGGGCTGGATTTGATAGACGATCTGAGTTCCGATCTGATACTAGACATGTTGGTTCAGCAGGAAGGCCGAGGACTGTTCCTCCACGCACTGTGACTAAAGGATCCTCTGGTGGTAGAGGTGGTGGTTCGAGTTCTGTGGCACGGAGACCACCCATTTGTAGTCAGAGGGAGCCTAACAGTTCTGTAGCTTCAGCTCCTGTTCAGCCACGTGTGTACAGTTTGAGTCAGCAGGAGGCTCGAGACGCTCCGGATGTGGTGACAGGTACGATTTATATTTCTGATCAGCCATGTCATATTTTTTTTTATTCTGGAGCCAGTCACTCGTTTCTTTCCGAGCGTTGTTTTGATGCTTTGCTTCTAGATTCTATTTTGTTACCGGTTTCTCTTTCTGTTATTTTGCCGGCTGGAAGTAATTTGATCGCCCGAAAGTTTTGTTTTTGTGAGATTGATATTTCTGGCAAGAAGTGGAAATCGAGTTTGATTTTGTTACCGATTTCTTCTTATGACGTGATTTTGGGTATGGATTGGCTGAGTCTGTATGAGGCTCAGATTGATTGTTTGAAGAAGTAAGTGAGTTTGCTTATGGATGGAGAAAGATGTGTATTCCAAGGATTACGATGTGTTCTATCCTATCTGATTTCTGTATTGGAAGTCAGAAGAATGTGGAAGAAGGGTTGCCCGGTATTTTTGATCTCTGTACGGGATATGAACCTAGAGGTGGGTTCTCTTTCTGATATCCCGGTTGTACGGGAGTTTTCTGATGTATTTCCTGAGGAGTTGGTTGGCTTACCTCCGGATAGAGATGTTGAGTTCTCTATTGATTTTTTTTCGGGTACAGCTCCGATATCGAAAGCTCCGTATAAGATGGCACTGAAGGAACTTTCTGAGTTGAAAGTTCAGCTCCAGGAGTTGGTGGATAGAGGATTTGTTCATCCTAGTGTTTCTCCTTGGGGAGCACTCGTACTATTTGTGAAGAAGGACGGAACACTCCGTATGTGTGTTGATTACAAAGATTTGAATAAAGTCACGATCAAAAACAAATATCCATTACCACGGATTGATGACTTGTTTGATCAACTTTCTGGCTCTTCTATATTTTCGAAGATTGATTTGAGATCTGGATATTATCAGGTGAAGGTGAAGGAAGCGGATGTGTTGAAGACAGCTTTCAGTACTCGGTATGGGCACTACGAGTTTTTGGTTATGCCTTTAGAGGTAACCAATGCACATGCTATTTTCATGGATCTGATGAACAGAGTGTTCATGGAGTATCTGGATCAGTTTGTGATCGTCTTTATCGATGATATTCTGGTGTATTCTGCTTCTGAAGAAGATCATGCCAGACATTTGAGCATTGTGTTGGAGACTTTGAGGCAGCATTAGCTATATGCTAAGTTTTCCAAGTGTGAATTCTAGCTGAAGAGCATTTCTTTTCTGGGGCATATGGTGAGCGGTGAAGGTATCTATGTTGATCCCCAGAAGATTCAAGCTGTTGCTGATTGGCCAAGGCCTACTACGGTATTTGAGGTACGTAGTTTCTTAGGCATGGCCGGATATTATAAAAAATTTGTGAAGGGATTTTCTCAGATTTATACGCCTCTGACGAGACTGACTCAGAAGTCAGTAGCTTTTGTTTGGACATTGGAGTGTGAGGCTAGTTTTCAGAAGTTGAAGGATTGTTTGACTTCAGCTCTAATGTTAGCACTTCCGTCAGGTACGGAAGGATTTCAGGTGTTCAGTGATGCTTCACTGAAAGGGTTGGGCTGTGTTCTGATGCAGCATGATATGGTAACTGCTTATGCTTCGAGACAGTTGAAACCACATGAAAAGAATTACCGACGCATGATTTGGAGTTTGCTGCAGTTGTGTTTGCTTTGAAGATTTGGCGTCACTACTTGTATGGCGTCAGGTGTGAGATCTTTACGGATCATAAGAGCTTGAAGTACATATTCAATCAGAAGGATCTGAATTTGAGGCAAAGAATGTGGCTTGAGTTGATCAAGGATTACGACCTGACGATTCAGTATCAGTCTGGCAAGGCTAATGTGGTAGCAGATTCTCTAAGTAGGAAGTCTTTTGGATTATCAGGTATTCAGCTCACTTCTGATGAGTATCTGATACGAGACATGGAAAGATTACAATTAGAGGTGATTTCCTCTACTGGTTCGAAATCTGGTGTTTTGACTCAGATAAACATTCAGTCTTCCTTGGAAGAAAGGATTCAGGAAGCTCAGAAGTCAGACTCCGATTATTTGAAGTTGATTGCTCAGATTGAATATGGTAAGAAACTTGAACTTCGAGTTTTTGATTCTGGTGTTCTCTTCTGCAAGAACAGATTATAGATTCCTGTGTTTGGAGATTTGAGGAAAGAGATTCTGTACGAATCTCATCATTCAGGCTATACGATTCATCCGGGAAGTGGCAAGATGTACGGAGACATGAAGAGTTTGTTCTGGTGGCCTGGAATGAAAAAGGATTTAGCAGATTTTGTTTTGAAATGCGAAGCCTGTTAGTTGGTGAAGGCAGAGCATCAAAAACTAGGAGGTCTTTTGCAGTCGTTGCCTATCCCTGAGTGGAAATGGGAGGAGGTAACGATGGATTTTGCCATGGGTTTTCCTCGATCAAGGCAAGGGCACGATGCCATTTGGGTGATTGTGGATCGATTGACGAAGTCTGCACATTTTCTTCTAATCAGACAGACGTATCCGGTGGATAAGTTGGCACAAGTATATGTGAAGGAGATTGTCAGATTACATGGTGTGCCTAAGGTGATTGTATCTGATCGAGATGGACGATTTACTTCCAAACTTTGGAAAGGTATTCAACAAAGATTGGGTACAAGGTTGCATTTCAGTACGGCTTTTCATCCGCAGACTGACGGACAGTCTGAGAGGACTATCCAGGTACTGGAAGATCTTCCACGATTATGTGTTTTGGATTTTGGAGAAAGCTGGGAAGATCATATTCCTTTGATCGAATTTGCTTATAATAACAGTTTTCAGTCCAATATTGGTATGACACCTTATGAAGCTATGTATGGCCGGAAGTGTAGAACTCCTTTGACTCTAACTGAGGTAGGAGATAGACAAGAAATGGGTGCTACATTTGTGGATAAAACTGTTATGAAAATCAACTTGATTAAAGAAAGATTGAAAGCTGCACAAGATCGACAACATAAGTATTACAATCAGAAGCACAGGTTTGTTGAATTTCAGATTGGTGACTTTGTGTATGTCAAAGTCAGTCCGATGAAAGGAGTCAGCAGATTTGGAAGGGTGAGCAAGCTTAGTCCAAGGTATGTTGGACCGTTTGAAATCCTTGAAAGGATTGGTAAGTCTGCTTACAGACTGTTACTATCTGATCAGATGTCTGATGTGCACAATATTTTTCATGTATCTACTTTGAGAAAGTGGATATCTGATTCTGTAAAGAAATTGTCTGCTGATGAAGTGGAGATTCAGGAGAATCTGAGGTATGAAGAAGAACCTGAGTTGATTTTGACCTATGATGTTCGTAAGTTAAGAAGCAAACAAATTCATATGGTTAAAGTTCAGTGGAAGCACCGAACAGCACGAGAAGCGACTTGGGAGAAGGAGTCAGACATGAGGCAAGCATATCCGTATCTTTTCTGACTGCGTTTTGGTTTGGCAATGTCGAGGACGACATTTTTTTGAAGTTGGGGAGATTGTAAAGACCATTTTGCTCCCAGGTTCGTCTGAACGAAGTTAGATCGTCCGGGACGATCGGTACAGGTTTTGCAGGAAAACATTTCTGGCAGCATGGTTCGTCTGAACGAAATTCTGATCATCTGGACGAAAATCGTCTAGAGCCCAGTCGTACGTGACGGTAATTAATTTCGTCTAGACGAAATTCGTCCAGAGCCTAGTTCGTCCGGGACGAAGTTGCGATCGTCCGGTACGAACAGTCTGGTTATAAATGGAAATGAGATATTTTTGGAAAAAAGGACGTCCATGAGAGAGAAAAACGAAGGAAAAGAGGATTTTTGAGCGACTCCGGTCTGTTTTCGTCCGTTTTAACAGTTAGAGAAGTTGACCGACTCGAGGTAAGGCACATTCCGCCTTTCTCAATTTTCAGAAACGAGATTTTTGATGCGTTTTCCGTTCCGAATTTTGTTTCTGTTAGCGAATTTCTGGTATTATTTTCTTCTGACAAAGATTTTTCCGCGTAACTTTTGATATGTCTCTGAGATGATAATTATGCACGTTTTGAGTATTTTCTGGAAGATTTTTACCGGATATTTTGGATTCTGCGGTGTTTTAATTGAACTGCAAATTATCAGGATGTTTAAAAATGTTTGATCAGTACAATGAAAGTCTTATAATGTTGTTGTGAATGTTCTGTGGTAATTTGGTAAAATTTTGGATCTGTGAATTTTGTGTAAATTCTGTATACTGCCGTTATGCCGCTGAATTTTCGTACGATTTCTGAATTTTCTGAAATGAGATGATTTGAATGTTTGATGTGTTTGTGCTATCATAATGGAGTTATAAGGGGCCGGAATCCTATGTGATTATGTTGTCTGGGTCAGGGAATTCTGAAATCTGAAATGAGCTCTGAAATCTGAAAATGTTCCGGAACCTCTGATATCTGTTCTGTTCTTGTGCTATAAGCACAACGGGAGACATAAGGAGCCAGAATCCTTTGAGATTCTGTCTGTGTCAGGGAAGGGAGGCATAAGGGGCCAGAATCCGTCGAGATTCTGTCTGTGTCAGGGACATCTAAAATCTGATATATGAATCTGTTCTGTGAATTATTTGATCTCTAATTTCCATACAATTTTGTCTCCTTTGTGATTTAAAAGTTTTAAATATTTATTCTGAATTTTGAGATGAAATATGAATTATCTGATTTCTGGCCATTCTGGGATCTGTTCTGTTTTCGGAATTCAGTTCTTCTGTATCTGTAATCTGATTATGGATTGATCAAGTATCTTATGTTTCATATACGAATTTGGTACGAGTTTCTGAATTTCTGGTGACTATTATTCTGATATGTTTTTGTATGAATTTATGATGATTTTGATCGGGGATTGATGTCTTGCTGAACTGTTAGCTCATCATTGCTTTTTGCATGGTTTTCAGGTTCTGGGAAAGGGATTGAGGTCTTGGACTAGACGTTCTGAGTCTGATCTGTGATTAGATACTTGATACTTTTGATTTTTGTACAGTCATGGCTTTTCTGTTATATTATGTTCTTTCCGTCTGAAGCCATGCATTGTATCTGTATATGATTATTTTGATGAATGAAAAGATAGATGAACTGCGCTGTGTTTGGATGTTTATAGTAGCTCTGTGTTTTTCTGTCTGTGTTATACTTGGAAGAAAGTTCTGAAACAAATTCCAAAGCCAGATCCTGGATTGTTGGCTCTGTCGCGTCCCGATGCGAGCGGGATCTGTCCTGGTCGGGTTGGGTCGTGATAAAAATCGTTAGACTAAAAAATTATCGAAAGATTGTTATCTTTCGTAAGACGTGATATAGATAATAAGTTGTAAGCGAGAGAAGGAGAATGAAGTATGTTAGACAAGTGCAGCTTATGAGAGGGGGTTGGAAGAATTCCAGCCCTTGAGTGAGCGATGTTGATGGAGCTGCCGCCACCGATCGTAATGTTTTCGGATCCTTGATAGGGAGAGGTAATGGACATAGTGTCAAGTGAGTTTGTTAAATGCGTGGAGGCGCCGGAGTCCAGAAACTAAGTGTTGTACGGGTTGTTTGATGCAGCAAGAAACACACTGTTCACATTCCTGGCATTGGGAGTGTACTGTGCATTCAAGCGATGCCAGCAAGAATTGGCGAAATGCCCTTTCTTGAAGCAGATTTGGCATATGACTGAGCTGTTGGGGTTGGATCTGGACTGCCCAGCTGGGTATTGATTTTGTCTTCTGCGAGATCTTCTGCCGCGCCCTGGGTAGCCAAATAAGGCCACGTTTGGGTCATTGCTGGTGTGCTGCCGAGCTGTATCCACGGCGAGGTTAATCTCTTCGCTGAGAAGAAGGGGGTATAGTTGATCTAGACTTATCGGCGTCAGCATTGTTCTAATGGATTTCTTGAAGGATTGGTATGTGGGAGGAAGACCATTTAAGATGTAGAGGATTATATCCTCAATGTCCGCCGTTGATCCGGCGGCAACGATTTGGTCGACTAAAGATTTAATTTCTGAGAGATATTGTGTCATAGTGGATGTTTTTAGGGACATATTGTGAAGTTAATTTTTTAGTTGAATGACCTTCGAACAGTTTGAAGATTGAAACCGGGATTCTAATGCTTGCCAGATTTCGGCAGTAGATTCCAACAAAATCACATAGGGAAAAATAGAAGGCGAAATGGTGGAACAGAGGGCAGCTGAGAGGTTTTGATCGGTCAGGTGCCTGTTACCGATGCTGATGGTAGATGATGACGAGCCTTCTTGAATCTGGCCGGAGGATTCAGGGAGCAAGATGGGCGGGACAAGAAAGCTGTGGAAGCCATTTGCACGAATGATTTTCAGTATTTGGGATCGCCAGATAGCGTAGTTATCGGCGGCGAGCGGAGTTGTGACAAAGTTCTTGATATTGGAGACGACGAACTTCAAGTTGGCTGGAATCGGATGATCAGCCGTGACTGGGTTGTCTTCGGAAAGCTGGAAGGAGGCCGATTGAGACATTGGTTTAGAAGTTGAGAGAACTGGCTCTGATACCATGTAGAAAGGAAAGAACGTGGAACAGGTTTCTCTGTTCTTGACAGAGACGGAGAACACCAGAGAGAAAGCAAGAAAGTAAAGGCTGTTTTTCATTAATGATATTTAGCATTTATTGTATTATCATAAAAGAGAAGATACATTGTTTATATAATAGAGTACTGTACGGCTTGCTACCTCTTAGCCAATCAGGAGATGACAACACATTATATGATAAATACGTACAATAAATGCTATAATATTCTAATGCTCTAATACTCATAAATCACGAGTTGTCTCGCTTCATGAACAAAGAAATGACGCTTAGGGGGCTCTTCAGCATTGTTGGCCTTCAACTTAGTTATTTTGAATGTTGTAAGCAATCTTAATGTTTTATTTTATTTGCATTTGTGATTTGCTTCTTGAAGATTAATGAGAATTTTGTCATTTTGCACTTAATATTCAAATATTTAGGTAATTTGCAGTTTCAAGAGCAATTTTTGTGAAGATACGCGATTCAAAGATGCTTAAAAAAAATTTAATAAGAGGTAATTTTTTTCCATAATGTTTAAGAAATTTCAGTATTTTGAATTTTCTTAATCCTCAAAGATTTGTTAAATCTTAATATTCACTTTTTATGATTGACTAAAAGTTATTAAGTTATTGATTATCACTTCTCACTTTTTTCATATATTTAATAAAGATAGTTTAATGCAATTTTTTTATCATGTAATTTTACAAAGCTAATTTATAAGTTTTTTTTTTTTTTTTTTTTTTGCATATTTTTGTCACATTTGAAGCTCCTAATTATAATATTCTTTGCATGAAATTTTAAATAAGAAAATTTTGAAAACAATAGTATTACCTGATTGATTTATTTAATTGATGAGACATATATAAAAGATATGCATTCCCTATTTTATTTTTCTCTATTCTCCAATCATAATTAAATTATTTCTCGGGATATTATTATTTTTCCCAAAAATCCAAATCTTATGTCAAAAAATTTCTTCTATGAATTCAATTGTATTTATTTTTTATTTAGTGAGATTGATAGAATACAAGTATTAGCATTCATGTCAATATTGCAAGAGGGGAACTCTCCTATAGTATTGCAGCAACAACCAACTATAGCTAATCAGCCATTTTATGACTTTCTTTCTAATTTTAATTGGCAATTATTTCTATTTTTTAATTAATTATCTTTATTTGACTATTATTTATTTATTTTTATATCTCTTCTCTTTGATATGATTAAGCAAGTTTTTTTTTCTTTTACTTATTTTTAATCATATAGTTTGTCTAAATATGATTAAACTTTTGACATTAACATGAATTTCAAACATCATTTGATCTTTTTTCTTCTAAATATTTTACTAGGTAGCATCTCATTTGCATACTAAAGAGGTTATATTAACAATTGACTCAAGAGGTTATATTAACAATTGACTCAAGATGTTAAAAAACCTCAGCCTCAAGAGGTTAGAGAACTTTTATTTAATTCACAGTTTATTAGATATCTACTTTTTTAAAGAAGTATTCTTTTGTCATGATGATTGATAAATTCTCCTTGCCAATGACACGTTGACTCAATTCAATTGTCTTTCTAAGTTCCTTCTAATGTTGATTCAATCACATTATTTTTCTCAAAAACTAATATGCTATAAGCACCCAAAGTTAATTGGAAGCTCAAATAGTATTTCTATTCAATTCAATTTAATATTTATGTAAATATTTCATATAGATATAGATCAAAATTTATATTTTTTTTTTAACTTTATTCTTTTAACATTTCATTTCTTACAGTAGCATCATCTAAATTTTGTATCAATAAAGATACAATCATTTTCATTTCATTTTCATTTTTATTTCTATTTTTTATGCACGTGTACGTTGCGTTCTTGGTCAATATCATAAGACGATGAACTCTTGTATTTGCACGCATATACATTTACTTTACCCTTTCAATACTTTCTATTTACATATTATGATTCATTTTATTTTTCTTTATATATACATATCAATTTATATAAAAGTTTCATATTTGTGTATATTATATTGTAACTTTGATTGCTTAGTTTTTCTTAATTTAATGTGTAGTAGATACTATAAAATTTAATTAGTACACATGCATGATAGAGTATCGAATAATTACATTAAAATAAAATAGAAATATGTGACTGTTATAAAAATAAATGTTATCACCCATTTCATTGCTTTTCATGCTAAAATCTTTTACAAATTTCTTCAATTCTTAAATGGCTTCTTTAATGCAACATCTAAGGTCGCTTACATAATTAAATAAATGTGCATTATTATCTTATAACTATACAACAACAATAAAATTAAGACTTTATCTCACTATGTGAGGTCGGCTATAAGAATCATTTTTCTCCATTGTGTCATATTAAGAGCTAAATTCTCATTTTAGGGATTTTTACATACATAACACCTAAAATTATTAAAAATACATATTTAACATCTGAATTTTTATATTTACTAATATACCACCTAAAATCCCCTTTTTCTTCTATTCTAACACTCCATTGAAGCGATGAGATACTTATATTCGCTGTGAAAGGATGCCATTGACGGGGAAGACAGTCGTTGATAGTTATTTTTGACGGAATGTTATAATTAATTAAAAGAGGGGTTTTATGTGGTATATTAGTAAATATAGAAGTTTATGTGTTGAATATGTATTTTCAATAGTTTTAGATGTTATGTATGTAAAAATCCCTTAAATCTAATAAAGAAATGTCATTTCTATTTTTTTTTTTTCCAACCAAGTCTTTTTAAGTCTAGCTCTATATTTCTTAACATAAATCAAATCTATTATCTTACAACTATATTTTTATTAATTTCAAATTAATTTTTCATTAATATATTTTTAACTCTTACCTAAATTTTTCTTGAGAGCTCTTTTTGTCTTCAATATTTTGTCTCAACTCCATGATTTAAATCTTTTATTATTAATATTCATTTGCATTAATTATTCTTAGACCAATTTCTAAAAAGGTAAAATGTCATCAAAAAGTAATGTCGAATGAATTAGATATTATCAAAGAAAATTTCAAATGCATCCAATATCATTTAAGTAACATTGAATTCATAATTACTATTGTATCATCTACTATTAATCTCTAAAACAATTGAAATTAAATATTCTTAAATCGAGACTTTGATCCATTTGATTTTTTCTTATTCTTTTTTGAATTTGAACAAGAAAGAAGAAAATTTTAAATCACCTACTCTTTTCAATTGTTGAAAATGGAAACTCACGAACTTCTCTTTCTTCTTCTTCCTCCTATTGAGCAGAGATTCTGCTCCTCTAACTTTTCTCTCTCCCATGGAGGGGGAATTAGAGGCAGCGCCTAAATACACACACAATATATACGCGAGATTCGAATCCAGGACCTATTAGTTGAGAGCCAAACTTCCGACCAACAAAACAAGAAGATCAGCTGCATGACATATATCTTGTTGTATCGAGCTTTAATAATCAGCTCTTATTTGAGGGTTTTGACTATATGTAATCAAGTTCTAGCAACTATAATAACTATCAATTATGCTTGTCATGTTGATCCCACATTGCCTCTTATCAACAAATGCCTCACTCACACCTAGGAAACCTATTTTTATCTGTCACCATTACCATGGCAATTTCTTAGAGAACCCTTCATATGGCTATAAATTGCTCCAAAGCTTTGCAATGATGGTCTCGTTGCAGTGTGTTCAACTCATTTAGGGTTAGACTCACTAGGTTTTATTTATGCTATATTCTGCGAACATGAAAGCTCTATAACTATCAATATTGCACTATTTTTTCTCCTACATCACCATCATCATTTAATCATAATCATTATACCCTTAGTAGTTGGAGGGAGAGCGAGAGAGAGAGAGAGAGAGCTCTATAATACTTCATTTGTTAAATGAAAGCCAATCCCACTACCCTTATAATGGACATAGGTTATTTTGGTATATACAACTTCCATTAATTTATGTGTTCTTCTAGTAGGACTGTCAAACCCGGGTCACAGGTCGGGTTCGGGTCCAACTCGAAATTGACCCGACATTGTTCAACCCGACCCGAACCCGACCCGTTTTTGCAAACGGGTAGGTTTTCCGAACCCGAACCCGACCTGCTTCGGGTCCGGGTCAACCCGATTCGGGTATATTTTATTAAATTTTTTTATTTAATTCAATTTATTTAAATCTAAATCAAATTAAGGTAAGATTTACTTCAATTAATTTAAAATAAATCAAGATTAATTTAATTTGAGCAATAATGTTTATAATTTTTTGAAATATCATTTACTTATTTCATAAAAATCCATTAAAACCCTCCTAAATTAATTAAAAAAGGGTCAAATCGGGTTGATTTCAGGTTTTCGGGTCAACCCGAACCCAACACAGTTTTACAAACGGGTCGAAATCCCTAACCCGAACCCAACCCGGTTCGGGTTCGGGTTGACCCGAACCCGAAATTTTCAGGTCGGATTCGGGTCGGGTTTTCAGGTCGGATCAAATATTGACACCCCTATCTTCTAGTATGATTTTTTTTTCTGCTATTTTCTTCACTTTTCGATAACTACTTATTTGTTAGCATCTACATGGCACCAAAAAGAGATCTGATAACACAACTAGCATGCATTAATAAAGCAAGGATATTAATATGGATTCTTAATTTTGGAGCATATACAAGTTTAATTAACAAAACAATAAAGTAACATATAAGAAAAGCAAGAAGATGATACTTTTTTATACTTGCATTAATAGAGTAACATACAAGCTAACATGATCTCCTTAACACCATAGAGGCTAACCTCTATTTCTCGATCACTATCCCTTTATATGTAAAAACTGTTGGTCATAATGGGAAATTAAATAATTAATGATAATAATAATAATATGATATTGGTTTAGCTACAATAGGAAATCATGATTATAAATTACGAGTGGGGATGGAATCATCAAGTTTGTGGGCTCGTGAAGTCAACATTTTTAATTAATTTAGGAGGGGTTTGAAAGATTGTTATGAAAAAAATAAATGCTATTTTCAAAAAATAATAAACCATATTGCCCAAATTGAATTAAACTTGATTTATTTTAAATTGATTGAAGTAAATCTTACATTAATTTGATTTAGGTTAAAATAAATTGAATTAAATAAAAAAAATTTAGTAAAACATATCTAAAGAGGGTCGGTTTGGGTTAGGTCAAACAGTGCCGGGTCAATTTCAGGTTGGACCCGAACCCGACTCGTGACTCGATTTTGACAGCCCTAATACTACTGCATGCTCATCTTTTGAGTCTCTATCTTCTCCAGTAGTTGTTTTGTTAAATGAAAATATAATATCCCTCCTATTCCCCCATCTCTAGTATCATTAGATATGATTGTTGGGCCTATTGATACTTTAAGAGTCATATCTACATATAAGCATATCAGTCTATTAAGGGTCCCTCAATAATTCCTAATCTCTTCTCTCCTTATGGCATTACTATTTTGTTCCTCAATACTACCTAGGATTGTTCCGATGTGGAGATTATTAATGATTTAAACTCTATTTAATCTCAAGATTCAATTAAAACTCTTCCTAGATTAAAATAAAAGATTTCAACTTGAGCTTTCTTTAAAAGGCATAAATTGAACAAATGTTTTTCTTACTCCCTCAAATTCATTGAATTTTAAGATAAACTTTTTTTTTTCTTCTGAACTAGTTAAAGTTAAACTCACACACACATCACATACACAAGCTTCAAACTAAAGTCCTTCAAATTCAAGTGAGTTGTGACATAATAACTCTCTTCATGACTTTAACATTCTTCACTTCGGATGTAGGAATATAAGTCATCATTGAATAATGATGAATTTTTTGTACATTAGGCTTGCTTCTCTTGGATGGTCGTGCTGGCAATCAGAGAACTTCAATCAACTATCCTTGGACATTTGTTCTAGCAACCAGGAAGGCTCTTTGCTTTTATGAGATTATATAATTTTTTGGATTTAATTTTTACCATTTCAAGTCCAACTTTTAGTTATTTAGATTTCTATTTGTATCTACCTGTTGCCACTTCAAAAGAAGTCTTTGGCAGCGTAACTTATTTCTCGGTGGAACCTAACAAGACCACCTACCGGCATCAGGCTCACACTTGCTTTATTCCAATGAAGAAACGAGACCGTAGTAGAGAAAACTCAAATCAAAATGAGGATTCCCAATCCGGCTCATTCATCAACCATCCTAAACTTTTGTGGGGGCTTTGCACTTTTTATTTCACCTATACATATAATTCAATGTAACTTAACTCTGTGTGCTTTATTCCTAAAAGCTACTCTGCGCGTAATAATTTCTCCCGTACCTGTGCCCTAACGCTCCCATCGTCTTCCCTCCTCTCATCCCTCCGCCACTGCCCCGGAAG
The DNA here is from genome assembly GCA_016618105.1 of Dendrobium huoshanense. Taxonomy (NCBI): domain Eukaryota; kingdom Viridiplantae; phylum Streptophyta; class Magnoliopsida; order Asparagales; family Orchidaceae; genus Dendrobium; species Dendrobium huoshanense. Next base: position 13,992,963 of record CM028342.1, read on the forward strand.
AGAGCAAGCTGGTGGTCGCCGTCTATTCTCCTTTACTTCACACGTACGAATAGAGCAAGACGCCCGCCTGTTCTTCTCTTCTCCTCCACACTCACAAAGAGAGCAAGACTGCTCGATTCTCGTCCGGCTCATCTCCTCGACTCCTCTCCTTCACAAGTCGACCGGCTGGCCTGATTCCGTCGCCCGCTTTCCGATGAAGGGGTGAGTCGTGCTTCTTGATTTCCTTCATCTACTCCGCCTTTTAAAACATCTAGGATCGCTTGCCTCATCTTTTCCTATCCTTCATATTTTGCACGCAGAGAACAAGGCTGTTGACACTTACGATTTCATCTCTTTGTCCAAACCAATCGCCGTCGCCGCACTAGTGAGGTATGCTTCTTCTTCTCTTCGCCTTTGATCGTATATTTTTTAGGGGTGTCAATTCGGGTCAACCGGTCGGGTTGGGGTCGAACCCAGAATTGACCCGACCCTGTTCGGGTCAACCCAAACCCGACCCATTTTTAAAGACGGGTCAGGTTTCCGGACCCGAACCTAACCCGATTTGGGTCCGAGTCAACCCGACCCGACACGAATGACCCAAAGTTGACCTAAAATTGTTAGTTTTCAAGTCAAAAATCGGGTCAATCTTCGATTTTCGGATCAAAATCGGGTCAAAACGGGTCAATCTCGAGTTTCCAAGTCAAATAGTAATTTTCGTGTCATTTTCGGGTTGCTGAGTCAACCCGAACCCGACCCGATTTTTAAAACGGTTTGATTTGTTGAACCTGAACCCGACTCGTTTCAGGTCCGGGTTGACCCTAACCCGGATTTTTCTGGATCGGATTCGGGTCATGTCAAAAATTAATCCCCCTAATATTTTTTAGGAATTTTTACATATGTAACACTTCAAACTATTATATTTACTTATCTAACACCTAAAATTTTTTATTTATATACTTACCATCCAAATACATTCCATTTCATCTAAATTACCATTATGTTACCTATCTTTTGGTTCTGTCACGTCGCGAGAGCAGGTTTGCTCTTCGTCTTCTCCATTTCTTCCGTGCTATCTCCATTTCTTCCGTGCTATCATATCATAAGTATAGATTGTAGCTCGCCGTGAAGAAAAAATCCCTTTTAGCCCGACCCCTAGCATCTTCGCGCATCGGATGCAGAAGCTTACTTAGCGCATCGGAGCTTTAATCTGAGCATTTTGAAAAACAAGAAGAAAAGGCAATGCCAACCTAGCACCGCTGATACTTGGTATTTATTGGAGACTCTTCCAAAGTCGTCTTCAGTGCCTCAAACAGCTTTGACCTGAGCATTTTCAAGATCAATAGGCTTTAAGTTGAAAACCAATCTAGATATTGGAAAAAAATAGAAAATTGTATTGGTCATTGGGGCTAGCTTTTTGATTCACTTAACTGCATGCTTGAGCAAATTCTCAATTTTCTTCGACTTGTGCTCGATCCTCTAAGATCATTGCTTCGACATGAGTGTCGTAGTTGCTGTGCCTATTGTTCTAAGCAGAGATTTGAGGATAAAATTAGGAGTAATTCAATCTTAGGGGAATTGATCTGATTTGGCAAGGGCATATCAAATTAGGGTGTACGGTTGTCCGGATTTGACTTAACTGAAAGTTGCTCTGATTGAGATTTTTCAGACTGGACATGTTTGGATACAAGTTTTATGCAGGATTTGAGAAGGACTTATGAAAATCCTATCAGCAGAATTTGAGAAGATGTCTCCCAACAAAAAACATAAAAACGGGAAGACGATGACTCCTGCCAGTAGAAAGGACAATGAAATATGCGAGCAAAACGTGAAATAGATATATTCACCTTAGCCGCGAGCTCTGATCTGAACTTTCATCTCGATGGCAAAGAAGAAATGAAGTAGACAAAAAACACGGCGATCTCGATCTCCCGCGACGAAGAAGAAGTGATTTCACACGCGAAATGCATTGTCGGGATTGGCTATAAACGGAGTGGTAATTTAGATGAAACGGTGTGTTTTTAGATGGTATGTATGTAAATAGTATACTTTGGATGTTAGATAAGTAAATATTATAGTTTAAAGTATCATGTGTGTAAAAATCCCTATTTTTTATGTGATCTGTATAATTTTGAAGCAAAAAAGGCATCTACATTTCAAATCTAGTTCAGATAAACACCTCGGTTACTTTGGTTTTCATGGATTTAAATTTATAGGTTCAAACCAAATATTTACAGCAACCTTTTTTAAGAAGTTATCAAATTAAATTTCTTATTAAATTCTGATGAGCAAACAAAAGAAATAAAAAAAAAAAAAAAGTGTAGATTCTTTGCATCTTCCATCAGATCCTTGATTATGAATTTCAATTTGTGAGCTTAATTCTAATATTCAAGAACAAGTTCAATAATTGTACTTTCAAAGAAGCCCTTGGAAGGCTCGTAATTATGAATTAAGCAAAAGCAAAATTTCCACCAAATTAGATGACTTAATCCTTATTGATTTCATAAGTACTTTAATCGGTTAGAGTATAGTATTTATCAACATAAAGCATGTTATCTTCTTAGACTGAAAGCCGAGGAAAAGAGAATGATGAAGTATTTAATATAAATGAATTTTTAGATTAGAAAGATGAACTTCATATGGGAGGTTCTAACACTACTCGTAATTATGCATGACGAAATTGTGAGGACTTAATGACTCAGATTCAATATACTGTGTTTATTTTTCATATGCAATCTAATGTTGCTATAATTGAATATCGTAAATGCTTCAATTCAATATGTGAGGCCTCTTTTTTTTTTTTAAGGCAAGGATTTTTATAACTCGATAAGTTAAGAAGTTTTTCTTTAGCTTTCACATTTTTTGGCTAAACAAATGAATATATAAATAATGTTGTTCCAAAGAATGCTACATAGAATTTAAAATTAGAGGCTCCTTAGATTCAAAAAGATATTACTAGAGCTACAATCATTGCGATTCTAAATTTCAATGACAATGAGCATGGAGATGATTTCTTTTCATTTTGGTTGATGAATTATGTGATGTATATGTGATAGAGAAAATGGCTATTGTTAGGGGTGTAAATGAGTCGAGTTAAGCTCAAGGAGCTTGAGTCACAACAAACTTGAGCTTGACTCGTCACTCATATAGACAGCTCGAGCTCGAGTTGAACCCAAGGAACGAGCTCGAACTTGGCTCGAGCAATCGTACTCAACCTCGAGAGCTCGACTCGATATGTAGTGGTTACAGGATTTCTAATTCGGCAAAATAACTCAAAGTCAGGAAAGAAGAAGGAAGCAGCTTTTTGGCTGTACAAATTACATATTTAATTAATGTTGATAGAACTTTTCTTTTTAAAAACTGCTAAATTATATAATTTTTTAAATGTTATTAAATATATTAAATTTGAATAATAGTTTTAAATATTTATTTCACCTAAAAAATATTCTTTTTACTTTTTATATTATTTAAATCAGCCTGCGAGCTAACCAACCAAGTTTAATCAAACTTGAACTTGAGCTCGTTTAATATTTGAGCTTGAGTTTGAGGCTTCGTTTGGGATAACTTTTTTATTGCTTTTTAAAACGGAGTTGTAGTACAATTTTTTTAATTTTTGTACTAAAACTCCGTTTTTAGAAGCAATAAAAAAGCCGTCCCAAACGAAGCCTAAATTTGAGCTTGAGCTCGTAACTTAATATGCTCAACTCATGAGCTCGTTAGCGAGTCTAGTTCGAGCCGACTCAACTCATTTACACCCCTAACTATTGTGCTGCATTAAGTTAACGAATAAGGCCAAGGTTGTTGGGTGATTTTTAAAGATTGTGAATGTTTTAGATACAATAGCTAACGGCCTTAAAATGACAATTGAACAACTTTTCTCAACTTATGATTTAGATATCTCAAGATTATGTGGCCAAGGTTATAGGGAATTTTAATGCGTTGAAAATGTTTTTCATAAGTGAAATTAAATCAGCGCATTGTATTCATTGCTTTGCTCATCATCATCAATCAGCTTCGGTAGTTCTTGCAGAAAATCTTATTCAAATTTTCTTATTATTTATTATAATTTTTAATTTGATAATTATTTTCAGTGTTTCCTACAAACATCATGAGTATTGCACATTAGTATAATCATTACAATCTTTAAACTTTTCTTTTGCCCACATTTGATTAAAAATGTCCTTGAAATTACTATTAAACTATCACAAGCAATGTAGAGAGAAGAACAAAATATTGTGAATGTCACGTCTATGATTCAAATATCTTAAATAAGATTATAAGATATGAGATAACAAGTGTGAAGATTTCATTAATTAAATATTATTATTTTGTAAGAAACAAAAAATAGTTATTCATTCCATGGATCATAAATAGGTAGTTCGTGGATGTCCTCTTCTTAGAGTTCAAGACATAATAAATCTATATCATTTTAAAGTTGAAATATTCTATATAGTCATTGATATGCAATTACAAGAGTCACATAATATGTAACTTATAATAGGAAATTGTTCATTAGTTGCATTGAATAATCGCGGAAGAAAACACAGCTTACCACCTTCACAATAGAAGATTGGAGCAGAAAAAATCAGGAATTGTTTGCTGCAGGAGCTGCTTCCATGAGCAATTGAACAATATGTAATAGTGCAATTGAGATTTTACATACACCATAATTAAAATTATGAAATCAATTGTGCGTATGTTACATGATGAATATTACGTAACAAGTAGAATACAAAAAATGTAAGGGTGTTTCTTACAAAAGTCTAGTGCGAAAGAGCGAGATTCCGTGCGAAGATGCTCTTCAGCAGGCTAGTGTTTCATTTGCTTGACTGAGGATGAGGCAAATTGGCTGGAGTTTGGCTTTTTGGGTGCTGCGATGTTTTGTTGAAATTGAAATGAGTAGATGAAAATGCAGAAATATTTAAGAAAATTGTTGGGAAAACTAGAATTTATACTTTTACATATTAAATATTAGAAATTGGTAAAGTTAGGTGATTTCAATCTCATACACATGTTCCTTACAAAGACATTAAAACAAATGTTATTGGGTTTAGTCTCACATCAAATATTGCAAAATATGCTGGTGAAAATATAATAATGATTAGTTCACACACATCCATAAGCTTAACTTTTTAATCAAATAAATATATGGTTAGTAGTGCATTGAGCCCATCTTAACCCTTTATCCGCTCTTTAACAAGAGAACCTATGATGCACATACACGGGCACGGCGACACGGATACGACACAACATGGACACGGGACGCGTCAAGTATTGAAAATATAGAACATGGACAATGGTTGGAAATGGTATTCTAATTTTTATATTTTAAAAATAGTGTATACAAATTAAATAAGTATAGTATTAAAAATAATTTAGAAATAATAAGTCATTTAACTAAAATTTATGCTTAAAATGATTAATATTAGGATGTCGAGAGACGACCATCGATGTTATGTAGTAAGTATTGGGCGTCGATGTCAAGAAGGCGTCTATCGCTAATGTTGAGAAGGCATTGGTCATCGATGTTAAGATGATGTCAGACAAAGACGAGTTGTCAAGTTGTGGGTGTAGAAATTGTTAACGTTGAACATCAATGTCAAGACAGTGTCAGACTTTGATGTTGAGATTATTTTGAAATATTCATGTTGTAACAACGTCAAACGTCGATGATGTTGAGATAATATCGGGTATTGTTGTGAAACTAAAGTCGCAACCTCCAAGAGAAATGAAAATGAGAATGTTAGATAAATAGGGTGTTGAGTGCGGACGATTGATTTAGCATTGTGGATAGGAAATACGAAATTTGGTTTTTATATTTAAAATAAATAAAAATTTTAAATATAAGAAATTATATTTTTAAAAAAATTCATAAAATATTTAAGACACGCGTGTCCAATTTGTATTTAATAGTTTTTTAATCGGACACGTTTTCGGCGTGTCCAACATGTGTCGGAGGCGTGTCAGGTGCGTGTCGTGTTGGATACGTGTCGGACATTGCACGCCTCTCTGAGAAGTGTCGGTGCATCATAGAAGAGGACACAAATTTCAGATGCATGAATTAATTTAGTCTTCCACAGAATGAAAATCCCTAGCAATGCAACTCAAAATAGCAGTTGTTGTAGTTGTTTTTGCTACTATTTTAACTGTATTTGAAAACAATAAATAAACCTTTTCAACAGTAATATTCCATGCATATAAGGCAGCAGTTATAGGTGTTATCAAATAGAATAGTTTCATGCTTATAGAACTATTAAAACAACAGTAGCAACAGGAGCAAGAGCCGTATTTGTTATCCTTTGCAGTACCAAGAGTCATATTTACAGCAGCAGGAGAAATAGAATAGTTTCATACTAAATGGTGACAGAAGTGATTGCAGAAGAGTAGTCGCCATAGTTACCCTTCTATCTGTTTTTTCATATTTTGAGATACCATGACATTTTATACACCTATACATGAGAATATAGTTTTGTTCTATTTTATTCATGGAGCTCTATCAACATCTCAACAATTATCAACTTAATTATCTGTTATCGCAGATTTGATTAGAAAGCTTAAGCTTCATAAGATTTTCATGGGAAGATTAAATAATATTTCCTCCTCCCAATAAGATGTTTTTCTCCTCATAATATCTGGAATAACATATTTATTTTCTACCATCTTATTCTTTGCACATAAATTAATCATTGAACTCTTTAATACGTTCATTCTACAATTTCTTATTAAACTGCTGTTCTATTAAGAAAAGCATGCTTACCTGGGGACTTCAAAGAATCATTTGACTTTGCTCGTGTTGACGGAGCTTGGCCTGTTCGATGTGGGAGATGTTTCGGTATCTGTGATGGAGATTTTGAGCTGCATTTAAGATAACTAGGAAATTCAGAAAATAGGCACAGTAAACTTTCAACTTAGAGCAATATTTAAACTATAACCTGGAGTGAAACAAGATAGCTTCACACAAAAAGAACTAAGGAAAAGTGACAAACTATTATTAAGAAAAGAGTGTAACTCAATTCAAGAGCAAGTATAATGAACTATAAAGTAATTAAAAAAAAAAGATCAAGTACCAAAAAAAAGATATTGAGCTTTCCTGCTGCTTGCAGATTTGAAATATTTATATAGGAGATTTCTCTTTCATTGTAGCTTAGCATATATTTATAAATGAAGATTTCTAGATAGAAATAGATTAGATTTGTTAAATGTGACTTGCCACTTCATAAATAGTTCATTTAAGTTTCAAATATGAGATTCTCTCTCACTATGGCTTTATATATATATATATATATATATATATATATATATATATATATATATATATATATATATATATATATATATATATATATATATATATAATAGTTTCTGTGTGCACGCGTGTTTATGATCATCGAAATGGACAAAAATGATCATCTAATGAACCACTTTGAAGGATAATAAGTTACTTTCATCTCTACCGGGGCATTCTGGATGTATTATGTCCTGCCTGTCTAATGGAAAAAAAAAAGTTACTTACATCTCTGTCGGATCTTCTGATGGCTTAGCAGCCACTGGATGAATCGCCGACTCAATGCTGCTTCCCACTGAATACACAGATTCTTTTCCAAGGGAAAGATCTCCGGAGGATACATCGCTCATCCGTCCATCTGACACTTCATCACCATAGTCCCCAATCTCCTTATCAACATGATAATCCTCTTCAGCATTCCCTCCATCACACATCGACAACTGCGAACCAACATCTGAATTCTGGCTGCTAAATTCAGAAAAATGTTCAGCATCCAGAACATCTTTTTCACTGAATTTCCCAACCTTGCCACCACCTGGTTGGGATGCCCCGCCGGACGATGAGACGCTAGAAGATGAAGACTGTCTCAATGAGTTGCTTTTGGGAGAATGTACTCTCCGATCTTTTAGCCTTTGTAATTGTACAATTTCATTATCTTTTCTTGCTATTGTATCCTTTAGAGATGCCACCTGTTCAGTCAAATATAACAAATTGAAGCTAACAATGTAAGCATAAACAAAGCATTTTTGAATATTCACTTTTTTAGTGTAAAAAGATGATCCACAATGTGTAGAAAATTAGTTGACTTATTCTATGAGGGTCCTTAGATGAGGATTCCATTCTGCATTCGATATTCTAGTTGCAACAATAACCAAGTCAAGCATTCAAGAGAACACATCCATTCAATTACATATTCAAAATAAGCAGACCTCCAATACTGTGACAATAAATGTCGATGTATCCTTAATGGATCACTCAACTACTATCATAAAAAAATAAGAAATCTGTTAGCCCGGCCCAGGAGGGGCCGGCTGAACATGTCCAACCTGGACCAGTTCACTTCTACAGTCGATGGCCCAAACCAGGGGGCGGATGCCCTAGTGGGCCCAAGCAATTAATTAAATGGGTGTTTATGGGAGAAATTTGAATTAGGGGCTGTTTAGGGATTTTATATTTCTCCTTTTGCTTTAATTAGTTGCTAATGCTAAAATTAGGATTAGATCTTGAATTTGGAAATCGGATTTGAGATCTAGGGTTTGTGCTTTTGGGCTCTAGGTTTTGCTAGAGAATTGGAGAGTGTATATTCCTCTCGAATTGAAGAAACTTGTATCTTGTATGCTTTTCTTGTTCATGGATGGAATAGAAGAAGTTTTCCTTGTGTTTCTCTCCAATATTCTGAAATTCCTGCATCGTTTTTGTTGTCTTCTCTCTGAAATCAGCATATTTCTCACAGTTTTAACTGATTATTGTTAGGTTTGATTGCGAACTCAAGTATTTTTCTTAGGGTTACTTGCGAACTCAAAGTATTTCCTATCAAAATCCAAGGATCTTTACTAGAAATTAAGTAAGATAGTGTTACAAAGGGAAAAACCAAATAATCCTCAAACCTGTTCAATCAAATCTTTAACATCCTTTCCCTCTTTATTGCACCTCGCAGCACCTAATTCCACTCCAGATACCCTTTCAGCAAATTTCAAGGTGCTTAGTGTCTCTGAATAAGAATCTCCATCCGGATTAATCTGCACAAACATGAGTGTTTTTGCTTGTCCACCTGCATGTAAATTGTCAAATTTGAGGAAACCCGGTAAAATTCGAGGAATTAATGAGAGACTAGTTTCTCCTCAGAAAGTGCAAAGTAGACACTCAACACCTTAATAGTAGGAACATTAGGAAACGTACCTAGAGAACTCTGAAGAATCTGAGTAAGTTTGCTGTTTCTGTATGGTACATGAGCGCTCTTTTGAGAGAGTGCAAATATGACATCACCAAGGGCAGAAAGAGACTTATTGATGTATTGTGCTTCTTTGAGTCTCTCCCCTGTTACTTCAGAGCGGTCAACTCTCTCACTTCCAGCCAAATCTATCAAATGTAGACAGGCCCTTGAAGTGGAACCAGTCTTTAGATCCTCACCTCGAACATGAACTGTGAGGATACTGTAAAAGAATGTGAAAATTGCACGAACCATTTAGTTCATACATAACAACAACAACAACATCAAGTCTTTATCCCACTACGTGGGGTCGGCTACATGAATCATTTTTCTCCATTGTGTCCTATTAAAAGTCAAATTATCATTTAAATCTAATAAAGAAAGATCATTTCTAATATTGTCTAACCAAGTCTTCTTAGGCCTGCCTCTACCTTTCTTAACATAAGTCAAATCTAATACATTTAATTTCCTAACCGGGTCATTGGAAGGCCGCTGTTTTATGTGACCAAATCATCTAAGGCGACTCTCTCTAATCTTATCTTCTACTGGAGCTACTCCAATCTTTTCACGTATATGCTCATTTCATATCCTTTTAGTTCATACATAAAATGAAATAAAATAAAAAGAAGCAAGATAAAGAAAATTACCAATGGGATCGACTACTTCTTTCATTTAGAGCTGTCGAACCAACAGCCCTGTTAGCTTGCCCTAAATTTATTTTAGCCAATACATCATTAGATGATTTGACTAGAACCATTCTTGCATCAGGAACAGCTGAACCATCGGGCTGTGAGCTATTTAAAATCCCAAGTGTGCGAAAGTTAAAGAAGAAACTAATCTAATAAGAATCAGTTAAATAAAACAAACTTAAAAAAAAAACTAATTTTATCTTTAGAATGAAAATCCAAAACAGAATGGTGACAGATTTGACAATCTGCAGGTGAATTTGTGATTCTTAATTAAAGAATCAACCTTATCATTTGAAACTCTATGAAGAAATGAGAAATAGAAACGAAATTTTTTGGCCTATTTCTAGCAGCATAGCATTAAGAATCTTCAGAAAAGCAAGTTAAGGATATCGCTTCTGTGAGCCACTATCGGAAAGTAGATCACGAATTTGTTCATTGTAGATTTCAACCATCTGAACTCGTACTTCATAATTGTAAGCATTTCTCCTCGCTTGAGAAATTTGGAATAGGTCATTCAGAGCTCGATAATTGACTCCCCATTCTTCCTCTGAAGGCGAGTCTGGTCCGCTCTGCCAAAAAAATGGTTTGAATGTGTGGAGTATTAGATTTCAGAGGAATATTGTGATGCATAAATATATGGTGGGAGGAATAAGGCACCACCTCCATAAATAACAATAATCTTACCATTGTGTATGTTTTGCCGGAGCCAGTTTGACCGTATGCAAAGATGCACACATTGTATCCATCAAGAACAGATCGAATCAAGGGTTGAATATCCAAGAAAACTTGAACTGACAATGTCACAAAATGTGAAGTTCTAAGTAACAGTCAGTAATCTGATAGGAAATACTTGAGTTCACTAGTAACCCTAAGAGAAATACTTGGGTTCGCAAGCAAGCCTAGCAGTGATTGGTGAAAAACAGCAAGAAAACTACTGATTACAGCAAAAAACAGTAATGATATAGCCACCTTCTTGAGAAATATGGAGAAAATTGAGAGAAAAAACGAACAATTCCACTAGCCTATGCAGGAAAACATCAAACGATGTAAGTTTCTTCAATTCGAGAGGTAGAAACAACTCTCCAAATCTCTAGCCAAGCCTAGAGCCCAAAGGAATAAATCCTAAATCTCAATTTTGATTTCAAATTTAAAATGAAAACTCTAATTCTTCTAAATGAACTAGTTAAAACAAAGAGGACAAATACAAAATCTCTAAATAGCCTCTAATTCAAATTTTTTCCTCCAAAGCAAGTTTAATTAAGTCGTGGACCCCATCTCTCCAACCGGCCCCTCTCTCTCTCTCTCTCTTCCCCTTGGTTCCGCCCCCTCCTCTTATAGCAAAGAACCGGTTCAGGTTGGACCGGTTTAGCTAGCCCTAGGGCTGGCCTAACATAATCATCCAAAAAACATGAGATGCAACAAGAGCAAGAGAAAAACAAACATATAGGAAGTCGAATGGTAACAAATTTAATATTTAATAGAAATATTTCGCATAATAGCATGTGTAAGAGATTATTTGATAATGTAGAAGATTTAAGCAAAAATAAGAACCTTGAGTTGCAGTTTGACCAAAGACCTTGTTAAACTTGAACACCCGATGGCCATCCTTTCCTTGTCTGGAGGGATTCACTAGACCAAGTTCACCATTGTCGCCAATGTAAGCCACAGTTGACTTAGCAAATTGGCTTGGTAGGAAAGGCCTCAACCGACAATATACCCTGATGTTTCCTGACAAAATGATCGATGCAGTTCAAATAATATACAAAATAAGTGACAAAAGAGCTTTTTCCCGTACTTTTTCCCCCACTTGAAAAAATTATAACGAGATGAAACTCCTTAAGTTCATATAATCTTATTTTCTAAAATTAGTAGATACCTTTTAGTTCCTGAACTTCATTGTATAACTTTCTATTTTCTGCTAGAATTGTCTGATAGTTTTCAGCAGCATCTAACAACACTTTTAGTCTAAACTCTGCATAATCACAGAAAAGGAGTAGAAAATCAAAGCTAGATAGTCACAAAAAGCAAAGGTGCTTCAAACTGCATAATTCTTACCCATGCTTTTCAATTCTTCTGTCCATTCCCTTTGAGAATTATTGACTTCTACTTTGATGGACTCTGATGATGTCCTCAAGCCCTGAGATAGACCAAGCAATCAAATTTTCTTATTATAATTTGAACTGACAATATCAAAGAAAAACATTATGCAAAATCAACAATTCACCTTTAGTGATTGTAGTTGAAAAGAAATGAAATTATGGAACACATTCTCCTTTTTAGTCCAATTATGGAACTTAAACTCAGAGAGTGCCTTAAGTTCATTCATCCTCTTAGTTGATTCTGCTAGCAAGAATTCAGCCTCTTTTGTTCTTTCTTGTAATCTGGCTTCATTTTGCTTTGCCTCCGCATATAACTTCCGGTAATGATCTTCGTAAGTGTTATTTATTGCTTCCAATTCCTGTTTAAATTCTAAAATCATTCTATCATTATTTTCCTTCTCTTTCATCAACTTCAATGTTTGCTGTTCCTCCTGTTTCTTACTCTCCTCGATTGCAGTTTTCTTTACCTACAACACGAATCCATCCCATCTTAAGCATAGCAGAAGCCTTTGATTATTGTGGTTTATGATAAGGGCAAAAGTTAAGAAAATTACTTGTGCTTCTTCATTTGTTCCAGATGCCAGTGTCTCAAGCACTCTGATTCTTGATTGATACTTCTCTTCGCGTGCTTTAATCAGATCATTTTGCTGGATTAAAATGTTGTTAATAAGCAGTCTATATATAAGAAGAGTTGAAATTGTGGATTTTTAATGACTATATCTTACATTACGAATATGCTCTGTCTGGGTTGAAATACGGCGCTCAATCTCTTGCACAACTTTTCTCAGTAAACTCGCCACACGCTGAAATGGTTAGAACATTAGCAATTGTGATTAGAATCCAAAAGAAAAAAAAAAAAAAAAAACCAATATAGTTTTGTGTGGATTGAAACAAGTAGAAGATAGAGAACAAATGATAGTAAAAAACATACCAGAGGCATCTCTCCATTCTTCCTATCGATGCTTTCATCCAGAATTCTGTTGATGACACTTAGAAGTGATTGGGTTGGAGCATTCTGTAGATGACAAACAAAAGCCCAGTAAAGTCCATGAAGTTCAAAATTTACCAAGAATTCGGGTGAGGAATATAGATTATATCATCGTTAGGGGTGTAAACGAGTCGAGTTTAGGCCCTTATCGAGCTCGGCTCGTTAGTTGGAAAGCTAGCTAGAACTCGAGCTCGTCTCACTGTAAACGAGCTCGAGCCTGCTCGAGAACCATGGGCGGGAATTTTTAAATTTCGGCGGGATTTTCAAAAATTAGGTGGTATTTTCAAAACTTAAGCGGGATTTTTAAAACTTAGTCAAAATTTCGAAAAAAGATGAAATGTTTAACATTTAAATAAAATTTATGTGATTTTTATTATTTTTTATTAATTTTTTAATATTTAAATTTAGTAAATAAAATAAAATTATTTTAAAAATATTAATATTTATTCGAGCCGGCGGCTCAAGCTTGAACTTGAGCTCTAGCTTGACTCGTGAGCTTGATAAACTCGGCTCGCGAGCCCATAAAAAGAGTTAAGCACGAGCCGACTCTGCTCACTTACATCCCTAACATCGCAGATAAAACTTGGAACTTACATCTAAACCATTTGATTTAATGATTTCAGAAATCTTGGCTGCAGGAATATCTGAATAGCGTCCATGCTTTAGCTGGAACACCTCATGAAACTTATGGCCCCCATGACGCAGTGAGGCTGTTTGCTCTACAGAATGAAAGATAGATGGTTAACAATATGAAGATTTAAAAACCTTTCTTTTGCTCAATGAAGCAGATAGATAAATATGAATATAAAACAAATTGGCAAGAAGCAAATTCAAATATTTAGATGATGAGACCTGCCACCAGAGTGTAGTTATTACTGCTAGCTTTGATTTATATTCAATGCCCCCTACATTTAAGGAATGATTAAAATTATATATCATATAAGTGTAATTTTGCAGGATTTAATATTTAAATGTTTAAATAAAATAATTGCAATCTTCAATATGAATTCAAATTGTAGACAATGAAATGCAGGATGTGATAATGAAGTATTAATTAAAAATTTATATTAAAGTATAAACTATATTGAGTCTAATATTCAAATTTAAAAGTAATGGCATACATTATACGATAGTTAGCTTTTAAATGTGCTTGAATTTAAATTCAAAATTATGCTTTGTGGCAATTATATATCTTAACTTAGGTTTCATTTTGGGCCGCTTTTTGCTGCTTTAATTTTTTACTAAAAAACTGCTTTAAGAAGCAGTAAGAAAACCGTTACAAGCGAAGCCCTAATTTCATCAAAATATCATTTTATTTTCTAAAAATATTCAATGATTACCAATCTTTGTTCTAGGAATAATATACCCTTTATCTTCTAACACTTTCTCCATTGTTCAAACTTTCCAAATTTTTTCGTTAAAAGTATCTCCATAAACAACTTAAAATGGTATGCCTTTACAACTTAACACTTCTTATCTAAGCTTATTAACTTATTGTGAACATGATGGTGTAGGTTATAGAAATTTATAAAGAGTAATGTTTTGCTCAATAAGGCTATGTTCACTGTGATTTTGAATCTTCATGGCTAGAGAATAACACAATGAAATTGGAAGTTGGGTTAATACAGAAGAAAGACCATCAAGACTCAAAAAAATCTCAGAAGAACTATATACAAAGAAACAATGTAGATGAAGGTTGAAAAGAATGACAAAGTCTTATGCAAAGACTTGGGTTTCATTTGGGATGGTTTTCTTATTGTTTTTCAAAGTAAATTTCTAGCACAAATTTCTTTATTTTTTACTAAAAATTTGTTTTAAGAACTAGTAAAAAAACCAACCCAAATGAAAGCTTAAAGGATAAATATTGAAATTCAGTCAAAAAAGCTGCTAAAGCCTACAAAGATGAGCTATAATCCTGGCCTGTCCTTATTGTACATAGCTATTAGCCAGTTGGTAGCCATAACTGGTCTTGAAAACAGAAGCTATTCTTTATTACTGGAACTGAAAGATTAGTCTATTTCTTATAATTAATCAACTTCAGAATACCTGACACAGCAGAACTATGCCCAACACGATGAAATATTGATTCTGAATAGTTATTTTTGTTCTCCTCTGCTCCAGTTGGAGAATTTTTCCCACTTCGGATAAGATATCCTTCGCAAACATCCATAGCACCTCTATCATCTTTTGATGTGAACCACTTCTTTCTTGTCTTGTTTCCACAATTGGCTGTCCCATGAATGCCACCTTCTCCTAGTTTAGAATTGAAGTGATCCCTAAGGGACAAAAGACAATCAAGCACTGCAGAAATGGAGCCCTGCAAATAAAAGAAGCAGTTGAGAGCCAGTCAAGTCGAGTATTTACCTAATATAATTAAACTTGCTTAATTCTTAGTAAGCTCCAGCTCAACTCAAGCTTATTTAGTAAGCTTGAACTAGACTCAGTAAGAATTAAACAAATTTGAACTTTGACTCGATTATTGAGCTCAATTTCTCAATTCTAAATTAATTTTTATCTTTTTTTTTTAAGTAATTTTTTTTACTTTTAAGATAGAAATGATTTAAAATTTTAAAATGTATTATATAAAGCTAATTTATATATTTTTTGAGGTAACCAAGTTGCCCGACTAGCTTACAAATCAAACTAGACTCAGCTTGAGCTAGTACAACATATGAGCTCAAGTATAGGCGTAAGCTTGAACGTATGACTTGAGAAGCTCGACTCATGAACTCTTTAACAAATCAAGTTTGGGCCGTCTCAAGAGCCATTAGCTCACACGCCCTAGCGAGCTTCTTTTTTAGAATTTTTATTTTTTGATATAGAAACAATTTAAAAATATTAAGTATATTCTATAATACTATTTTAAAATTAAATTTAAATATATTTTTAAGTTAATCAAGTTGCTCAACAAGCTTATAAGCCAAATCAGATTGAGCTCGAGCACGTATAATATATGAGCTCGAGTATAGGCTCAAACTTGAACTCGTGACTCGATAAGCTAGACGTGTGAGCTCGTTAATAAGTCGAATTTGAGTCTGCTCGTCAGTTAACTTGGCGAACTTAACATGAATCTACTTGTTCTGAATTGAATATGTCGATATCTTAGGCTTGTCTTACATTTTCCAAATCATCTACAGTAAAACTTGGGAGGCCCATTCCCTCTACAGCTGAAAGAAATCTCCCGACTTTCTCCCGCCTCTGCTCGAATGAAATATAAGCACCTCGCTGATTCTGCACCAAATTTCCAACCGACCATAAACAATCTTACTACTACGCGTAACCAACTTACAGATTTCAAAAAAAAAAAAAAAATGAGGAGATTAGCGGCCAAAAATAATACCTCCAAGGCACTAGGATCCTGCCGCTTCTCAACGCCACATAAAACGGTTCCATCAAAAAGCAGAGCCCTTAGTTCTTCATCTGATGCCTCTAAGGGAATGTTGAGACTCGGAAACAAACTATTTAGCCATTCTACAACTCTCCGCCTCTTGCCTGAACCAAGAAAGGTAAAAAAAAGAAGCAACAAACAAATCAAACAAGTCCGAATTACGTACAGAAAACTTACTTATACTGAACCCATTCTCACCTGATCCATCTACAGCACTCATGCTTCCAATGCCGTCCGATTCACAATCCTCTCCTTCCATATTCACGTTAGCTTCTTCTTCCAATTTCGACATTTCACTCTATTCTCTCCCTTTCGCTGCAAATCCGCCAACTCACAGCGACGTTCAAAGTACCAACAAATATAAATCTCCCAGGAGCATCAGCAGCATTCTACCATGGAAACATACAAAAATCCAGCTCTTCCATTCGAATTAACGTCATTTCCGTAGAATAATATCTATGCAAAATTTAGAGAAAGGATCACCTCAAGCAACCGCAGATTTGGCAATGCAACCCAAATTAATTAACTGCTGCCTAAGTAGACTAAGAACCACAAGACGAAACCAAAGAAGCTGGATCGCCGAAACCCTAGCTATTGACCAGCGTGGGATCGGTAATGTTGGTTCCGCGCTTTTCTCTCTCCCTCGCTATGGTTCTCTTCCTTTTCCTTCTTCAAGCTGTTCCTCCTTTCCATTCGCTCGTCTCTCTCCGAGACGCGCGTAGCGGGCTGCCTATAAATAGGTCGCGGACGACTGGACTAGAGAGAGAAATGGATGCCACGCGGCTTGAGCGGTTTTTATTATTATTAATTATTATTATTATTATTATTATTAAATTCTAAAAGTGCTATATATTGTTAGGAAATTACAAATTAAGCCATTGGTCCATCTGGCATATGGCCAACGTTACGTTTGTACTTTCTTGTATTTAGCTTTACAAATCTTGTATTAGGATTCTATAAATAAGTCTCTGTACCGCGTTAATGAAACATGAAATACTTTTAGCCTTTCTCTCATCTCTGTGTTATGCTTCCTTCTTCCACCTTAACATGGTATCAGAGCTTTAAGGCTTTCTTTCTCCAGTTCTTCTCCCTCCACTCCTATTCTTCTCCAATCTCTCATGGCCAACACCTCAAACCCCTCGTCGCCTGAAGTTTCCACCACGGACACCATGCCGCCTACCAATTCTCCGGCAATACCAGCGTCACTTAAATTTCTCATGAGCCACATCAAGAACGTTGTCGCCAAACCCCTAACTGCCGATAACCATCCTCTTTTGCGCTCTCAGGTACTGAAACTCTTCAAGGCAAATGGGTACCACGCCTTCTTGGACGGCACTTCCTCCCCGCCTCCAAGAACGTCAGATACAGACGGTAATCCGATATCAAATCCTCAATATGACTCCTGGCTCTTGCAAGACCAAAACCTTGCTGCCGTGTTATATTCCATCATATCTCCGACTATCTTGTCGTATGTACTCTCCGCCGACCACTGTACCGAGATCTGGGCTATCCTAGATCGTCGGCTCCAATCAAGCACACGTTCAAGAATCATACAACTGAGGCATGAACTTCACTACCTTACTATGAAAGATAAAACGATGTCCCAATATCTTCTTGAGATCAAAGCCAAAGTGGACTTACTTGCTGTCGCCGGAGCACCCATTCCTGTTGAAGAAATAATCCATTATACCTTGGACGGCCTTCCATAGACATACCAAGCGTTCAAAACCGCAATACGCACAAATCTTCAACCATTGGATCTTGACGACCTCTACACGCTCCTATGCAGCGAAGAACTAAATCTCGCTCACGAAACCACCCGAGAACTACAATCGCTTCAACTATCGGGTAACGCCACGGCACTTGTTGCCACTTGCGGTCGCGGTCGCGGCCGATCACACTCAACTCGTGGTCGAAATTCCTACAATATTCGATCCAATCCCATCTCAAACCGAGGTGCAAGAACTCTCATTACTTGCCAAATCTGTGGCAAGAACGGCCACTCTGCCGTCAAATGCTGGCATCGGCACGACGACGACTACAACAGCGAACAACCTACAGCTGCGTTGTTCACGTCACCCTCCTCCCATTCCTCGACCGAATGGTTCCTTTATAGCGGGGCTTCATCCCATCTGACTGCCAACCCGAATCATCTCCAATCCACTCAACCTTACACCGGCTCTACGCAAGTCACCCTCGGGAATGGTCAACAGATTCCCATCCAAAACATCGGTAAGGGACTCTTACCCACCCCGCAAGGTAGTCTCCAACTATCTCATCTAAATCTCGTCCCGAACCTTTCTTTTAATCTCTTATATGTTCATAAGCTCGCTAACAACAGTAATTGTATCATAACATTTTCTTCTGATTGCTATGAACTTAAGGATCGGAAGACCCGCAGAACTCTTCTCAAGGGTCCCTCTATTAACGGGCTCTACCCCATTCACGCAAAGTCACACACCGTCAAAGACTCATCTCAACTAGCTCTTCTCTCCATCCAGTCGGTTCCAGACTTATGGCATCGCATACTCGGACACCCATCCTCTACGACGCTCTCCCACCTCGCATGTCAATTCCCCAACATCTGTATCTCTACTTTTAATTCCCACTATAATTCTTGTAAAATGGCTAAAAGCCATCGGCTACCTTTTTCTAAATCTCAAAGCACTAGTTCAAAACCGTTTTACATAGTTCATTCAGACGATTGGGGCCCTCCCCCATCGCCTCTACTTACGGTTATAGATACTATGTTAGCTTTATTGATCACTTCTCCAAATTTACCTGGATTTGCCCGCTTAAACACAAATCTGAAGTGTTCGCAAAATTTCTTGAATTTGAGAAAATTATTAACCGCCAATTTCAATCTCATATACATATCCTCCGCACCGACGGCGGAGGCGAATACATTAACAATAAATTCAAAATCCACCTGACAACTCAAGGCATTATTCATCAATACACTTGCCCATACTCTCCGCCTCAAAACGGCATCGCCGAACGTAAGCATCGGCATATCATCGAAACTGCTCGCACTCTTCTAATCACTGCCTCTCTCCCATCTCAACTATGGGTCGACACTTTCCTAACCGCAGTATTCTTAATCAATCGTTTACCCTCTCGCAACAACTCCAACAAATCCCCATATGCCATCCTCTATGGGGAAAATCCAAGTTATAATCACCTCAAAGTCTTCGGCTGTCTTTTCTATCCATGGTTAAAATCGTACGCGACACACAAGCTCTCGCCTCTCTCTCAACCGTGCATTTTTCTTGGCTATGCTTCGACTCAAAAAGGTTATTGTTGCTTAGACCTTGCTACTAACAGAATATACGTCTCGCATCACGTCGTCTTCAATGAAGATATCTTTCCTTACTCCCAATTGACCCCCTCTAACCGCACTCAGCCCACTCAACCTAGACACATCCCTCATCTTCTGCTGGTTCCAACTGCTGATCTACCTCTCAATATCCGCAAATACACCAATAATCCACCAACTAAATCTCATCCTACCACACCTGTCTCACCTCTCACTTCCCGCAGTCCGCCTGTTCCCAGCCCCTCATCACATACAAATCCCAATCCCACGGTATCACATCCCACCGAAGCTTCTTACCACAACCCAGATCCACCACAACGCACTACACATCCCATGTTAACCCGATCCAAGACAGGCTGCTCCAAACCCAAACCCATCTTCAATCTCTCCCATATAATCCACAACACCGAACCTACCACCTACAACCAAGCAGTTAAAAGCGAGCACTGGCGGTCCGCAATGTCGCAAGAATTTCGAGCACTCCAAACACAAGGAACCTGGGATCTTGTTCCTCCTCTTCCCAATCAAAACATACTCGGCTGCAAATGGACCTACAGAACAAAACTCAACTCCGACGGAACCATCGCTCGATACAAAGCTCGGTTAGTCGCAAAGGGATTCAATCAAGAACATGGCATCGACTACACGAAGACTTTCAGCCCGGTAGCAAAGATTCCTACCATTCGCGTCCTCATTCTCTTTGCTATGCACTTTAACTGGAAAATCCATCAGCTTGATGTATCCAACGCTTTCCTCCACGGCAATCTCTTAGAAACCGTTTATATGCAAAAACCACCAGGATTCCAAGACTCGCTTCATCCAACACACGTATGCAAACTCAAGAAAGCTCTATACGGACTCAAGAAATCGCCTCGCGAATGGTACGCCACTCTATCCACTCATCTTCAAAAATTTGGTTTTAGTATAAGCACCGCTGACCCATCCCTTCTTACTTACAAATCTGGATCAACTCGTCTTTACATTTTGATCTATGTCGACGATATCCTCCTCACCGGAAACGACCCGACTGAGATCAACCGGCTGCTCTCAAACCTTCAAGATCGGTTCCAAATGCGTCATCTAGGCCCCCTCACTCATTTCCTGGGCATCCAAACAGTCTACACCAACTATGGCCTACTCCTACATCAACAACAATACGCTACACGCATCTTGGATCGTGCCGGAATGCAAAACGCTAAGCCAGTTGTTGACCTCAATTTTGTCTAAATCGAACCCAATTCCACTTCGCTCTTTGACCTATTTTGACTGGGTTGACTGGGTCAGCCATTGACTTGGTCAACCCAAGTCTTAAATAGGTCAAAATGACTTATTTAATTAAAATTAAAACCTCTTTAATGACTTTGGATGCCTATGAGAATTTTAAAATTCAAATCCCGTGGGATTCAGGGGGATTTCCCTCCTAATTACCCTTAGATTCGATCCAAGCCGTTGGTGATAGGGTTGGGACGTTTAAATATGAAGAATTAGGTTTAGGAAAGGACTTTTTTGCTCTCGTTTTCTCTAGAGATCGTCTCAAGGCCTAAAATTTCTTGAGAGAGCTCTAGAGAGATCCCCTCACTTTTTTCAATCAAAACCCACGGCCAAAATCCCGCCGGCGACGATCCTCCGGCGACCCGAGGCCAAAATCCCTTCCAAGGCTTCATCTCGTCGATCGAGGCTGTTTCAGAGTTCAAGTTCAAGAGCAAAGTTATTCCTGGAGAGTCCACGAGTCCAACCAGCCCAAGATCTCCCAAATCCACCGTGTGGATTGAGGTATATCTCAAACCCTAGCTAGAACACTTAAAGCTAAATAGACTTTCACACGATAAATATTTTGTTTAGTTCTTAGTCCCCCACGAATGCTCTTTGCACATATAATCTACAGTTAAAATTTCATGTTGATTGGTTGAGTATCGAGCGAGAATGAGGCCAAAAATGTTTTAGGGTTTCGGTCCGGCGAGATCGGTTCTTAGGCGCATTCTGGACCGTTGATCTCGCCAATCAACGGTCCAGATCGGGCGAATTCGGCGGTCGGGGCTGACCGCGGGGTTCCAGCGCGGTTTCACGTGCCACGTGGCGCCATCTGGTGCACCCATCCCAACCGCGCGGATCGGACGGCCATGGGTGCCATCCGACGTGGTTTAAGATTCCGGCACAGAATCCCGTGTGGCGCCAATCATTTCCAATGATTGCACCAACCTTTTTTTTGTAAGGGTATCTCCAACCGAACTGCAACCGCTTGAATGGCATCCCTGGCCAGCTCCAGCCGAACCACAAATTTTCTGCTATTTGGCTGTGGGTGAACAGTGGCATGCCAATATTGGCGTTGCGCTGTTCATCTCCGCCATTTTTACCTCTCTGCAGAACTTGGCGCAGGAAAGAAGAGAGGACAGTTACCTGCAAAAGTGTGAAAAGTGGAGTTCGGTTGAGATGAATTGCGGCATTTTGTAGTTTCACGGCATTTTGTAGTGAAAAATGAGATTTTCGGTTGGAGATGCTCTTAACGAGTAGAAATGTAGTAATCTCAAATGGAAAAAATAATTGTCATATGAAAAACAAAAGAATAAAAAAATTATATCATACATTGAGTAAGCCAAATAAACTACATAACATCCTCCACTAAGATTTCATTTGGGACTACTTTTTTACTACTTTTTAAAGCAGTTTTTTAGTATTTTATACTTAAAAGTTGCTTTAAAAAATAATAAAAAAATTGTTCCAAACGAAGCCTAAAAAAGCCTGCTCTAAAAACATAGTACAAACCACCCTAACTATGGCTGAAAACATTTCCAGTAACACAACATCGCAAAGATTTTCTATTACAAATTTGCTCAGCAAGCATATTGTGGAAGACACGTATCATGGTCTACGGCATAATTGGCTTAGGTGAACCGTCTCCTGGACAAAGCAAAAAAAAGCATTAGATAAAGAGGAGAAAGGCATATGAATATTAACAATAACAGTACTTCTTGAGATCATATTCAATCAAGACACCAGACACAACTTATCGTCCAGAGGCGAATCAAGTGCAACCACATCATCCAGTACCGAACAGTATCGAGCTTGGTACCGAGCCGCGGTACCGATCGAGTAGGGGGTGGCGTGGCACATTTTCATTGGGCTCTGGATGGCATTCAACGTCCGCACATAATAGTTCATTGTACTTCTTAGGCTTGTTTGGGACAACTTTTTTACTATTTTTAAAACAACTTTCTAGTTAAATTTTTCAAGATAAAAATTTTTATTCTTAAAAGTTATTTTATAAAACAATAAGAAAGCTATCACAAACGAAGCCTTAGATAGTTGATGCATTTCTTCTTAGCTATAATTTTCTTGCTACCTTTTTAAAAATCTTTGTGATGACAGGCAGATTTTTGCTTGCATTAAGATATGTGATAGTGTGATAATCACGCGCCATGTGGCACCATCTGGGGCGCCCATCCCAACCGCGCGGATCGGACGGCCATGGGTGCCGTCCAACGTGGTTTAAGATTCCGGCACGAAATCCCACGCGGTGCCAATCATTTCCAATGATTGCGCGGCGCCGCAATCATTGGAAATGATTGCCCGGAACCGTGCGTCCAACCCGAGGCCGCCACGTGTCACTCGCCGCCCGATTTGACTAAAATCGATTTTAAAATTATTTTAAAACCTTAAAAACTTCAAAAATTCACAGAAAATTCATTTTTGCTCCGATTTTGACGCATAATACCTCGTTTTGATCGTATTTTCTTTCTCCACACTAAATTTTTTTTTTAATAAAAATAATATATATATATATATATATTTAATTATTTACAAAACAGCAAAAATGCTTCGTTTAAAATATTATTTTAATCATTTTTATTATAATATTATTATTTTTATTATAATATTAGTAATTAGATTATGATAATTCAATTCTTATTACTATTATGTATTTATTAGTATTATTAATTATCATTATTATGATCATTATATTTATTTATATGTTAATGTTTCATTTTTAAATAAATGTTTGTTTTATTAATTAGTTAAATTACTTCAAATATTATTAAAAATTAAAATATTATTATATTATTTCAAATTATTGTTATATATCATAGGTTTATTTTATTATTATTATTATTAATAATAACATTTAGTAATTATTTAATTATTCATAATTATAATTATTTTAAAGCCTTTAAGTATTTCAAACTTCAAAAAATCATAACTTTCCTGTTTTGAATCCGCTGTCGACGCACAGCGCCTTGATTTGAACGTATTTGAATTCTGCACACTTTAAAGTTGGTTTTGCTCAAAAATTTTGATCTGCCTGCAGTTATTTTGAAAACAGCCAATAGCACTATTTTAAAACTATTTAATTATTGTCTTTAAACTTTGAAATTGCGTAACTTTCTCGTTTTAAGAAGGATTTTGATGCACAGCAACTTGTTTTCGGTGTATTTTTAATTATGCATAGTTTAGTATTATTTGTAGATAAAAATTATATTTATATTTTTTGTTATTACAAAAACAGTAAAACAACATTATTTTAAAATATTCTTTTATTGTATTTAAACTTGTAAATTGCATATCTTTTTCGTTTTAAATTGGATTTTTGCGTATAACCCTTCGATCTTTTCAGAAAAATATGTATTTTATTTTGAAGCTGTTTCCAGTCACTGATTTTGACTGTTTTAGCAGATTTCTGTCTTTGAGTATTATTTGGTTATTTAATTACTATTCCTTTAATTAATATAGTAATTATTTTCAAGATACAAACTATTTTTAAATCGTTTGGAAGCTTCAGTTGAGTGACCAGTGGATCTTTCCCATACTTATATGTATTATGAATCAACCTATCTTTTAAATATATTATTTTTACGAAATCTATATAGAGTTATATTAGTAGGTATTTTAAATTAATTTTAAATTACTTATAGTTAAATTCTAACTTTGGAAAGATCTACTTCGCATGAAATTTTAGACATGGGTTCTATGAATGAAGAGTAATCATGGGGGAGAGGATTAGTGGGTGATTGAGTTCCAATCAATCACTAATTCCTCTGTTAGGTGTCTTCCCTTTTATTTTTCATAGATTGCATGTGTATGTCGCACCACGAGCACTTAGCTTAGGCTCTCCTAGACTTAAGGACATGGTGTATTTATTTTTTTTTCTTGTACTCCCATGCATTTATTACCTTGAGGGTTAGTGCAAACTGAAATTTAAACTCCTACAATGTAGTGACACCCTAAGGACAATAATTAAGGACCCGTCTAACAAACTTAGAAGTTTTCTAGGAGCTAGGATAGATCCTGAATTGATACAAAAATTTCAACACTTAAACTTAGTGACATCTAAAGCTTCTCATAATTTTCTAGGATTTTTTTAAGGCTTTTTAGACCCCTTAGTTAACCAACCCTAATTAACCGGCTAAATAGGGTCTGGTAGCCTTCTGAAAATTACAATAAATACATTTTAGGTCAGAAAATTACCCATAATACCTCAAACTGACCAAAATTTGATCCTTGACCTTAGATAAATAGGGCTCCCTAGTTTGACTTTAGGTTGACCTCTAATTTGGCGATAGGTAGAATTTACCTTTTTGCCCCTAATAATTTATTAAAAATTATTAAAAATCCCAAATTTTCTTCAAATACTTGAAAACACTTATTTAGGTCATTTCTGACCTTTGGGGGTGATTCCAATTAGTTTGGAGCTGATTTGGAGTAAAACAATAAAACAATACCTTTATTAGGAAATTTAGAAAATTCCCTTAAATATCCTGAACTTAGAAAATCCATAACTAATTGTAAAAAATTCCAAATTAGGCAAACTCACTTGCATTAGACTCCAATTAGAGCCTAGTATTTATTAAAAATATTAGGTTCTCAGAAACTGGCTTAGATTAGAAAGTCAACTTTTTGGTCAACCGTAGTTCATTTAGAGCCCGAAACTTAGAAAATTCATAACTTTGCCTAGAAAACTCCGATGTTTGTGTACTACCTGTCTAACTACTCGTATTAAGGTCTAGTATTTTTCTAAGGTGTTAGGATACCCAAACCTAGCTCATTTCCCATAGTGACTTTTTGGACCCTTAGTTTAGCTTATAGGAGGACCCGGAACTTTCTAAAATTGGCTAATATCTCTTGAACTTTAAATATCAGTAGCATAAGCTCTTAAAACTGATCAACAAACTTAAATAATTAAAATGAACCCTAATCCACTAATATTTGAATTTTAAATAAAATATCCTTTTTAGACCCCCAACAAACCTGAATTCTAGATAACTTTAACTAACTACCCTTCTTAAGACCTATCCAAACCACACCAGTCTTACACACACATAGAATTTTTTGCTAGGGCACCACTTCTAGATCTAGGTTAGGCCGCTGGATTTTACTTTTCTGTTGTGTGCCGGAGCTTTTCATGGATTTCATTGCATGCTGTCTGAAAAATGATTGGTGTGTTTGCTTACATTTATTGCACTCTGTGATGTGATGAGCGCTAGATCTACCCCTAGGTTAGGAACGTCATATATATATACTGTTCTTTCGTACAGGTGGTCATGCTCAAATTAATAAAAGGGGGAGCAATGTCATGATTTCTAATAATATTTTATGCATGTGCTTGTTCAGCTCCCCCTAAATAAAATGAGGGCTAAATTAATTATAACTGCACAGGTGGAGCGCTTAGCCTTCAAAATTAAGAGCATGGCTTGGCACAGGGTCAATGGTGTTAGCACTTTCATTTTCATATAAACTGTTTGGGATGATTTTTATTAGGATAACCTTGCAGGGGCTTTAGAATTTTCTGTTTTCTATTTAATGTAATATTTGTAATAATTGTTAAGAGTTGTGAAAATAATCTTTGAGTGTGGATATTCTTATCCCACTTGAATCCCAAAAGAAGAAGGCATCCTCATAAGGGAGAGTCTTCTTCCATTTGGGAGATCGAGTGGGATGGCTTTAGATATCCAAAGAGAAAAGGCAATGCCCCCTTTCAAGGGGGAATTATCTCTTCGTTTGGATATTCAAGCCACGACAAATCCAAGGAGTCCAAGGAGGAGATTTCTGAAGAGTCTGTGGACCTCCGAAAGAACACCGCGCGAACGGGTCAATTGGAAGGGACAGATTGGATCGTGCATATGACTAACCATTGAGGATAGAGGCTGTCGCTAACACACCCCAATGGGTAGTAATATACACGACCTAATCACGAGTTTCCCCCACCCAATGCAAGAGCTCCAATGGGGTTTAGTAGATGTGGGACCGAGTTTCCCACGGGCACAAGCCCCCGTGGTTAATTACATCCCAGACTGGAGCCTGAGAAAACTCTCGATTAAGGATCATACATTATCCTCTCCTAAAGTGGGATCGGAACGAGGGTATAGACTAGGAAATTCTACTCAAAGAGAAGAAAGGTTTGAAGGGTTGAGTCAACATGCGTGGCTCATACTAGCATTCGGAGGCTCTAGGGCACTAGAAATAAACTGGAAAAATAAAATCAAGCACTCAATCACATACGTGAGAGAAGAGATGGAGGTGGCGTCATCTTGTGACGCGGATAAGTAGGATTTATAGTCCCTGAAAGGAAGGGACCTACCTACTACTTAAGGCATACTACGAGACCGAATGTAGTAGCCTCGAATCATAAATCTAGGTTGGGCTTAGTGCTCTATAAAACACTAAGACCCGTGTCCTAGCTAATGCAGTGCAAAACTTGAACTTATCCCGGCCTGGAATGGGGGAGCCAGTGGAAGGTGAAAGGAACTCTCTCTTCAAAAATCTCAGGCTAAGGAGACTTGGAGAGAGAGAGATTACAGAAAGGTCCTCATCTTGACCTAAATTTTCCTATTTAAAGCTCCTAATCACACGATCAATGGTTGGGATTGAATCCAACATCAAATAGGAGGGAAAACTTTCAGATTAGGCCGTGGGTTTCATTTAAAATCAAAGGGAATTGAATTAGAGCATTGAATTGGCTCCTAAATCCACCCAAATAGGTCATTATGACCTATTTAAGACTTGGGTTGACTAAGTCAACCATTGACCTGGTCAACCCAGTCAAATAGGTCAAGGGGGACGTGGGTTTTAGTCTTGGATGCCATGAAATTGATTTGAAATAGATTTTAGGCTTAAAGGGGTTAAATGGTCAACCCTAGTTGACTTGGTCAACTGGGTTGACCCAGGGTCCCAGTCAGGGTCCAACAGACTCGACTCGACTCACGGAACCCATTGGAGAGGGTCTTGGGGTCTGGCTTGGTCAATTTGACCAAGTCAACCGTTTGACCAAGGGTTTGGGCAAAATCGAGGTCAACAAACGGACCCCCAACAGGAGTGGTGAACAACTAGTGAATCGCTCGTGTTTGCGTTGACCGACTAAGCAACAGAAAGTAGAGTAATGAGCATGTGTGAAGGAATATCATGAAGATGGTGGAAAAAAAAAGAGACTCTTCTTCTGGCCTTGCCCCATAGCGGGGGCAGAGCCTAGGAAAGAAGAAAAAGCAGCAGTGCAAAAGTCAAGAATCACCAAAATGATGAGCTGGTAGTAGGGTCTTCTCCTGGCCTTACCCTATGGCAGGGGCAGAGCCAAGAGAAGAACCAAAGGTAAAGATCACCTAAAAAAGGTGAAAATGAGGTAAGGGGATTCTCCTATAGCCTTGCCCTATAGCGAGGATAGAGCAGAAGAGATAATCAAAAGTAAAGATCACCTTAAGGGTGAAAAAGGTAAAGGGATTCTCATCTGGCCTTACCCCGTAGCAGGGGTAGAGCCAAGAGAAGAACCACAAGTAAGGTAACAAAAACATACCAACTATCTGTCTGACTATATCGAAGCAGCAGAGTAGAAGGTAAAGGGGGTCCCATCTCCTCCTACCTATTTCAGGACAGTGGATTGGGGTGACTCAGTATCTGCCTGACAAAATCGGGTCAGCAAACAAAGGAATCACAACGCCTGGTGTCTGCCTAATCGGAACAAGACACTCAGGGAAAAAAAAGAGTGGCGAGGAGTTCCTGCCAGGTGCTCTGTCAGGCCCTCTCTACCAAGTAAGTAAAACTAATTTCCCGTCTGTTCATTTCAAACAGCAGGATAGAAGGTGAAAAGATCTCATCTCCTCCTGCCTATTTCAGGACAGTGGATTGGAGTGACTTAGTATCAGTCTGATCAACTCAAGACAGCATACAAAAGAGTCACAAAATCTGGTGTCTATTTGATCAGAACAGGACACTTAGGAAAAGAGGTGAGGAGTTCCTGCCAGGTGCTCTGTCAGGCCCTCTCTACCAAGTAAGACCAGCTACCCGCCTGACCGTATCTGGACGGTGGGGTGGAAAGTGAAAAGGATCACACCCCTCCTGATCCTTTCGGAACAGTGGATTGGGGTGACTCGATACTTCTACCTGACCTCAGTAAAAGTAAAGAAGACACGAAGTGGAAGCCTGCGTAATCTTTTACAGGACATCCGGAGTAAAAAGTCATTGAGGATAACCTTCCAGGGACTCTGTCGGGCTCACTCAACTAGGTAAGGTAAGACCGACCACCTGTCTGGCTTTATCTGGCAGCAGGGTGGAAGGTGAAAAGGATCTCGCCCCTCCTGTTCCTTTTGGAATAGTGGTTTGGGTGGCCACTACTTCTGTCTGACCTCAGCAAGAAGCTCATGAACCACGAAGCGGAAGCCTGCGTAGTCTTTTACATGACATCCGAGTAAATGGGTGTTGAGGAATTGCGCCTCCCAGGGACTCTGCCGGGCTCACTCAACGGAAAGGTAAAACCAACTACCAGACTGACCGCATATGGACAGTGGGTAGAAGGTGAAAAGGGTCCCGCCCCTCCTGCTCCTTTCGGAACAGTGGATTAGGGTGGCCAGTACTTCTGCCTGACCTCAGCAATAAGCTCATGAACCACGAAGTGGAAGCCTGCGTAGTCTTTTACAGGACATCCGAGTAAAGGGGTGTTGAGGAATTGTGCCTCCCAGGGACTCTGTCGGGCTCACTCAACGAAAAGGTAAAACTAACTACCAGGTTGACCGCATATGGACAGCGGGTAGAGGGTGAAAAGGATCCCGCCCCTCCTGCTCCTTTCGAAATAGTGGATTGGGGTGGACACTACTTCTGTCTGACCTCAGCGAGAAGCTCATGAACCACAAAGTGAAAGCCTGTGTAGTCTTTTACAGGACATCAGAGTAAAAAAGAGAAATGTTGAGGAATTGCGCCTCCCATGGACTCTGTCGGGCTCACTCAACAGGTAAACTTCAACATCTGCTTGGCCAACTCGGCTTTACAAATGAAGAAAGGCTCGATACCCACTTAGTCATTTCAACTGAGTGAATAAAGAGTCAAGCTCTGATGCCTGCCTGATCAAAACAGGACGATCAAAAGCGTGGCGAGGAGTACCTGCCAGGTGCTCTGTCAGGTCCCCTCTACCAAGTAAGACCAACTACCTATCTGTTCATTTTAAATAGTAGGATAGAAGGTAAAAGTCATCTCAACATCTGCCTGACACGTATCTGTGTAAGGATGTGAGGGAGAAAGAAGTAAGTAAATGAGATAACTTTAAGGGTAGAGCCACCTAGGGAACCACTTCTAGCGCTCTGCTAACCACATGGTAGAGGACAAATCGTCGTGGCCATGAGTATACAAATACCATCAGGATCTCCTAGGGAACCTTAACCCTGCACAAGAGGAAAGGCAGACATCAGTGTGATGTCTCCCAAACAAAGCTGGAAGAGATACACCCTCAGTAGAGTGTGCAAAAGGGGTAATCTCATTCCAACGAAGCCAAAGAAACTGAAGTAACGAGGGGGCACCTCTACTACAGCAAGTAGGACTAAGCCTAATAAAAAAAAATAACCCTCCAGGGGGCCACAGGGGTAAACCCATACTGACTGATGGGGATCCTGTAAGAAGTAGAAGTGGTATCAAAACATCCAATGGACTTCTCCGGCAGCTAGGAGTGAAGTCTCAATGGAGAAACAAGTGGCAAAAGTATCTGAAAGAGCTGAATCTCTTCTAGAGAATCAAAAGCTCAAAGAAAAGGTGATGGTGGAATCTAAGGCATGACGTCTCCTATCATCAAGTAAGGGAAAAAGAGTCAGAGTAGTGAGAGAGTACCCTCTCTACCGAGGGCAACAACTCTGAGCAAGTAAAATCTCACAGTGATAACACCCACACAAACTAGTGGGACCCTGTGGGAAGTGAAAGTGACCTCAACTCATTCATAAGACTAATCCGGCGACTGAGCCTAGTGTATGAATGGTAGGATAGGTCAAGAAAAGGAGTAGAAGAACTGATTTTCTGCTAGGAGCTCAAAGTTCTCAAAGCGGTGATGTTGATATCCGAGGTAAAGAATACTACATCACTACAAGAAAAAACATCTCTAAGTAGTAAGGGGACACACTCACTACCTGAGGATAGTAATCGTAAATATGATTGATAAAACATCAGAAGGGTCACAGTGGTAACACCTACCCTGATCGGGTAGGATCCTATGAGAAGCAAAAAGCAACAAAACAACATTCATAGAGCTACTCTAGCAGCTAAGAGTAGTGTACGAATGCTGAAAGTGAGTGAGTAAAGGAACCAGGAAGCTGATCTTCTACTAGAAAATCTGAGCTCCTGAGGATATGATGTTAACACCTGAGAGAGTGTGTACTACATCACAACTAAGAAAACAACTCTATGTAGTGAAGGGGGGTTTCTTCACTACTGAGGATAGTAATCATGAATGACATCAATGATTACAGGAAGGGTCACACTGGTAATATCTATCCTAATTGGGTAGGACCCTGTGAGAAGCTAAAACAATAAGAGAACATTCATAGGGCTACTCTAGAAGCTAAGAGTAGAGTACGAATGTTGTCATAGGTCGGC
Organism: Dendrobium huoshanense; assembly: GCA_016618105.1. Lineage (NCBI taxonomy): Eukaryota > Viridiplantae > Streptophyta > Magnoliopsida > Asparagales > Orchidaceae > Dendrobium > Dendrobium huoshanense. The sequence continues at coordinate 14,024,466 of CM028342.1, forward strand.
GAAAGAAACTGGAGAGTTGATCTTCCAATGGAAAATCAGAGCTCCTGGAATTGTGGTGCTAATACCTGAGAACAGACGTATTACATCACAGCTAAGAAAATAACTCTGAGGTGACAAGGGAGCACACCTGACACCTAATCTGATAATCATGAGTGAGATCTATGGTTATCATAAGACCACAGTAGTAACACCTACCCTAATCAGGTAGGACCCTGTGCGACGTGAAGGTAACACAGCCACATTCATAGGACTACTCTGGCAGCTCACAGTAGTTCATGAATAGAAGGTAGACTGCCAAAAGAGGGCAGCAGGGGGCGATCTCCTCTTAGAAAGACCTAAGCCCAAAAAGTAGTGATGGTTACATCTCAAAATACAAGGTACTACATCACTAACGAAGGAATGCATTTAAAATCATATAAATTAATCGACCAACTAAGTGGGAACTCAACCTTGAAGAGATTGTCAAAGTACTCTCAAGGGGGGAGAAAGAGAAATTTTTGGGGAATTTGAGCTCTTAGAGAGTTTTATCGGGTTCCTCCATTGACAAGAGCAACCGAATTTTTGTTCTCCTACGAGCTTCTCTCTTATGTATACTTTTTTTTTAATTTTTTTTATGAGCCCTGATCACATTCGTCACATGAACAGAACTGAAAATTTGTGCTTTTGGAGAGTTTTACTGGGTTCCTCCTACAACAAGGGCAACCAGTTTTGCTCTACTAAGAGCTCCCCTCCTTTATCACACATGAATTTTTAAATTGGGGGGAGTGGATGGTTTTGATAACCCAGACCACATTCATATCATGTGAATGAACTGGGGAGCACAATCGTATAGAAATGAATGTATAACTGAAACCATCATCATGATAGAGGATCAACATTACCATATTTATCTAGCATGGGATGGTATGGACCCTGTATCATATCTCAAAAAGAGTCTAAACCCATAACTCTAACATCCTTGATCACATTCAACTCATATGAATGGACTAGGGGTTACATTTATCAGATCAGGACTGATAGGAAAAAGAAACACAATTTGGGATAGTGGGTCTCCATCACCATACCTGACTATCATGGGGTGGTGTGGACCCAGTATCACATCTCGAAAACTAGACTCAAACTACTGATTTTGATATCCCAGACCACACCTGGGGCGACAGGTAAAACTGGGGGACTAAGCCCTACAAAGGGGAGAATAAACTAAAAATTTCTATGCGATAGCACCAACGTGATTGGTGCGCATAGATAAAAGTATAAAACATCCCTACGGCGTATTGGTGTATCACCTCTAAGGATAGCTTCATACTCTTCTAAGCAACGTCGCGTGGTAGAGGATAAATCGTCGTGGCCACGCAGACTACTGAAAAGTAAGAGGAATCCTTTTAGGAGCTACATATACAGAGGGATATCTACAGGCGGTAGGGAGGCTCTCCTGTGAAGTACTAGACTCAGGCATAGTACTTTTTCAAGTACTGCCCGTTGATGACAGGCATTGGGTGAACGTCATTCGCATCAACAAGTAGGTAGGCACCACCTTCATAAACTTGCTCTATAGCAAAGGGGCCTTCCCAAATAGGCTTAAACTTACCACCTCGCCGACGATGCGAGATGATAGGTGTGGGTCTTCGAAAGGATTCCGCTCGTGTGGTTCGAATGCAAAGGGTACGATCACACTATCCTGTAGGACAAAATGGTCGTAGGCCTTTACAATCGACACAAGCAGGCTGATGGAAGAGCAGATGGAGTTATAGATACGATTAGCCATGGAGGATAGCGGCTTTCAGCTAACAACCTCAATGGATAATAATATCTATAACCCAAATTCACGAGATTTCCCCTATTCGATACATCAGCTCGAATAGGGTTTATTTGATTGTGGGGATCGGTTTCCTACGGGCACAAGCCCCCGTAGTTAATTACATCTTAGACCTCGGTCTAAGAAAACTCTCGATTAAGGATGGTGTATTATTCACTCCTTGATTTGGTGCACAAAAAGAGTTCCTAAGTTCTCCTCCAAAGAGTCTCTTCTATTTACCCTTAGTGATGATTAGATATTTTTGAATGGATAAAGATGTTATTAAAATTTTGAGTTAAGAAGATTAAAGATCAGATTATTATCCTAAGAGAAAAGACAAACTCAAAACACAGATGAAAGGAGACACACTGAGGGATGTACAACCTGGACTTATGCTTGCATGGAGTGAGCTACCAGCTAACATCCTAAACACAATCAATCGCCCTATATGTATACAAGATAGGAATGCTCTATCCTAGGAAATCAAGAATTTGTAGTTTAAAAGATTTCAATTATGGACTCTACAATATGAAAAAGAATGTACCTAGCGCCATGTATGATGCATGAAATAGATACGAAATATCCCTAGATCTATTGATGTGATGCATGTATGTAAGTGAAGCATAATGTGAGGTAAGGTGTGTAAAAAAAATAAATGCATGCATGACATTCAGAGTACAGAAAAAGTAAATAAACACACCCTAAGGGTACCTTCTAGGCAAGGTACCCGCACAGAAAATCATTCAAACGGTGCCCACTTCGTGTGGGAAAATAACGATGCCAAGTGGCATAAATAGGTGGCCTACTCTACAGGCCTAAATGACTCTAATGATCTCTAGGGCTCACATAAGGTGGGGGGGGGGGTATCGTACCCAAAACCAGAATGCCAAAACCTAGTGATGCCCACTTCGTATGGGAAAACAACGATGCACAATGACACAAGTAGGTGGCCTATTATACAGGCCTAAATGACCCTAATGGTCTCTAGGGTTCACAGAATGGGGCAAGATTTAACCTATATGGCCAAAGCTTCGTTAGTGAACTAACCTAAGGCTAACTATCTAAACATGCTAGAATACCTATTAACAAAAAGTGTGTGATGTGAAGCAGTTCTGGTATATAATTAAAAAAAAATTACTTTACATGTTGCAAAAATTATACCTGAATGTGGCACTGCCACTTAAAAGCTTATAAGCAAATGATGTCGCTCGCTCCTCGATCATTAAGCTCCAATGTACCTCGCAAGAAAAGATAATAAAGAAATATATATATGAGCGTAGATGTCATTCAGAAAAGAAATGTAGGTAAATACAAAAAATATATATATAACTGACAGGAAATATAAAAAAATTGCATCTATAAAACATGTGAACGTAGTAAGCACTGAACAACAAAAGAAAATGTTAACCTAACCTAGGGCTAAAGGTCGTGTCCTAACCAAACAAGTCTAGTTGTGTGTAACTGGTTGTGTGGTTTTGGATGGGTCCTATGTAGGATAGTTTAATTATGATTGCTTTCATTTGATTTGTTAAAGGTTAAAAGAAAAATTTTAATTTAAGTTTAAATATTAGTATTTTAGGATTGATTTTAGAGATTATATTGTTTAATTGATTACCACCTTTGTTTCGCACCGAGGCCGTGAGGTTTATTACACCCTCATTTGGGCTAACTTAATAGCCTCGTAGGCCTGGGTTACCAAGTGGCAACCAATTTTTGTTGAATTATTTGTTGGTTATAAATTAGAAAAGAAATGTATATTATGTGATTTATTATCGATTGATGTTTGATTCAAATCATTAATAATCAATTAAGTTTAAAGTTTTGTCACTCCATCGAATTCATTCGTGGCGTTGTGCCACCATGCTCGAGGAACCAGACCTCCTTAGGACACTTAGCCTCGCAGCTCGGAGTAGTCCATCCAATAAACTTCATTTTTGGAGTGATTGTTATATATTAAGAGGTTTGTTGACTGTTTTTAAAAGATTGATTTAAGATATTTTATTTTAGGATTTGATTGAATTATTCAGTAGTTACAAATTAGAAAGAAAGATGAATTATGATGTTTATTATCAATTAAGGGGTTAGATTAATTAAGTTTGCTATCAACTGGTTCGTGGCGTTGTGCCACTAGGCTCGAGGAACCAGGCCTTCTTAGGACACTTAGCCCCGCAGCCCGGAGTAGTCCATCCTAAAAACCAAGTTGATATAATTATATTAAAAGGTTTGTTGATTTATTTTAAAAGATTAGCGTAATGTTTGATTGAATTTTAGGTGAGTTAGTAGATTTGGATTTTAGAAGATTTTTAGCTTAATGAATTTTAGTTTAGATTTGTTGTCCTAACTCAATCTACATCTTTTAAATTTTAAGTTCGTTATGAGTGGATTATTAGATTTGTTGGATCTAATTTAAGTTTTGTATTTTAGATATTATGAAATATTAATTATGGTTTGAGTACAAATTAAGTATTTTAGTGTATTTGTTAAACATTGAATTAAGATTAACTTTCATTGGTTGATTATTAGTGAGTTAAGGAATACTAGATTTAGAAAAATGTGTCACTAAATTTAAGTTTTAATGTCTCTATCCTATAATGAACATGCATTCTAAGTCTATGTTATCTAAGACTCGATCCTTAATTTTTGTCCTTACGTGTCACTAGTGTTATGGGGAATGAAAGGAGGTGTTTTTCTAACCCTTTTAGACATTCATACATGTACCAAGAGGTTTAAAGATCTATGAATAAAATAACAAGTAGAAAAGTAGTAAAAATGCGAGAAGAACGAAAACTACAAAATGCCAAAAAGAAAGGGAGGAGTGAGAAAACAAAACAATAAAGGGGTGTAGGTATTTCGTTATTGGACATGCTTCTTCGAAGCCAAGCATGTCTATAAAATAGCCTCCTCCCTAATTCGATATGATACGAATAGGGAAGAAGGCACTCACAATGCCCTTTGCTGTCCCCACCATCCAAACAAAGCACTTGATATAAGACTCAACTCAAACAAACTTAACTACCCTCTAAATAAAGCACCAATCGACAAAAAGAAATAAACCCCCAAAATGCAACCCAAAATAGGCCTCTTACTTAAAACCAGATACATGATCTTACTACTCACTAATCTAAAACCATCTAGAAAAATAAGTGCAAGTAAAAAAAAAAGATAACTGCCCACATAAACAAGATCATTCACTTCAAACAAACAAAGACACAAAAGAATCTTTCAACCCAAAGTCAATCGTAAGACCATGAATCCCCAAAAGACTTATAAAACTTTTTCAATGAGACTACACATAAAGCCCTACATGAACGACCTACTAAAACCTTCCCAACACAAAACAAAATAATTCAAGTGCTTTTCTTCTTATTTGGAATGGGGTGAAATCATAAGAAATCTCCAACGAAGAGACTTCACAAAACTCTTCGTAACAAAACATTCCCAAAATTTACCATAAAATTTCTCAACATGAAATAACTCACAAAAACTATTCGGAAAGCCTCCGACAATAAAAGGACCCATAAAACTCTCCAACATGAGACAAGCCATAAAACTTTCTAATATAGAAGAAACATAAAGACTTTCCAACATAAACCATCATTCGCAAAAAGTTGTATATAACCTATATTAACCCTTATCATTTCATTCATGGGAAAAGAAGTTCTAATGTAACACGTTTCTTTCAGAAGATACCCATAATCGCATGAAAGCCATAAATGAAAGCACATGCTAAATCAGTTATCACATTTGTGCCAAAGTCTTCATAATAAAATCATACGCATTTAAAGATGAAAGTCAAAGTCATATTTCTCCAAACCAAGCATTAAACAATCAACTAGAGAAAGAGAATGGTCAAGATTTAAAATAAGCACAAAGGTATCTCAAAGTCTATCAACTCTTGATAACAAAGCATATGCTTCTAATGACATTATTTGCATAGATAAGAAATTTATGGTCATCTTTCAACAAAAATTCACTTTCATATCGTATGCCATAAAATAAAATCTAAGAAAACTTGCAAATGTGTAAATCGGAGAACAAAGAAAATTTGCAATAATTTATGCATTAGGATACTTTTCCAATGAGATAAGGCTCATATTCTCACAACAATAATTCCTGCTAAGGACTAATGTCAACATTATGCCTACACCGACGTCGACAAAGATATAAATCTCACAATCACTTAATACTTTCTCCAAATCCTATCAACACAGTCATTGAATTATAGAAATATATATAAAATTCTCCCAAAACAACCTTAGCTCAAAGAGGCCAAACATACACTTGAAGTTCACAGATTGAATTTTGAACATATACTAAATCATCCCACATATTTTTGCAGACCCATATTGATAGAACATACTTGTTTGAGGGCGAAAGCCAAAGTTATATTTATCTAAGTTGATAAATCATGAACGTATATAGAAGAAAATTATAAATCTTTATGCCCATTCGTTTTCCTCCTCAATATATATTCAAATCACATCATGCTAAACTCAAGAATGCCCATAGCTTGATATCAAAGATACATGAATAGACACAATGCCCTCAAATATTTCCCCCAAAAGAAAAGATAATAAACTTGCGAATCTCATGCGAACCTACCAACAATGAACTTTCAGAGACATGAAAATTAGAATCTTTCATAATCAAGAGTCATGGGAGAGAAGCGAAGTTGCCAATATTCTCTTGAAATCATTACTGTATATAACGCAAACAAATTTTTTTTATAAAGGAGATGAATCATCATTTTTTTTTTAACAAGAAAGCTATTACATAGAGGTCAACCAAGTATGTTTCCCACTAGAAAATTGTTTAGTATGATACAAGAGAAAATCCTATCAATCATTTGAACTTTCTCCAAACTCAATGGAATTACATAACTATTTTAACTGAATGCCCTTTATAAGATGCTGAGGATTATATGAGGAACACAAGTATGAATAACAAAATATCTCTGTTTGGCCATGATTCATGAAGTAAAATACCATTCTTTGAGAATAAACAAACATCACAATCTTCACAATCAAGTCTAGTATGCTTCTTAATGAACTTTGTTGAAAATCTTCAAAGATTCATAGCATTTCTTATTATCCTTTAAGTGTTATAACAATCTACAACTTCACTTCGAGAAAAAGAATGATGTCAAGATTCATTTACATGTTCCTTCATTTGTGCTTGATAAAAGAGATAAATAAAGGCCTCTCTATCTTTCATTATTCCAATCTTGTAGAAGAAATAACATCAACAGCCCATGAATAAGCTCAATACACATGCTATCTCCAAAATTGAGAATTATCTTTCACTATTTAATGCAGCAAGAAGTCATCCCATGACTCCATTAATTAAATTAATCTCATAATCAAACATGACCCAACACTCTAATGTCTCGTTGAATCAATTCCATAGAAAATTCGTATTTGAAACATAAAAAATAATAAATTCTCCCATCTCCGACAACCTCCATATTATTCATCGTCAAACGTTTCAAGAAAGTTTGTAAGTGTATAATTCAAAGAGTAAAAGAATCCACAACGGTTCATTTATTGGGCCAACCTTCCAATACGGCAAAATTCGTATATAGGTCTTTTCTTTTAACTATTAAAGAAATGTTAAGCTACATCAATTCTTCAATCATGAAACAAATCCTTCATCACCTCCAAGAGTTTTAAAACAACATAAAAGATCTATGTGTGGAAACCACTATTCTCGACATCAACAAAACATCGCCAAATAAAATAAGAACAAGATGCATCCACTTAAGGAAGAAGAATAATTAGATGCACGAGAGATAAACTAGAGGGTTCACCTCTTTTGAGAGATATAAAACTTATTTACAAGTGTTAAGTAAATAAAAGAAATGTTTATAACTCTACACATTCCATCCAAGAAACAAATTCGCTCTCAATTTTTTTTTTTTTTTTACTTTTCTTTTCTAAACTTCTAACTAATGCTTTTGGAAAAGCATTTATATGTGTGAGACTATCACATAGAACCTCTATATGAGAAAAATAGTTACGATCTCCCCTTGATGGCATTTCGTCTAATACTTTATATGCAACGTTTGCAAAACCACATGAAACAAGTTTACAAGCAAATCATGATTTTAACGCCTACAGGATTAAACCCAACTAATCAAACTTCACAAAAGTAGAGATCGTCACCTTATATTCATAAATCATTTTAAAACTTCCACACACATGCTTCGTTAAAATCATCACAAAATAATATACTAAAAGTTCACCAAAGTTGGAATGGAAGAAAGCAACCACAATCATCAAAGTCTTAATTATAGCATCGCACAATGAGCTATCCAAACTTTTGATGCATAAACCAAAAATACGTTAAAGGATACCAACGACATACATTTCACATACATTGTGTGGCTATAAAATTCATGTGAGGAAGGTCATTCATGCATATGAGGAGAAAAAGGAACAAAAACAGTATAGTGAAGAAGAGAGAGGTGAAGGAGAACAAGCACAGAAAGGAGAAAGGGAGATACTCACCTTGCAAAAGCTCGGGTTATCGGGATCGGTCCGAGAGGAAGATCTGCGTCGGTCTGGGCGACTTCGGATTCGGCTAGAACAGGCGACGGAGGGGACGACTTCGGCTTCTGCTTGGGTTCCGATCGGAGGGAGCACGAGCTCGGGCTCGATCCAGGCGGCGTCGGGCTGGGGTTCGTGAACACAGGGAGACGGGTGTTGGGCTCGAGCGTCGGCGACGGGGAGGCTTTCGAATGAGAGCAAGAAAGAGGAGGTCGGTCTTGGCCAAACTTCCGCGAACCAGAGTGAGAGGGGTCGACGGAGAATGGGGGAGAGGGGTTTCGCCTGGGCCTTTTGCGAACGAAGGGAGAGAGGGCAGGCGGTCGGCCTTGAGCTGCGCGAATGGGAATATCGGGAGAGAGAGAGCTGAGGCCAGGCGTTAGATCGAGGCCTCGACCTCGATTAGGGCACTAGAGGAAGAGAGCGTAGATCGGAGTCGTCCGATCAAATTCCTTGATTCAGCGATGGGATTCAAATTTGTTTGGAAATTCAATCAAATTTTGATTAGGACTTAGCTAGACCCAAGGGACTAAAATCAGGTTCAAATTGATTAAGATTTGATTCGATCCGGGTCAACTCTCCCTCGCCTCGACTCGACCAAAATTAACTCAATAAAATAAGATAAAAAAAATAAATCAAACTCAAATTAATGTCGATTTGAATTGAATCGAGCTCGACGAGACTCGATCAACTCGCTCGAATATGCTCGAGGGAAAATCAAGATAAAAACGAGGTCAACAAACTCCACCCCAACATGTGCGATGAACAACAAGTGAATTGTACGTGTTGGCGTTGAGCTCCCTATCTTTAGGAAGGTACAACCCAACAACCACGAACGAGAGTGACAAGGAAGATGCAATCCTACGATCAAAATAGAAATATCCGCTAGGAAGAATCCTAAAACTAGCTAAAGAGAATCGAGAAGCATACAATCATACAACAAGCATGCAGCAAGTGTCCCACCATGTTATGCTCACACAAGTCACACAATGCTCATGCAATCATGCATTAGTCATATAATCACGCAATCAAATAATAATATCACAATATCACATAATCCGACGAATATCATTTCATCATGATACATTCAACTAATCATATAACAATAATTTAGTCATATCTCAATCATGCGATCACATAGTAACCACAACCATGCGATAAATACACGATACACATCTAATCATAACAAACCACATAATAAAAAGAAAATGATGGTGTAATAGTCATTAACAATCATATGACTATACAATGATCATTCAACCATGCAATGATCATGAAATTATACAACAAATGCAGTTATCACTCAATTATATGATAAGTAATCCAACATGCAATGGTCATCTCACAATCATGTAATGATCATGCACACAATCACATAACCATGTAAGAAATCAATCAATCACGTAATGATCACACAATACTCATATAATTACATAAGCATACAAAACTCAATTAGTTATGCATTGACCACACCACAATCATATAATCATGATATAACCACACACTTATATAATAATCAATCAACATGTAATGATCACTCGATGATATGCTTACAAAATCATGCAAAAGTCATCAAATCATGCAATGATCTTGCTACAATCATTCAGTCATACCATGCTCACTCAATCATGCAAACATGGTGGGACAGAAGAGAAAGAAACACAACATTCGTTTGACCAAATCGAAACAACAAACGAAGAATACTCAATGGTCACTTGACTATAGTGAGAAAGAGGCAAGCAAACAAACTCAACTATCTGCATATTCATACTGAAACAGCAGAATAGGAGAAGGAATGGATTATATGCTCATATGAGCAAAATTGAAGTAGTGACATAAAGAACTAAAGTAAACTCAACAATCACCTAGAGTTAAAAGGTGATGCAAGGAGAAAGGAATTCAACCATTATTTTAAAATTATAACAAAAAGCAAAGAGTAATAATCATAACGAGGTAAGGAAGAATAATCAAAGATAAAAAAGTCATCTATCTGCCTGACCACATCGCAACAGAAGCATAGAGAGGAAAAGGGGTCTCACATCCACCTGACCATATCGAAATAGTGAATGGAGAAAACTCAAGACTCACTTGATCATATTCGAAACAGTGAGTAAAGAATAAGGAAAGGAAAGAGCCAACTGTCTGTCTGACCATATCGAAACAGCATAACAGAAGGAGAAAGAAAGAGGGGGTCCCACATCCACCTGACCATATTCGCAACAGTGAATGGGGAAAACTCAATGCTCACCTGACCGGATCGAAACAGTGAACAAGAGTAAGACAAGTAAAGAATCAACTGTCTGCCTGACCAGATCGAAACAGCAAAACAGAAGGAAAAAAGAAAGAGGGGTCCCACATCCACCTGACCATATTCGCAACAGCGAATGGGGAAAACTCAAAGAGTGGTGAGGAATGCCTCCCAGGGACTCTGTCGGGCTCTTTCAACCAGAAAGGGGAGTTCAACATTCGTCTGATCAGATCGAAACAGCGAATGAGAATGACTCAAAATCCACATGATCATATTCGCAACAGCGAATAATGAGCCCTCCCGAAAGTCTAATATCCACCTGACCAAAATTGTAACGGTGGGACAAAAGAGGAAAGAGTAGTGAGGAATGCCTCCCAGGGACTCTGTCGGGCTCTCTCAACCAAAAAGGGGAGTTCAACATTCGTCTAACCAGATCGAAACAGCGAATGAGAATGGCTCAAAATCCACCTGACCATATTCGCAACAGCGAATAATGAGCCCTCCCGAAAGTCTAATGTCCATCTGACCAAAATCACAACGGTGGGACAAAAAAGAAAAGAGTAGTGAGGAATGCCTCCCAGGGACTCTGTCGGGCTCTCTCAACCAGAAAGGGGAGTTCAACATTCGCCTGACCAGATCAAAATAGTGAATGAGAATGGCTCAAAATTCACCTGACCATATTCACAACAGCGAATAATGAGCCCTCCCGAAAGTCTAATGTCCACCTGACCAAAATCGCAACGGTGGGACAAAAGACAAAGTCCAACATTCACCTGACCAGATCGAAACAGTGAATGAGGACAACCCAATGTTCGCTTGACCAGATCGAAATAGCGAGACAAAGGGGGAAAAAGAAAGGGGGTTCAACATTCGTCTGACTATATTCACAACGGCGAATGAGAACAGCTCAATATCCACCTGACCATATTCGCAACAACGAATAAAGAGCTTCCCAAAGAGGTCTAATACCTGCCTGACCATATTCGCAACAGCAGGGCAAAAGAGAGAAAAAGGATCCAACATCCACCTGACCATATTCGAAACAGTGAATGAGGATTACTCAATGTTCGTCTGACCATATTCGAAATGGCAGAACAAAGAGCGAAAAAAAAGTGAAGTGGCGAAAAGGGACCTATTGAACAAAGAAATCCACCAGAAATTGAATGAGAAATCTCTCCTACGGGTCTATTCGTGGAGGAAGAACGACATTGAATAAAGATGAATACTCTTATGCAAATCAAGGTAAAATTATCAAGATATCAATATGAGAAATGACACAATCAAAACAAATACATAGAAAGATCCAAGGGGATGAACCCAACTGAGCAATGAAAATAAAACTTGAATGGAAGAGTGACTTCCGAAACAAGTGAAGCACCAACAACTTGAATGGGATAGTGGCTCCCAATCAAGTGAACAGAAATAATAACTTGAATGAGAGAGTGGCTCCCAAACAAGCAAACAAAACAAACAACTTGAATGTGCACTACAAGAAAAAAGGTTTTTAGCGACCATAAAAATTGGTCGCTAATAAAGATAATTTGGTCGCTAAAGCGAATAGCGACAAAAAAAAATTAGGTCGCTGGTTTGTCGCAGCAGCCTGGTCGCTGAGGCTTTTAGCGGCCAAAACTTTTTTTGGGTTGCTAAATTAGTGACCACTAATTAGCATTGGTCGCTAAAAATGTACATTTTAGTGACCAAATTTTTTGACGCTAATGATTAATTATTTGGCTGCTATTTAGTAATTTTAATTATTAATTTTATAAATTACATTTTTTAATAACGACCAAAATAAAAGTTGGACGCTAAAAAGATCAACCAAGTAAATCACATGCTCCTTTAATTTCATGAAATGTGATTATTAATGGATATCAATTTGTCATGTTTTGTAAAATTTATTGCTTATTCAAATATTATATCTTAGCTAAAACATTTAACATCAATCAATAACTCCTTGATATTAGCGCATTACTTCTCATTAATTAGACAAATAAAATTCATAATAAAGAAAAAAGCACTAATTTTATTACATTGAGGTAACAAAAATAACAAGTATTGAATACAAAAATATTCATTCATCAATATAGTAAATAAGAATTAGTTAGAAGAAAATTAAAATTGTATTAATTCATATAAATTTACAAATACATTTATCAAAAAAAAAAAAATGATCTCCAAAATCTCAATCCTTAATGTTTACAAAATAATCAGCTATAATAACTTCTATAGTTGAACCCCGCAAAGGTCATCGATTATGAAGGTTGCCGGCATAATAGGTGGTCCGGAAAGGTAAATCAGTTTCCCTCGCAATTCAAGCAAAGGTGAATGTTCAGAAGAGGGAAGGTCTGAGCATGAACAGAAAGAATACATCTCCAATTACAAAAGATGTTGATGAAGCTAAATTAAATCAGCCATGATCAAGAGCCAACAAAGTAAGATTAAGTAGCATAAGAAGGCTTCAATATCTGGTGGATCTAGTGAGCTAAGACAAAATAATCAGAAGCATAACTCTTTGTCAGGTAAAGGCAAGCTGAATCCAAAGCAGTTAGTTTCTAAACAGCAGGAAAGAAAAATTCCATATGAAGACACTTCATCAAGGAAGGATGATACCACAAGTTCCTTGTCAGGGCATTCCAGCTTGTCTATAGGAAGGATACTTTAGAGACTTCTACTACAGATCATGAAATCTTTTATCTAGTAATAAGAACTTTCCTAGAAAGAAAAAATTGACAGAAGTGGGTTTCAACTCTCAGAGAAACTCTTTTGTTGATCACAATGCCTCTAAACAAAGGCATGTTTAGCCGGATGTTGTGATTGATGAACAATCAAGGTGGAACAAAGATAACAAAAATGATGGTGCTGATGTCGTATCCTTTACATTCAACTCTCCATTAGTGAAGTCAAGACTTGGTCCTCCATCCTTCATTCCAGCTGAGGAAAATTGTATAAGCGCCACTGATGGTAATATTTTGAGAAATGATTTTACTGCAAAGAAGAAATCATCTTATGGCCTTAATCTGATAACTGGCGATGCTCTAAGTTTTCTGCTAGAATAGAAACTGAAAAAAATTAACATCTGGTAATGAGTCCTCTTACTGCAATTTTTTTGAAGCCGCTAGCTCCAAGTCTTCTATACCTCTTAAACATGAGAAGTTAATTGATATTGATTCTACAAGTGCTAATACTGTTGGACATGAGAAGAAATTTATTCCCACATGTTGTAATCCTTGTCTGCAATGCCATGAACAACCCTGCATGCCCACTACCATCTTCAGTTACCTCTGCCAACATATTACTATTCAAAGCGGTATACAAGAAAATAACTTACGAGCACTTTAATCTTGCCAAAGGCTGAACATTTCCATTCCCAATCAAGCATCCAAAAGTATGGAGATGGACTTTGCAACAATTGTAGGCATCTCAATATTCCATCTACACATTTGTTTAAATGGTTAAAAAAAACTTATAATGGAAGATTATAAGGACAAGGAGAATCAATCAAATGATGAAACCACTCTACCTGCAGCCCCTATATATTAGAAAAAATATGATTGATTCTCAGAAACGGCTAGGTGATGCTCAGAAACCACTCTACCTGCAGCCCCTATATTTTAGAAAAAAATATGATTTGTTTATATGTATTTTTTAATGTTAGAGTGGATTTCACAGTCTAAAGTTCCTGACAACCCTCTTGCACTTCATGGCCTTAAAGCTGTGGTTCCCTCATCAAGATACATCCTCTTTTGCACATCCAGTAAGAAGTAAAAGCTATTGCTAGCTAGTAGTGCGCCCTACTGATCATGGCAGCATTTCTTTCGCATTATATGATTATTCATGGTTGAGATTTACCTATGGTTAAAGAATGGTCTTACGTTGGAAGCGAAATAAAAAGTTATCCTCGTATCCTTAATAATATATATTCACTTGAATATATTAACTATCCATGTCTATAATGAGCCAATCAATTTAAAAATTCTTTTGTGATTCATAAAGCTGCTCTTAGCTAGATTATGAAGAAAAGACAGATGATGAATTATTGAGGGTGATGGAAATGGTAATGCTGATGACAATCATTATAGTTAGTTTGTAACATTGTTAAGTGGTAAACATTACCGATATTTTATGTCAGGAAGCCCATCGCCAATCTCAATCTCAGCCTTTATCTTTTTATGGATCTCATTGTTGGGATCATAATTATCAGTCATGCACCATTCATAAGCAGCAAAGCACTGCCCAGCCTTTATCTCCTTATAACATCCAAGCTATTCAAGAACAAAAAACACAAAAAATATCAATCTCCAGTGCAGTAATAAAGCATGTTCAAAAGGATAGATTGGAGCAGACGATTAAAAGCTTCTAAGTGATGTACAGAATCAGGGGCATGGCAGGTTGCTTCTATAGCATATATAGCATCGAAAGTATTGTCAGGGAAAGGCATCTTCATAAAGTCAGCCTGCATAAGTTTAGAACATAACTTATAAACTCATGAAATTTTTTAGTTTATTAATCAACAAATTACATAATGGCTAATAAAGATATAAGAAACATGCCATAGACAGCAGGAGCCTTAGAAAGACATAAATTAGACGACATAGAAAGATCATACAGTATTGAGAAGGCATTCAAATGGACATGCAATTGCTTTCTGTGTTTAGCATCCTTCTTTAGCATTGTTGTTTGCCCATGCAAACAATCAATTAGAGATTTTACGCCACTAGCCTGCCTTACAAACTTCTCCACTTGTTCTCTTGTCATTTCCTGCTTATTCAAATAAAATTTCAATATTACTAAATAGCATTGCTATCATGACTGAAAGATTTCTATTACACAACTCCCCTTGGCCTATTGGTTGAGAGCTTAGGCTTCCAACTAAGAGGTCCAAAGTTCGAGTCCATGCGTTGTGTGTGAGAGTTTGCCTTAAATGGCCTAAATGTCCGAAAAAAAAAAAAAGATTTCTATTGTTTTGCAATTAGTATATGTAACATACTTTCAGATCTTTTAGTTAAATGTAACCCTTCATGAGGTTACCGTTCACTGTCGATAACAACTGCAACAACAGTTATTGTTTACATGAACAATAACCTAGTACTGTTAGCTAAAATGTCATAAATGATACGCTGCATACAACAGTTAAAATTAATTAAATGTGTATTTACATGATTTATTATAAATGAGTTTACTAAATTCTGCATGAAGTAAAATATCCCATTAATTCAAATTGACTTGATTAGATCATGGTTTTAAGTTTTGATAAGTTCGAGTAATTTTGAGGTTTTAGAATGATTTCAATTGAAAATAATCTTAAACCAATTAACATTTTAAATTTTTAAAAGTTTCATGACATTAAGGCTTAACTTAAAGAGTATCAATTAAATTAGTGAATCAAAAGTGTCTGCAGATTTTTGAATCATACTTTTGTGAAACTTCTTAGTATGAAAAGTTCGATTGAAATTTCATTATTGAATCCTAACAAATTTAATTTGTGTTGCAATTTGCATCCCAATTCAATAATCCTGTATTTTCTATCATACTTATAGTTTTAAAAATATATAAAAATAAAAAATTAATCTGAATCAAAAACTAAAATTAAATTAAAGTGAAATTGAATCTTCGAAGATAGGACAGAAAAAAAAGATTCAAAACCTTGGATCAGATTATACAAATTGGATCAAATAGCTTACTGAATAGAATCTCAATTATTTGAAAATTAAATTAAAACAAACCCGTTGCTAAATATCAAGATAGCAAACAATCAATCAATACCAGACGAAATATGAGTATCACTGCATACAAGTACAACTATAACAATCCATCTTTTCTTAATGTTGGATGATACAATTAAAATGAGCGGAAAGCATACTACAAACGGGATCGTAGAAAATTTTGAAATGCAAAGAAGAAGAATAGTATCAGACCTGAGAGGGAGAAACCGAAGGAGGCGAGTCTGCGGGAATGTCCGAATAATTTCGAGGGAGCGAACTCATATCAGCGTGCCCGAAGAAGAAATGTGTGGAGTCGTGGCGGCTAAACGGGTACCGGTCGAGCGGTTGGAGGTCGTCGCTTAAGAGGAGAAATTAGGGCATGAAGTAGCGACGAGGGACGCCGAAGGAGAGCCGCAGCCGCGCGAGACGTCTGAGATCGAGGTATTCTGTATACTTAGGTTTTGGTTTTGGTAATGTATAGTTTTATTTAAATAATTAATTGTAAAAATTTAAATAGTTAAATTGAAGTTTATTTTATAAATAAACTATTAGATCTCTTATCTTAAATTTGTGTGCATGAGTTTGAATTCATTATTTTATTTGTTACAATTATAAATCATATTTTGTATTTAAAAAATAAGGTGTATAAAAATTAACTTTCTTTATATCAAATTTAATATTATTTGAAACTAAATTTTATCACATATGTTTTAATTTTGAATAAAAAATTATACATAAAAAATATTAATCAATAGTGTATTTATTTAAAGGAAATATAAAATTATTAATTTATAAAAAAAAAATATCAAACACAAACTTCTAAATAAAATAAGCCTTCGATGCGATAAAATTTCTCTATTATAAAATAATACAAAAGAATTTTGCTTAATATAAATATTTTTATAAATTGAATGGTTAATCAATTACATCTTTTTAATTATTTCGCAAACAAGTTATTCATGCATCAATTGAAATTTTGTTTAAGAAGAATTGTCAATATATAAAATATTAATGACATTTTTAAAATGTATTTTGTATCGAAGTAAAAAAAAAATCAGTAGTTAATAAAATGACATATATATATGAAAAAAAATTCTCTATATTTTTAGCGACAAAATTAGCAACCAATTTTTTTTTTTTGCAGCTAATATCAAGATTGCTAACTATTTAGAGGCCTTACTTACTTTTGGTCGCTAAAAGCTATTTTTAGCGACCATTTTTTCTTTGTCTCTATTTTTTTTGTCGCTATTGGCCCATTTTCTTGTAGTGGTGAGAGTGGCCCCCAAAGAAGTAAGCACAAAAATAACAACCTGAATGAGAGAGTGGCTCCCAAGTAGGTGAACAAAATCCACGACTTGAATGGAAAAGTGGCTCCCAAAATAAGTGAACATAAGCAATAACCTGAACGGGATAGTGGCTCCCAAATAGGTGACAAAATAACAACTTGAATGAGAAAGTGGCTCCCAAACAAGTGAACAAAACGACAACCTGAATGGGATAGTGGCTCCCAAATAAAGATGGCGGTATATAAGATGTCAAGAGAATAAATGCACGCCAAACAGTTATTTCTAAGTAATGTAACGACAGCTCAAAACAACCAAGATGCCAAAAGAAAATGAGAGTGCAATCAAAGGAATATCATATCAGTCCTTAAGGGTGATTTATAGTCAAATGTTGAGATCCAAAAATTTTCATGTATGAATTTTTAAAAGAACAAGGTGAGTACTTAAACAAACTCAAAAGTGGAGATACTAAGAGATGCTAAATACTCACCAATTAGTTGAGATAAATTTGATTCATATAATTTTTCAAAGAGAAAAAATTTTATCAAAGAGTAATAGTATTATTTCTCAAAATAAAATATTTACCTCTTGATTATTTTGGCTCAATCAAAATAACAAGTGGAACCAAATTTGAAATTTAGTAAGAGGTGGATTGACTCCATCTAAACCCAAAAAAGGTTAGGGATTTAAAACTTGCTAACCCAAGTCAAGCTCCCTACAAGCTAAACTGGGTTCTCTCCCTTAAATAAGCATTGTTTGAATTAAAATCTAATTCAAAAAGATATAAATTAGAAGAAGAAATTGAATCTTCTCAATTTTCTTGCACGAATAATATTTTATATCTAATAGATTATCAATGCATAATAATGAATTCAAAGTCATCATTTTCAAACTTAAGTATCAAAAATATCAAAGGACACATGAGTTTTCTGAGATTTAGAGATTTCCAAGAAAGAAAAGCCATTTACACTTTCACTTTAGGCTCATTTTATACCTGCTTTGTAAAATTTTGGCACTTTGTGCTTCTTTTCACTTTTGATACACTTTGTGTATCTTTAACTTTTGACATTTTGTGCATCTTTTCACTTTTAATGCACTTTATGCATCTTTCATTTTTTGCGCTTTGCGCATCTTTTCACTTTTGTATTTGGCTTCCTTTCTAAATCTCTAAAAGAATACATTCTCAATTGTAAAATTATCTTCCAAACATAAGAGAAGAAAACTCACTCTCTTATGTAAGGAAGAACAATTCATAAAACAAACCCGATCCTATGATAAGAATGAACAACTTAATTAAGAAAATTTTGAATTAAATTCATAAGCATGCAAATGACACCTATGAGATAGAAAATTGCAAGCTAACAGAGAAAATTTTTATTTCTAAATTTAATTTTATTTTGATATAGATTTGAGTTCAAAAATGAAATCATCCCACACAAGGAATGGGAGGGGGAGACATGCTCTTTTTTATGGATCATTAAAAGAAATTCTCTTTAAGTGTTTAAAGGAGTCATCCAACACTTACTTTTTTTTTAAAATAAAAAAGTAGGTAAATTTTTATTAAGAAAGATAAGTCACTTACTCTCTAAAAGAAATTTCCTTCAAATTTTTATCTTTTACCTTAAACTTCCAAACTTTTTCTCAAATTAAGTTTTCCTTTGAAAAATTAATATATGTCAAATTTAAGGATCCTTCCATTGAAAATAACATTTGGATTTCTATTTGGACTAATATGAATCAAGATCATGCCTAACAGAGTTCAAACAAGAGAAATGATGGATGCTAGAGTTCATGCCAAGTATGTGGATCATGCAATCAAAAATAGGATATGGATCTTTTTATTTGAAAAGATATGATCAAGATTAAGTCTGAAAGAATTCCAACTAGGAATTCACAGATATCAAAATTTTGATTTGAGTAAGATGATTTGAAATAGATCGATTTGGATTTGAATTTGAGAATAATAATAAAAAAAAAACAAAGATCTAATAAACTCAAAATTTTAAGTAAATCTTTATACATTAAAAATGTCTAACTCTCACTAAGGATTAAGAGAAGAGAGTTGAATAGAAAATGAGAACTCAAACTAGGCACCAAAGTAGGATTACCTACATAAGTGAATAATACAATATCCAAATATAGAGAGAAAAACCTGTCCCACCGTGGTCGCCAGAAATATG
Source organism: Dendrobium huoshanense (assembly GCA_016618105.1). Taxonomy (NCBI): domain Eukaryota; kingdom Viridiplantae; phylum Streptophyta; class Magnoliopsida; order Asparagales; family Orchidaceae; genus Dendrobium; species Dendrobium huoshanense. Next base: position 14,044,216 of record CM028342.1, read on the forward strand.
TGGGTCACCGAAAGGATTTCGCTCGTGTGGTTTGAATACAAAGGGTACGATCACACTATCCCGTAGGACAAAATAGTCGTAGGCCTTTACAATCGACACAAGCAGGCCGATGGAAGAGCATATGGAGTTATAGATAAGATTAGCCATGAAGGATAGCGGCTTTCACCTACCAACCTAGTTAGATAATAATATCTATAACCCAAATTCACGAGATTTCCCCTATTCAATACATCAGCTCGAATAGGGTTTATTTGATTGTGGGGATCGGTTTCTTACGGGCGCAAGCCCCCGTAGTTAATTACAACTTAGATCTCGGTCTAAGAAAACTCTCGATTAAGGATGGTGTATTATTCACTCCTTGATTTGATGCACAAAAAGAGTTCATAAGTTCTATTCCAAAGAGTCTCTTCTATTTACCCTTAGTGATGATTAGATATTTTTTAATGGATAAAGATGTGATTAAAATTTTGAGTTAAGAAGATAAAAGACCAGATTATTATCCTAAGAGAAAAGACAAACTCAAAACACAGATGAAAGGAGACACACTGAGGGGTGTACAACCTGGACTTATGCTTGCCTGGAGTGAGCTGCCAGCTAACATCCTAAACACAATCAATCGCTCTATATGTATACAAGATAGGAAGGCTCTATCATAGGAAATCAAAGATTTGTAGTTTAAAAGATTTCAATCAGGGACTCTATAATATGCAAAAGAATGTACCTAGCGCCATGTATGATGCATGAAACAGATACGAAATATCCCTAGATCTATTGATGTGATGCATATATGTAAGTGAAGCATAATGTGAGGTAAGGTGTGTAAAAAAAATAAATGCATGCATGACATTCAGAGTACAGAAAAAGTAAATAAACACACCCTAAGGGTACCTTCCAGGCAAGGTACCCGCACAGAAAATCATTCAAACGGTGCCCACTTCGTGTGGGAAAACAACGATGCCAAGTGGCATAAATAGGTGGCCTACTCTACAGGCCTAAATGACCCAAATGGTCTCTATGGCTCACAGAATGTGGGGGGTATCGTACCCAAAACCAGAAGGTCAAAAACCTAGCGATGCCCACTTCGTGTGGGAAAATATTGATGCCCAATGGCACAAGTAGGTGGCCTACTATACAGGCTTAAATGATCCTAATGGTCTCTAGAGCTCACAGAAGAGGGAAAGCTTTGACCTATAGGGTCAAAGCTTCGTTAGTGAACTAACCTAAGGCTGGCTACCTAAACATGCTAGAATACCTATTAACAAAAAGTGTGTGATGTGAAGCAGTTCCGGTATATAATTAAAAAAAAAATTACTTTACATGTTGCAGAAATTATACCTGAATTTGGCACTGCCACTTAAAAGCTTATAAGCAAATGATGTCGCTCGCTCCTCGATCATTAAGCTCCAATGTACCTCGCAAGAAAAGATAATAGAGAAATATATATATGAGCGTAGATGCCATTCAGAAAAGAAATGCAGGTAAATACAAAAAATATATATATAACTGACAGGAAACATAAAAAAATTGCATCTATAAAACATGCGCATGTAGTAAGCACTGAACAACAAAAGAAAATGTTAACCTAACCTATGGCTAAAGGTCGTGTCCTAACCAAATAAGTATAGGTGTGTGTAACAGGTTGTGTGGTTTTGGATGGGTCCTATGTAGGATAGTTTAATTATGATTATTTTCATTTGATTTGTTAAAGGTTAAAAGAAAAATTTTAATTTAAGTTTAAATATTAGTATTTTAGGATTGATTTTAGAGATTTTATTGTTTAATTGATTACCACTTTTGTTTCGCACCGAGGCCGTGAGGTTTATTTCACCCTCCTTGGGGCTAACTTAATAGCCTAGTAGGCCTGGATTACCCAGTGGCAACAAATTTTTGTTGAATTATTTGTTGGTTATAAATTAGAAAAGAAAAATATATTAGGTGATTTATTATCGATTGATGTTTGATTCAAATCATTAATAATCAATTAAGTTTAAAGTTTTGCCACTCCATCGAATTCATTCGTGGCATTATGCCACCATGCTCGAGGAACCAGGCCTCCTTAGGACACTTAGCCCCGCAGCTCGGAGTAGTCCATCCAATAAACTTCATCTTTGGAGTGATTGTTATATATTAAGGGGTTTGTTGACTGATTTTAAAAGATTGATTTAAGAGATTTTATTTTAGGATTTGATTGAATTATTCAATAGTTACAAATTAGAAAGAAAGATGAATTAGACAGTTTATTATCAATTAAGGGGTTAGATTAATTAAGTTTGCTATCAACTGGTTTGTGGCGTTGTACCACCAGGCTCGAGGAACCAGGCCTCCTTAGGACACTTAGCCCCGCAACTCGGAGTAGTCCATCCTAAAAACCAAGTTGATATAATTGTATTAAAAGGTTTGTTGATTTGTTTTAAAAGATTAGCTTAATGTTTGATTGAATTTTAGGTGAGTTAGTATATTTGGATTTTAGAAGATTTTTAGCTTAATGAATTTTAGTTTAGATTTGTTGTCCTAACTCAATCTACATCTTTTAAATTTTAAGTTTGTTATGAGTGGATTATTAGATTTGTTGGATCTAATTTAAGTTTTGTATTTTAGAGATTATGAAATATTAATTATGGTTCGAGTACAAATTAAGTGTTTTAGTGTATTTGTTAAACATTGAATTAAGATTAACTTTCATTGGTTGATTATTAGTGAGTTAAGGAATACTAGATCTAGAAAAATGTGTCACTAAATTTAAGTTTTAATGTCTCTATCCTATAATGAACATGCATCCTAAGTCTATGTTATCTAAGACTCGATCCTTAATTTTTGTCCTTACGTGTCACTAGTGTTATGGGGAACAAAATGAGCTGTTTTTCTAACCCTTTTAGACATTCATACATGTATCAAGAGGTTTAAGGATCTATGAATAAAATAACAAGTAGAAAAGTAGTAAAAATGCGAGAAGAACGAAAACTACAAAATGCCAAAAAGAAAGGAAGGAGTGAAAAAACAAAACAATAAATGGGTGTAGGCATTTCGTTATTGGACATGCTTCTTCGAAGTCAAGCATGTCTCTAAAATAGCCTCCTCCCTAATTCGATATGATACAAATAGGGAAGAAGGCACTCACAATACTCTTTGTTGTCCCCACCATCCAAACAAAGCACTTGATATAAGACTCAACTCAAACAAACTTAACTACCCTCTAAATAAAGCTCCAATCGACAAAAAGAAATAAACCCCCAAAATGCAACCCAAAATAGGCATCTTACTTAAAACCAGATACATGATCTTACTACTCACTAATCTAAAATCATCTAGAAAAACAAGTGCAAGCAAAAAGAAAGATAACTACCCACATAAACAAGATCATTCACTTCAAACAAACAAAGACACAAAAGAATCTTTCAACCCAAAGTCAATCGTAAGACCATGAATCCCCAAAAGTCTTATAAAACTTTTCCAATGAGACTACACATAAAGCCCTACATGAACGACCTACTAAAACCTTCCCAACACAAAACAAAACAATTCAATTGCTTTTCTTCTTATTTGGAATGCGGTGAAATCATAAGAAATCTCCAACGAAGAGACTTCGCAAAACTCTTTGTAACAAAATATTCTCAAAATTTATCATAAAATTTCTCAACATGAAATAACTCACAAAAACTATTCGGAAAGCCTCCGACAATAAAAGGACCCATAAAACTCTCCAACATGAGACAAGCCATAAAACTTTCTAATATAGAAGAAACATAAAGACTTTCCAATATAAACCATCGTTCGCAAAAAGTTGTATATAACTTATATTAACCCTTATCATTTCATTCATGGGAAAAAAAGTTCTAATGTAACACGTTTCTTTCAGAAGATACCCATAATCGCATGAAAACCATAAATGAAAGCACATGCTAAATCAGTTCTCACATTTGTACCAAAGTCTTCATAATAAAATCATACGCATTTAAAGATGAAAGTCAAAGTCATATTTCTCCAAACCAAGAAGTAAACAATCAACTAGAGAAAGAGAAGGGTCAAGATTTAAAATAAGCACAAAGGTATCTCAAAGTCTATCAACTCTTGATAACAAAGCATATGCTTCTAATGACATTATTTGCATAGATAAGAAATTTATGATCATCTTTCAACAAAAATTCACTTTCATACCGTATGCCATAAAATAAAATCTAAGAAAACTTGTAAATGTGTAAATCGGAGAACAAAGAAAATTTGCAATAATTTATGCATTATGATACTTTTCCAATGAGATAAGGCTCATATTCTCACAACAACAATTCCTGCTAAGGACTAATGTCAACATTATGCCTACACCGACGACGGCAAAGATATAAATCTCACAATCACTTAATACTTTCTCCAAATCCTATCAACACAGCCATTGAATTATATAAATATATATAAAATTCTCCCCAAACAATCTTAGCTCAAAGAGGCCAAACATACACTTGAAGTTCACAGATTAAATTTTGAACATATACTAAATCATCCCACATATTTTCGCAGACCCATATTGATAGAACATATATGTTTGAGGGCGAAAGCCAAAGTTATATTTCTCTAAGTTGATAAACTATGAACGTAAATAGAAGAAAATTATAAATCTTTATGCCCATTCATTTTCCTCCTCAATATATATATTCAAATCACATCATGCTAAACTCAAGAATGCCCATAGCTTGATATCAAAGATACTTGAATAGACACAATGCCCTCAAATATTTCCCCCAAAAGAAAAGACAATAAACTTGCGAATCTCATGCGAACCTACCAACAATGCACTTTTAGAGACATGAAAATTAGAATCTTTCATAATCAAGAGTCATGGGAGAGAAGCGAAGTTGCCAATGTTCTCTTGAAATCATTACTGTAGATAACGCAAACAAATTTTTTTATAAAGAAGATGAATCATCATTTTTTTTAAACAAGAAAGCTATTACATAGAGGTCAACCAAGTATGTTTCCCACTAGAAAATTGTTTAGTATGATACAAGAGAAAAGCCTTTCAATCATTTGAACTTTCTCCAAACTCTATGGAATTACATAACTATTTTAACTAAATGCCCTTTATAAGATGCTGAGGATTATACGAGGAACACAAGTATGAATAACAAAATATCTCTGTTTGGCCATGATTCATGAAGTAAAATACCATTCTTTGAGAATAAACAAACATCACAATCTTCACAATCACGGCAAAATTCGTATATAGGTCTTTTCTTTTAACTATTAAAGGAATGTTAAGCTACATCAATTCTTCAATCATGAAACAAATCCTTCATCACCTCCAAGAGTTTTAAAACAACATAAAAGATCTATGTGTGGAAACCACTATTCTCGACATCAACAAAACATCGCCAAATAAAAGAAGAACAAGATGCATCCACCTAAGGAAGAAGAATAATTAGATGCACGAAAGATAAACTAGAGGGTTCACCACTTTTGAGGGATATAAAACTTATTTACAAGTGTTAAGTAAATAAAAGAAAGGTTTATAACTCTACACATTCCATCCAAGAAACAAATTCGCTCTCAGTTTTTTTTTTTTTTTTTACTTTTCTTTTCTAAACTTCTAACTAATGCTTTTGGAAAAGCATTTATATGTGTGAGACTATCACATAGAACCTCTATATGAGAAAAATAGTTATGATCTTCCCTTGATGGCATTTCGTCTAATACTTTATATGCAACGTTTGCAAAACTACATGAAACAAGTTTACAAACAAATCATGATTTTAACGCCTACAGGATTAAACCCAACTAATCAAACTTCACAATAGTAGAGATCGTCACCTTATATTCACAAATCATTATAGAACTTCCACACACATGCTTCGTTAAAATCATCACAAAATAATCTACTAAACGTTCACCAAAGTTGGAATGGAAGAAAGCAACCACAATCATCAAAGTCTTAATTATAGCATCGCACAATAAGCTATCCAAACTTTTGATGCATAAACCAAAAATACGTTAAAGGATACCAACGACATACATTTCACAGACATTGTGTGGCTATAAAATCCATGTGAGGAAGGTCATTCATGCATATGAGGAGAAAAGGAACAAAAACAATAGAGTGAAGAAGAGAGAGGTGAAGGAGAACAAGCACAGAAAGGAGAAAGGGAGATACTCACCTTGCAAAAGCTCGGGTTATCGGGATCGGTCCGAGAGGAAGATCTGCATCGGTCTGGGCGACTTCGGGTTTGGCTAGAATAGGCGACGGAGGGGACGGCTTCGGCTTCTGCTTGGGTTCCGATCGGAGGGAGCACGAGCTCGAGCTCGATCCAGGCGGCGTCGGGCTGGGGTTCGCGAACACAGGGAGACGGGTGTTGGGCTCGAGCGTCGGCGACGGGGAGGCTTTCGAACGAGAGCAAGAGAGAGGAGGTCGGTCTTGGCCAAACTTCCGCGAACCAGAGTGAGAGGGGTCGACGGAGAATGGGGGAGAGGGGTTTTGCCTGGGCCTTTTGCGAACGAAGGGAGAGAGGGCAGGCGATCGGCCTTGAGCTGTGCGAATGGGAGTATCTGGAGAGAGAGAGAGAGCTGAGGCCAGGCGTTAGATCGAGGCCTCGGCCTCGGTTAGGGCACTAGAGGAAGAGAGTGTAGATCGGAGTCGTCCGATCAAATTCTTTGATTCAACGGTGGGATTCAAATTGGTTTGGAAATTCAATCAAATTTTCATTAGGACTTAGCTAGACCCAAGGGACTAAAATCAGGATCAAATTGATTAAGATTTGATTCGATCCGGGTCAACTCTCCCTCGCCTCGACTCGACCAAAATTAACTCAATAAAATAAGATAAAAAAAAATAAATCAAACTCAAATTAATGTCGATTTGAATTGAATCGAGCTCGACGAGACTCGATCAACTCGCTCGAATATGCTCGAGGGAAAATCAAGACAAAAATGAGGTCAACAATAGGCCTGCGCAAAACAAGAAATAACTCGCCTACCCGAAAAGCACGGGGTCTAACAAGACGCTCAAAGTGTCTTTTCATTCGGGCCTAGCATAGCTTAAGGTGTTGATAAGCTCGTAAGTGAAGCTCATCTAAACCATCAAGCTCTTCCAACCTCAGTCGGGTATTATCTTCCTCAGATAGATTGTAACTAACTACTACACGCAGTGAGGGGAGCTCGACCTCAAGTGGGAGGACCGCTTCAGCCCCAAAAGCTAAAGAATATGGGGTGGACTGAGTAGGAGTACGGTAGGTAGTCCTATATGCCCATAATGCTTCATGTAACTTATCATGCCATTCTCTTTTATTTGCAACAAGGATTTTCCTTATCAGTTGTACAAGAGTCTTATTAAATGCCTCTGCCAAGCCATTAGCCTTGGGATAGTATATTGACGAGTATCTCCAGTTAATATTGTGGCGGCGGGCAAATCTAGTAATTTTGGTGCTTCTAAAGGACGGGCCGTTGTCTGAGATTATACGGCACGGAACACCAAAGCGATAAACAACGTTATCGCGAAAGAAGCGCATCACATCTTCTGATTTAACTTCCTTAAGTATGACAGTCACTGTCCACTTAGAGAATTAATCAGTGGCGACTAAAATGAACATATGACCCTTAGAGGAAGGAGGGTCTATAGGACCCACCACATCCGTGCCCCAGCCCTCAAATGGCCAAGAAGAAACAGTATGGTGCAACGGATTAGGGGGTTAGTGAATCACCGTGCCATGAATCTGGCACTGGTGACATCTCTTAGCGTGCTCCATACAATCGTGGATAATAGTCGGCCAGTAGTAGCCAAGGTGTTTAATTCTACCTTTCATTTTAGGTCCAGATTGATGGGCATCACAAACCCCTTCATGTATCTCGCTCATGACTCTTTTAGCCTCTTCTTTACTGAGGCATCTCAACCACATTTGGTCAAAAGAGCGTCGATACAGAGTTTCATTTATATATGCGAATGATAAGGCTCTCTTTCTAATTTGAGCAGCGAGAGACTTATCATCTGGAAGCCTACCATATTTTAAATACTCTATGAAGGGCTCTCTCCAATCTAACTCCTCATCTACAGCAAACACTATAAGTGTCTGATTGGGAGAAGACAAGTCCGCGGGGCACAGAGCTTGACGATACTTGACAATAATAGATATTGGGCTTCCAGTAGGGTCGGCTAATTCTTTTACTAACTTGGTCAATGCATATGCTTTTTCATTTTCAGATCTAGGGACCTTGGCCAAAGTTACTTATGGTATTAAGCTCAGGAGCTCCATTACTTTATTATGATATGGAATGAGCTCAGGCTTAAGCACTTTATAGACTCCAGCTACTTGATTGATTATTAGTTGGGAGTCTCCAAAGATCTTCACCCGCGTAAGACGCATCTGAATGGCCAACTCTAACCCCAAAATTAGAGCTTCGTACTCAGCTTCATTATTGGTACGAGGTTCTGATAAACTATAAGAGTATCGTAGAGTATGACCCTCGGGATACACAAAAATTAGGCCTAATACTACCATAACTGTAGGAGTTTTATATGCACTTGAAACTTTAACGGATGACGCACCGTCAAAGTAAAACTCCCAAGTAGGGGACTCCTATTCATCCACACTCATGATGAATTCATCAGGTAGCTCATCCTTAAGTGGGGAATCAGCAGAGATCGGGTGATCGGCCAAAAAGTCAGCTATAGCCTGTCCTTTGACAGCCCGTTGGGGAATAAAAGTGATATCAAATTGCAGTAGTATCATAGACCTGAAATTACTAAACGACAAGAGGGGGGGTGAATTGTAAAAACTTCTTAATAATAAACTTAACCCTAAACAAGAGTTCTAATTTTTTTGTTGTTTTTGAAACTTTAAAACAGAGATTTATGCAATTTTTCTTTCACAAGATTTCACATGCAATAGATATGACAAATTCAAAATGCAAGAAAAAAATAAACAACAATAAGGAAAGAACACACCAAGAATTTTATAGTGGTTCGGTCAAAATATGACCTACGTCCACTCCCCGGAGTCCTCCACTCCGGGATTTTCACTATCAAAATAGTTCTCCTTTTGCCCCCCTCGGCAAGGCGGAGAAGCCTGTACAAACCTCCCTTTCACCAACCGGCGTGGCGGAATACCAAACTCTATTTTCACCCTCTTGGCGACGGCAGAGAACCTTCTCGTTTTTCTCCCTCCTTGAGAAGGCAGAGAACCTCGAGGTAACGGATGTAGACGAGCCTTTCCCTTGGAGATCCTTCCTCAAATCCTTCTCGGGCCACAGGAGGAGCAAGATGCAGCAAGCTTGGAGCAACCGTGTGATCTCCCTCACACCTCTTCTCCCTCACAACGCTCACCTCCTCCTTCCTCTCTCAACCCTCAAGAATTTCTCTAGAGTTTTCTCCCTTGGAATCCCTCTCTAACCACGTTCACCCCCTCTGTAATACTTACCCAAAAGAGACTTGATTGACATCTAAAAACGGGCTCCAAAAACCTCTGATTTCAAAATTAGCCGTTACTGTTCGTACAGTACGATTACACATCGTACAGTACGATCTTCACAAACAGCCGTCGTCCTGGTACGAAGATGTACGATCAGTACAAAAATAAATCGTACTGTACGATATAATATCGTACGGTACGATCCAACAAGATACTACTCGTACAGGACGATGGTCTGGACGATCGGATGTCATCTCTGTTCATCGTATGGTACGATTACTATCGTACCGTACGATGTTCAAATTTTCATTAGCACTGGATTACATGCACTAATCACGGGTTAATTTTAAGTAAGTATTAAAAACAGATCGTACAGTACGAACTTGTTCGTACAGTACGAACGGCGCAAAATCACTTACTTAACTATGTCACGGCTAGGGTTTTGGATCTGAACATATCGTACAATACGAAAGACTTCGTACAGTACGATCTATTCACAGAATTGTCCACATAGCTTGGATCGTACAGTACGAAATAAAATCGTACAGTACGATCTACAGAGAAGAATTTTAGTTATAATTTGCAGTTAAAAAAAAAACTCTCCCCCTGTGTGTGTGCATGGTTGCTCTTACTCTTACGCATTTTGTGGCCAGACTCAATAAAGTAAAAAATACAATAAATGAAAAATACAATATTTGACTCATACTCCTAATCTACCCGGTCTTGAGTCTTCCTTTCTTCCTGAGTCACTTGTGATCTTCCTGAAATGTTAGTGCTCAAGAAAAATAACAGATAAAATAATAATCAATGAAAAGCAGTTCCAAAACACTCATTATTTGGCATCATCAAAATCTCAAACTCGGGGTCATGGGTTGCAACAATCTCCCCCTTTTTGATGATGTCAAATAATTTGTTGCAAGTAAGAAAGAAAACCATTTCTTTTGAAAAATATTTCTTTTGTTGTTATTTTTTTTGTTTTTTTTTTTTAAATTAAACACAAGAAAAAAAATACTACAAGTAAGTACAAAACAAAAGATACTGCATTTAGATAAATAGGCATTACAACATCACAACAAACTTCTCCCCCTTTTGACAGCACAAAAAGGAGGAGCAACTAAAAGCAAAAAGTAAGAGAAGAAAACAAACAGAAACTACAATGCAAACATAAACAAACTAAGCAGACGGGTCCTGATCTGGTGGTGGTGGAGGTGGATTTGGTTGAAAATATTGAAAGAGAGCATCGAAACGGTGATCAATTGCAGTGAATCGTTCGCCAAACCACTGCATATCAGTCTCGTGTTGGTGATGCTGTTCTTGAATATGCATGTCGAGACGAGTCTGCAGCTGGTCGAAGCGGGCGACTAAGTCATCATCAGAGTGCGCGGGTGCTGGTGCAGGTGCTCGGGGTGCAGCATGGCGTCGTGGTCGAGCTGGAGCTGCGGCTGGTGCATATTCTCCTTCTTCTTCATCAAAGACGGGTTCTTCAGGCTCATGTCCCCGATGAAAGAGGATACGGAAAGAAGCATCCGTATAAAAAATAGGAAGCATGTCGGGTTCACCAGGGTAGGATAACTGATATTTATGGTAGAGGATATATCCTATTAGGTGACCAAGAGCCAGATTTTGTTTCCGTCGAGTGGTGGGAAGACGAACAAAGGTCATGTGATGAATATAATTGCTAATCAAATCGACCTCATCAAACTTAATGTTGGACATAATAAGGTAAGTAGCGACTGACAAGGTAGGAGTCAGATTGATGCGGTCGCCACCTTTGGGTATGATAGAGGTTCGAAGAACATGTTGAATGATACGGGCATTTCTGGTTAAAGATTGGACTAGAGGCTGGTGTTGATGAAAAACAGTATTCCTAAGGACTCTATTTACATCGCTCCAATCAAAATCATCGGTAAGAAACGAGCGAACCATAGGTCCTTCAGTGGACAGCCCAATATGTTGGGCGATGTCAGCTCTAGTTATTTCAACGGGGCGGCCACAAACAAAGGAGTGAAAAGTGGTGTTATCGACGGTGTAGGTGAGATTGGCGAGAAATTCAAAAAGCAGTTCAGAATTGTATGGAAATGCTAGGGTCAGTAGGAATTGAAAAGTGGTGGAGACAAAGAGGCCCATTACCTCGAAATTTAGAGCGGCCTGATTAAGCATTTTTTAGGGAGAAATTTTGCAAGCCTTGTAGCGGTAGTAGGCTGCCTCATTCTCACTATTCAGAAAGCGATCGGGTTGACGATGGGATGAGGACGAGCTTCCGGCAGTCATCCGATCTCGTTTAGACATTGCAGGAGGGCAAGAAAACGAAGTGAAGGCTGAGTGAGGAGAGGGTTGAGTGAATGGAACAGCCTAGGCCAGGGCATTTATAGGAATTTCCGTAAATCGTACAGTACGATTGGATATCGTACAATACGATAGGCAATCAATGTTCTGACCGTTCGTTTCGGGAAAAGGCAGTCAAATCGTACAGTACGGTCAGGCGAATATCGATCGTCCCGAGGCCCTCAGTACGACTTTTGACCAAAAGTTTCGTACTGTACGAATAGGTGGATCGTACAGTACGATACATAATAAATATCGTACCAAACAGCTATTACGCAGATTGTCCTTTTGTGATGATGTGGATCGTACAGTACGAAATGAATGAATCGTACAGTACGATAATCAATAATGTCGTACCAACCGGCTTTAATTCGTCCCAATCCGTGCTGACGTGGATCGTACAGTACGAAATGAATGGATCGTACGGTACGATACTCAATAACGTCGTACTAACCAGCTTTAATTCGTCCCAATCCGTGTGACATGGATCGTACAGTACGGTATGGATCGTACAGTACGATGAACAGTCAATGTAAGTGTTGATGTGGTGAGTGTGTGGTGATCAGGAGCAGCCCTAAATTTTTTTTTTTTTTTTTTTTTTTTAATGCATTTATATCTATGACACCTAATCTAGTCCTCAAGGTGCTAAATGTGTCAAAAGTTAATGGTTTTGTGAATATGTCTGCCAGTTGATCTCCTGTAGCGATGTGATGTAATTATATATCTCCCTTAGCGACGTGATCTCTAATGAAATGATGTCTAATGTCTATGTGTTTCGTTCGAGAGTGTTGAATTGGATTCTTAGAGATACAAATTGCACTTGTGTTGTCACACATGATCGAGATGGTTCCAACAGGTAGTTCAAGATCAAGAATTTGTTGTTTTAACCATAGTACTTGTGCAACACAACTTCCTACCGCAATATATTCTGCCTCGGCTGTGGAAAGTGCTACTGAGTTTTGCTTCCTACTGGACCAAGAAACTAATGATTGTCCGATGAATTGGCAGGTACCAGAGGTGCTCTTTCTATCTATCCTACATCCTGCGAAGTCAGAATCTGAGTACCCTAGGATTTCAAAGGAAGTGCTGTGTCTGGGATACCAAATTCCTAAGTTTGGGGTGCCTAGTAGATATCTAAGAATTCTTTTGACAGCAGTTAAGTGAGACTCTTTAGGATCGGCTTGGAAACGGGCACAGAGGCACACACTAAACATTATGTCCGGTCTACTGGCAGTCAAGTAAAGTAGGGATCTAATCATTCCTCTATATTTTTTCTGATCTACTGGTTTTCCACTAGGATCCTTATCTAATTGGATTATCGAACTCATTGGGGTGTTCATGGGTTTTGCACTATCCATTTCATATTTCTTTAAAATATCCTTAATATACTTTGATTGGCTAAGAAAGGTTCCATTATCCATTTGTTTTACACTAAAGTCAAGAAAGTAATTAAGCTCTCCCATCATGCTCATTTCAAACTCATTACTCATTATTTTTGAAAATTCATCGCATAAGTTTTTATCCGAAGATCCAAACAATATGTCATCTACATATATTTGAACAATGAGAATTTCTTCTTTGACCTTTTGTAAAAAGAGTGTAGTATCTACACTACCCTTTTGAAATCCTCTATCCAAAAGAAATGAGCTAAGTCTTTCATACCATGCTCTAGGTCATGTGTCGCGAGCAGCCACTATCCAGGTACCACATGCTCTCACTAGGTCTTTTGTGAGAGCATCCCTACAATTTCATTCAAAGATTAGATTTGGGAACCCAAGTGAGTTTTGGTTCCTCCTTATGCTTGCATGAATGAGATGTATGCATGTTATGCTGTGATGGATACAGTTTAGGTCTCCATACTAAGTGTGTCCTACGGTGAATTGTGCATGTGCGGGCTATGTGACCTAACATGCCACAAGAGAAGCACCTAACACCAGGAAATGGATTTACTAATCTATGAGTATGGTGGTGCCTCTTCCTAAGGTTTTGAAATGCATGTTGTGTTGGGGGTTTTCTAGGATGGCCTACTGTGAGTGATGCAATTTCATTTTCTAATTCTTTTATCTTTTCACTATAAGTTTTATTTTGAGCTGTCAATCCATCAACTTCTATCAATAGCAAGTGCTCACAATGATCTACTTCTAATGCAAGTGCAGTTAGTTTTTCAAACTCTACATCTAGTTCAATATGTGATGTTTTCAAGGATTCATGCGCTTCAATTAGTTCAATATGCTTCTTATTTAATGCATCATACTCATCAAGAAGTAATATGTGATCTTTATCTAAATCAGAATTTTCTTTAACTAAGTTAGCATGCTCAATTTGTAAGGAACTAAATTCCATATTAAGTTTAGCATGCATTTTCTTCAGTTTCCTATACGAGTCATGAATATTCTCAGAAATAAGCAGTAATTCATCATAAGAAAGTTGACATACCTCCTCTTGATCTAATTGATCAAGGTTATCATTAGCCATAAGACACAAATTTGTTACCTCCTCCTCTGCTTCTTCTTCTGATGATTCTGAGGCAGAGTCGGCCCAAAAAGCTTTCTGTGTCTTTGTATTTTCTCTCTTGTATTTAACTTTGTCATCTCCTTTCTCCTTCGCTGGTTGACTCTTCAGATTAGGGCAATCGGCTCGAAGGTGACCTGGCTTCCTGCACTCAAAGCAAATTGTATCAGATGAAACCTTATTGGACCTTGAGCTCTTACCTTTATTCCAGCTGTTCTGATGACGCTTTTGTTTTCTTTTCAGGAAATTTTTGAACTGTCGGGTCATCAGTGCTATCTCATCATCTTCCTCCCCTACAGAGCTTTCACTTTCTGAGTTGCTAGCTTTTAATGCCACCGTCCGCTCCTTTTTCTTTTCACCTGCATCACTTTGCCTTTGGCTCACTCCTTGCTCGTATGCAATGAGTGACCCAAGGAGGTTATCAATAGAATAAACATTAAGATCTTTAGATTCAGTGATAGCAGTTATCTTAGCATCATAGGAACTAGGTAGGCATCTAAGAATTTTATTCACTTTCTCAGAATTTGAAATTTCTCTACCTAAAGCATGCAATGATGTCACAATTTGGGTGAACCTAGTGTACATGTCAGAAATTGTTTCGCTAGGTTTCATACGGAATAATTCATAATCATGCAGTAGAATGTTAAGCCTAGACTGTTTTACTTCGTTTGTTCCTTCGTATGTGATGCACAGTCTATCCCAAATCTCCTTACCAGAAACACAAGTAGATACTCTCATATAGTCCTCAGATTTCAATGCACAAAAAAAGCAGTTTAAGCACTTAGCATTCAGTTGGGCTAATTCCCTATCCTCATTGCTCCATTCAATAAAAGGTACAGAAGTTTTCAAACCATTAACAATCTTGAACGGTGCAACATATCCATCATTTACTAACATCCACATGCGGTAATCTATAGATTGTAAAAATGTAGACATTCTAATTTTCCAGAAATCAAACGGTATGTTATCAAAAAGTGGTGGACGAGTTATTGAATAACCCTCCGCAGTGTTACGATTACCAAAATTCGACATGATCGTTTTTTCAAGGTTTTCTAAAACACTATTTTTGAAAAACAAGCTCTGATACCAATTGAAATTACTAAACGACAAGAGGGGGGGTGAATTGTAAAAACTTCTTAATAATAAACTTAACCCTAAACAAGAGTTCTAATTTTTTTGTTGTTTTTGAAACTTTAAAACAGAGATTTATGCAATTTTTCTTTCACAAGATTTCACATGCAATAGATATGACAAATTCAAAATGCAAGAAAAAAATAAACAACAATAAGGAAAGAACACACCAAGAATTTTATAGTGGTTCGGTCAAAATATGACCTACGTCCACTCCCCGGAGTCCTCCACTCCGGGATTTTCACTATCAAAATAGTTCTCCTCCCTTTCACCAACCGGCGTGGCGGAATACCAAACTCTATTTTCACCCTCTTGGCGACGGCAGAGAACCTTCTCGTTTTTCTCCCTCCTTGAGAAGGCAGAGAACCTCGAGGTAATGGATGTAGACGAGCCTTTCCCTTGGAGATCCTTCCTCAAATCCTTCTCGGGCCACAGGAGGAGCAAGATGCAGCAAGCTTGGAGCAACCGTGTGATCTCCCTCACACCTCTTCTCCCTCACAACGCTCACCTCCTCCTTCCTCTCTCAACCCTCAAGAATTTCTCTAGAGTTTTCTCCCTTGGAATCCCTCTCTAACCACGTTCACCCCCTCTGTAATACTTACCCAAAAGAGACTTGATTGACATCTAAAAACGGGCTCCAAAAACCTCTGATTTCAAAATTAGCCGTTACTGTTCGTACAGTACGATTACACATCGTACAGTACGATCTTCACAAACAGCCGTCGTCCTGGTACGAAGATGTACGATCAGTACAAAAATAAATCGTACTGTACGATATAATATCGTACGGTACGATCCAACAAGATACTACTCGTACAGGACGATGGTCTGGACGATCGGATGTCGTCTCTGTTCATCGTATGGTACGATTACTATCGTACAGTACGATGTTCAAATTTTCATTAGCCCTGGATTACATGCACTAATCACGGGTTAATTTTAAGTAAGTATTAAAAATAGATCGTACAGTACGAACTTGTTCGTACAGTACGAACGGCGCAAAATCACTTACTTAACTATGTCACGGCTAGGGTTTTGGATCTGAACATATCGTACAGTACGAAAGACTTCGTACAGTACGATCTATTCACAGAATTGTCCACATAGCTTGGATCGTACAGTACGAAATAAAATCGTACAGTACGATCTACAGAGAAGAATTTTAGTTATAATTTGCAGTTAAAAAAAAACTCTCCCCCTGTGTGTATGCATGGTTGCTCTTACTCTTACGCATTTTGTGGCCAGACTCAATAAAGTAAAAAATACAATAAATGAAAAATACAATATTTGACTCATACTCCTAATCTACCCGGTCTTGAGTCTTCCTTTCTTCCTGAGTCACTTGTGATCTTCCTGAAATGTTAGTGCTCAAGAAAAATAACAGATAAAATAATAATCAATGAAAAGCAGTTCCAAAACACTCATTATTTGGCATCATCAAAATCTCAAACTCGGGGTCATGGGTTGCAACAAGACCATCGCGCTAGACGACCTAAAAGGGTCGGACGGGTCATCAAGTACTGCAATGGGTTGACTCGAGAGATTAAATTGATCTTATGTGATAGCATGTAATGCCTAAGCTTCTGTACCGCGAAGATTAAGGCTAAGCATTGCTTTTCTATCGCTGGATACTTAAGCTCTGCAGGTATCAGTCGCCTGCTGAGGTAGTACAAGGCATTCTCCTTGCCTTCCTCATTCTCTTGAGCCAACAGTGCACCTAATGACTCATCTAGGGCCGTAGTGTAGAGAATCAACGGCCTACCTGGGATAGGTGCAACTAAAACATGGGGGTTCATCAGGTAGCGCTTTATGCTCTCAAAGGCCTACTGACAACTCTCATCCCAATGGAATCGAGCATCCTTCTTCACTAGTGCAGAGAAAGGATGACACCTACCAGAAATATTGGAGATAAATCTCTGCAAGAAAGCTAGTTTACCCTGAAAGGATCTCAACTTGGTAAGACTCTTAGGGGGTTTTAAATCTACTATGGCCTTGATCATAGAGGGATCTATCTCAATGCCACGGTATCGAACTATGAATCCTAAAAACTTTCCTGCATTGACTCCAAATGCGCATTTTAAAGGATTCATCTTTAAATCAAACTTGCGCAGGCGTTCAAAAATGATTCGCAGATCTCTGAGGTGATCTTCGCAGACCTTACTTTTGACGACCAAATCATCAATATAGCACTCAACTTGCTTATGTATCATCTCATCGAAGATGACAGTCATGGCACGTTGATAGGTGGCCCCGACGTTCTTGAGACTGAAGGGCATCACCTTGTAACAAAAGACACCTATAGGTGTCTGAAAAGCGGTAAACTTCTCATCCTCATGGTCCATCTTTATCTGATTGTAACCAGATGAACGATCCATGAATGAGAAGATGCTATGGGATGATGTTATATTCACCATAAGCTCAGGAATGGGAAGAGGAAAATCATCCTTAGGACATGCCTTATTCAAATTGCGGAAGTTGATACAGACTCGTATCTGTCCGCTCTTCTTCCGGACTGGAACAATGTTGGCAAGCCAAGTGGGGTACTTCTCTTCCCTAATGAAACCAGCTTCTATAAGCTTCTTGGTTTCAGCGATCACCTGTTGTTTAATTTTCAACCTCATCCTACGAGGTGCTTGTTTAATAGGGACTGCGTCAGGCTTAATGGCCAACTTGTGGACTGCTACCTCTGGATTTAGACCAGGCATCTCGGTGTAGTTCCAGGAGAAACAATCTCTAAACTCTGATAGTAACTTGATGTATTCTTGAGCCTCTGAATCAGACAGTAGGGCACTATAAAAAATAGGCTTAGGATCTGACTCAGTGCCTAAGTTTACCTCACGCAGTTCGTCCATGGCTGAAGTGGCGCCATCTTCAAACTCTTATGAAGCATCAAGTATTCTATCATCGCCACTATCCGGGTCTTCTTCGTCGGCAAGAGAAACAATCGGATAGGCGTGGGAAATGACACGAATGTTGGCATTACTAGACTGATTTAACCCCATATAACCTACGTCTCCTAGACCTTGGGGGAAATTGGTCCGCCAAACTCGGGCCTGCTGTAGAGCTTCTTCGTCGGGCCAAGTGGAACGAATGATACCCCGCTCAACAAAGCTCTCTACAGTAGGTGAAAAGTAACGAGGGGCACTCCTGACCTCTATATCCATAGCGGTCTCCTCTAGATTCTGTCTCACAGGACCTAGTAATGCACCTATACTACAGGGTACAGAGGGACATTCCCTAGGTCGGGCTGGCCCAAATGTATCGTACAAGCGAGGTATGGGGTTGTGGCTACCCCAAATTGTGTCATTGTCATCAACTACGGGAGTGTCAGAAGATCTCTGATTGGAATCCTCAACTCCTATCCCGCGTATCTGATGGGGGGAAGGTTGTCTGATAGTAGTCTGACATCGGAAGTCTTCTTCCTCGTCTGAGCTAATATCAATAACCAATTCACCTTCAGGTATCAAATAGCTATGAAGAGTAGGTAGTGAATCATAGCCTGCGGAATAGGGAGGTGGTGAAGTGATTGGACGCTGAAGAACATCGATCATTTCATCGTCGGAAGAGTCGGACTCTACAGTCAAAGAAGAAGTGTAAAGGTTAGGGGGAGGAGGTGTACGAGTGTCGTGATTCTATGGCTCACGAATCGCAACTCTGCCTCTCCCTCTACCTCTACCTCCCCTGCCTCTACTAGGGGGAACATCGTGCCTCACTGCAAACTGAGAGGGATCTCCATCAGAATGGGAAGTGGGAATACCTAGCTCGATACCAACTTATGATGGACCCTGTACTGACGATTGTATAGGACCCTATGCAGGTGGCTGCGTAGGACCCTGTATAACAGTATCAGGTATCACTAAGGACTGAGCAGGTGGTGCTCTATGAGCCTTTCGAGGTACGTAGTACTCGGCGTCGTCGTACATAGAGATCTCATGCACGAAAAAGGGCTGTGTATCTCCATGAATGATATACTCAACATCATTCCTCAGAAACTTCATACATTGGTGCAAGGTAGAGGGCATCATTCCATACTCATGGATCCAAGGCCTTCCTAAGAGAGCCTTGTATGAAGTATCAGCCTCAATCACATGAAACTTTGTCTCAGTTAGAAAATTTCCAAATTTCAGAGGCAGGGTGATAGACCCTAGAGCTCGCTGGCCTTGGTCATTGAAGCCTTTCAACATGATCTTGTCGGAAGTGAGCTTCAGATGACCTAGGGAGAGGCTCTTCAAAATTTCATGGGTTAGTATGTTTACTGAAGCCCCTTGGTCTATGAGGACCCTGTTCAACTCATAACCATTGACTTCAGCAGTGACATATAAGGGACGATTGTGCTCAGTAGTCCCTAAAAGAAGGTCACGATTAGAGAAAGTGATGCATGACGTGTTGTACAAATGCCATGCCCCATCATCAGGGTCGGAAGTAAAGAATGCTTGATAAGTCTCTGGCTCAAGCAAGGCTTTTACCAGTGTCTCTCTCAAGTCGGGTGACAACATCAAAGCATCATATACATTAAGAAGGGAAGGAATTTTCCTTAGGTGAGCCAACACATTGTAATCAACCTCCAGCTGAGGACATTTTTCTTTCTCCTTAGGCTGCTTTTGGGAAGAAGGGATAGAGTCATCATGCTGGGTAATGATATTTTTATCTTTTGAATTTTTAGCCAACCTAGGTGGAAGAACCTTCCCTGAACGCAGATGAACTTCCTGTATTGAGTCATCCTCAACAGGAGATTCCTCTGGTTCAGTAGTGGTGGCGGGTGTTGGTTCTAAGGAAAGTACTGAGAGTGGGTTCTCGGGCTCATCCTCTGAATCCATGTAACATTCACCCTCTGATATCACAAAGACTTGTTCATCTTCATACTCAGACTCAGACTCTTAACTTGAATTATTATAAGAGACATGTAAACCAGTAAAAGAGTGAGTGCTAGTAGAAGTAGAAGCAGAACTAGAAGAAAAAGCAGTAGGAAAAGAACACCAGAAGTAGCCAGAATCATCTTCTTCTATTATTTCTTCATCAAATGAATGGAGAACAAAGTCCTTCAGCGTAAGGGTTGGAAGGAACTCTGTCTTCCACTCAGAGGTTACAACATATTTTTCTCTTTCATACATTCTCTTATTACATAAAAAAGAAGAAATGTGCTCAGTAGGCACTACAACAGAAAGAGAAGAAGAAGAAGATACAAGTGCTGGAGTAGTAACTGTCAGGGCAACTGTCGACTTGGCCTGTAGTGGCCTCCTCTCAACTACCTCTGAACTCTGAACTGCACGGTCTATCATCCTCTTGGTCTTCTTGGAGAGTGCTAACTGCCACTCTCCCTCAGAACTCTGGGGTAAACTGCCACTACTGTCCTGACTGTCACTCTGGCTGGGACTGTGGCTGGGGCTGGAAACCATCTGAACTGTCTGAGGGCCCTTGCCCTTGGGCTGCACTAGGTCACTGTCCTGGAGGTGTATCTGTCCTGTGGCCATCAACCTCTTAACCTTATCCTTAAACATAAAGCAATCCTCTAACACATGCCCAACATATATGTGATAAGGACAATAGAGTGGGTGCTCAGTCTGACCCTCTTCCTCCACTCTATTGTTACTAGGAAAGGTAAGTATGTTCTTCTTAGTAAGGAATTTAAAGATATTCTTCACACTCTCCCTTTTAAAGGGGTATTCCTTACTAAACTTCTCCTGTAGGAACTGCTGACTCTCTAGAGTCCTACGGGAGGTCCTGGGCTGTACTGCTGGCTGACTAGCTGAGTGTGACTGACTAGCTGAGCGTGACTGCTGTGGAGGTGCTGAACTGCCTAAGGGCCTCTTGCCCTTATCTGCTGGTCCCTAAGTACTGTGTACCTCCCCTCTCCTAGGTTGAGGTGCCCCTGAAAACTTCTGCCGCTGAGGTCTGCGTGAAGGCTGACTCTTAGCCTTATGAGGGACTGCATCGGGTATGCTGTCCTGTAGGCTGGTGACCTTGGTCAGTAGCTTCTGAAAGGTCCGTATGGTGAAACCCTTCAGGTATGGAGTAATGAGACCATCTATGTTCTTCAAAAGGATCTCAACTGCATGCTGCTCTTGGAGCTGTAGCTCACACTGCAAATTGAGATTCATTCATCTAACTATGTAGTCTATGAGTGACTCTCTAGGCCTCTGTCTGGTGACTACTAGCTCTCCAACTGTAACTCTGTGCTTAGTGCTAACAAACCTCTGGATGAACAACTGCTCCAGCTTTGCAAAAGTCCTGACTGAGTCGTTGGGGAGGTCGGCGTACCAAGCAAACGCCACCCCGCCAAGCTGCTGACGAACAACCTCAACATCAGTGGGTCACTCCCTCCTATATTGCAACATATGGCTCGGTACTGAGCCACATGCTGCCTCGGGTTCCCAAATCCGTCGAACACTCTAAACCTAGGAGGGATGAAACCAGGAGGGTAAGGCTCCTGCTCGTACTCTATCGGGTAAGGCCGCCCTCTACTAACTGACTCTCCAGTCTTCCTAGAGGAAATGACCTGCTCTACCTTCTGGGCAATCATATCCTGAAGCTGACCTGCTGATAGCTGAGCTGGCTGACTCTGAACAACTGAAGGTGTTGCGGGCACTGGTCTCTGGACTCTGTCCACTCTCAGGGGGTCTAGTGTAACTGGCGGCACAACCGGCTGATCTCTGGAAGTACTGGCAGCGGCAACCCCTTCCACTTGGGGCATCGCCCCCAAGGCTGTCAACTGTGCTGTCATGGCCGTCATAACTCTGGCCATCTCTGTCATCTATGCCTGAAGGTTCAGGACCGTAGCATATGTATCAACTGACCTGGGAGATCCACCCACCTCGGGCTCTCCCTGCTCATCCTGGTCCTCGGGCTCTCTCTCATCCGAGTGACCTCTATGGGTAACTACACAAACCCGGTGAACTGACACTTCCTCATCGGAATCCACTAGTATATCATCATCATCTAAAAAGGCTCGTCGCATCGCCTCTATGTACGGGCTCATATGAGAGGTGATCCTATGAGTGCTATGGGCTAACTCTGTCTCAATCCGTACTAGCGATCTATTTGGGGTAGCAACTAAACCATCATCGACTGCCATCGGGACTGTCTCAGACCCGGAAGGAACTGCCAAATTCATCTGATCAACTGCCTCATCTGGCTGCTCTGTCTCTGCCAGTGGCGCTGACTCAACTAATTGAACAGAGTCGACAGGGGTGTCCGCCTGTCAACTTCTCCAAATCCATCTGGTACGACAGGGTGCTGCACTAGCGACTAGCTGCTCCGGTACTATCACCTTTGAACTGACCTAAGGCCGGGCAGGCTCCTGCTGCTGTCTCCATCCTCGACGACGTGGGCGTCGTCCTACCACAGGAGCCACTGCTGGCGGCCTAACTACTGGAGCTGTATTTGCAGGCTGTTGAGGTGTCCGTCCTCTCCGCCAACTGTAAAGTCTCCTAGCGGTCTGTCCTCGTAACTGAAAGGTGGTCCGAGAAATCTGACGAAGTAACTTCTGCTGATCAACAGGACCCCTACTACTTGCTAGGCGGACAATGTTTCAAATCCTCTGGGTGAGGGCTCGAACACCAACGTCCCTAGGGATTCTAGCACGGGGTAGGGTAGTGGTAACAGGAGGAGCCGCTGCAATGCGGGCGACGTCCTCCTCATCCCCACTGTGTGTCAACGGGGAGAAGCGTCCTCTCTGAACTGCCTCTATCTTGGGAGCCACAACAACCTCTGGAGTAGGCACAACTGTAACTCGTCGTGGCCTCCGCTGTCTAGGAGCCACTGTCCTCTCAACTAGCTCCTGGTGAGCTATAGCATCAGCAATCTACTGCCTCTCTGCCTCGGACGCAGCCAAACATAACCTCCTATTCCTATTCCTCTGAGCCCTTCTCCCAAGGCCGGAGGTGGAGGTGGAAGGGACATCTGAACCCACTGCCTGGGTGGCAGGGGGAACAGGGACGACCGGAAGTGCCGGGGTTTGCCCGGCAGTCTCGGAATGAGAAAGCCGAGCAAAAACAGAAACCCGGCCAGAAGAAGGCGAAGGCACCTCGATCTGGGAACTCCTCTTCCTAGTGGAAGTGGGAGGGGAAACCCGAACGTGAGGTACTTTCGCCGGAACAACGGGAGTAACAACAGCAGTAGGCTGCCGGCGCTGAGGGGCTGTGGCAGCCTGTGCAACAGGAGCGGCAGGCGCAGGTCGCCTGACCGCTGCACAAACAGGTGGAATAACTACAGCAGGCTGTCGGCGCTGAGGGGCCGGGGCAACCTGAGCAGCAGGAGCGGCAGGCGCAGGTCGCCTGACCACTGGACGAATTGGAACAGGGTGTGGCCTAGGCACTGGTCACCTAGCCACAGCGCGCACTGGCTGCGCAAGTACAGGAACGAGATGAGCAGGTGCCCGGGCTGTCCGTCGAGCAGCTAATCGTCCGAAAGGGCGCATGACTGCGCGTCCTCTCCTCTAAGGAGGAGAGAATGCAGCAGCCTCCGCCGGGGTCGGCCCGCCAAGAGTGACGAAGGCCGAGTCAGAGAAGGAACCAAAAGTGATTTCTCCTACTGGCGGACTAGCGAGCAGGGACAAAGGGAGAGTCACCCGCGCGTCCGAACCGAAAGCAAAAGTAACGGAAGGAGCTGAACGAGCCATGGCACTACTGCTAGGAAAAGAAATTTCAACGGTTAGAAATCAGAATTAAAATCCCAAAAGAATGAAGGATTTGATAAGAATGAATAGAAATGGATAAGGGACAGAATAGCCTGCTAGGCTGGAAAAGAAGTATAGTAGGGGAAACCCTAGCTATAGGAAAAGAAACTCTAACTAAGAAAAGACCCTAACTAAAAATGGGACGGACCTAATCTAAGGAGTACCAATCCCTGGAGTACACACAAGAAAAGATAATATATAATCCAAAGATGGAGAGAGAAACTGGTCCCACCGTGGTCGCCAGAAACCTGTGGACCTCCGAAAGAACACCGCGCGAATGGGTCAATTGGAAGGGACAGATTGGATCGTGCATACGACTAACCATTGAGGATAGAGGCTGTTGCCAACACACCCCGATAGGTAGTAATATACACGACCTAATCACGGGTTTCCTCCACCCGATGCAAGAGCTCGAATGGGGTTTAGTAGATGTGGGACCAAGTTTCCCATGGGCGCAAGCCCCCGTGGTTAAGTACATCCCAGACCGGAGCCTGAGAAAACTCTCGATTAAGGATCATACATTATCCTCTCCTAAAGTGGGATCGGCACGAGGGTATAGACTAGGAAATTCTACTCAAATGGAAGAAATGTTCGAAGGGTTGAGTAAACATGCATGGCTCATACTAGCATTCGGAGGCTCTAGGGCACTAGAAATAAACTGGAAAAATAAAATCAAGCACTCAATCACATGCGTGAGAGAAGAGATGGATGTGGCATCATCCTGTGACGCGGATAAGTAGGATTTATAGTCCCTGAAAGGAAGGGACCTACCTACTACTTAAGGCATACTACGAGACCGAATGTAGTAGCCTCGAATCCTAAATCTAAGTTGGGCTTAGTGCTCTACGAAACACTAAGACCAATGTCCTAGCTAATGCAATACAAAACCTGGACTTATCCCGGCCTGGATTGGGGGAGCCAGTGGAAGGTGAAAGGAACTCTCTCTTCAAAAATCTCAGGCTGAGGAGACTTGGAGAGAGAGAGATTGCAAAAAGGTCCTCATCTTGACCTAAATTTTCCTATTTAAAGCTCCTAATCACACGATCAACGGTTGGGATTGAATCCAACATCAAATAGGAGGGAAAACTTTCAAATTAGGCCGTAGGTTTCATTTGAAATCAAAGGGAATTGAATTAGAGCATTGAATGGGCTCCTAAATCCACCCAAATAGGTCATTATGACCTATTTAAGACTTGGGTTGACCAAGTCAACCATTGACCTGGTCAACCCAGTCAAATAGGTCAAGGGGGACGTGGGTTTGAGCCTTGGATGCCATGAAATTGATTTAAAATAGATTTTAGGCTTAAAGGGGTTAAATGGTCAACCCTAGTTGACTTGGTCAACTGGGTTGACCCAGGGTCCAAGTCAGGGTCCAACAGACTCGACTCGACTCATGGAACCCATTGGAGAGGGTCTTGGGGTCTGGCTTGGTCAATTTGACCAAGTTAACCCTTTGACCAAGGGTTTGGGCAAAATCGAGGTCAACAGAGTCAAGGAGGAGATCCAAGGAGTCTAAGGAGGAGAGTTCCAAGGAGTCCAAGGAGGAATAATCCAAAGAATACTGAAGACATGAAGACCAATATCCCACTCAAAGTTATTTGCGTCTGTCATAGGCTTAGAAATTCGGGTTGTTGGCAGTGGTGCCCGGCCACTTTACTTTCTGCATATCTAGGTTGTAATAAGGGCAATTTGCCTATGGCCATTTAGTTGATTAATTTTGGATTTATATTGATGTGTTTACTTGATTACGCAATAGAAATTGCCTGTTTTTCAAAGGTTTCTTTCTTGCATGCCGTCTTTGGTTTCGCCTGGATTTTTGTTAGGCTCTTTAAGGACTATAAAAATTCTTCTACTCATAACTAATCTTTAAAATTCTAAGTTTAAATAACATAGAAACTTAACGAACCTAGGGAACTGCCGAAATCGTCTGGGGTCGCATGCATATTACTGCATCCTTTTCTTCCTCTTATAAGACATCTCCCTGCCTGCAGGTAGAGTCCGGATAATCTGGCCTATAAGGATGAAGTGCCGGACCTAGGAAGACCTAGTCTTTTCTAAAAATTATTTTTTTATAAGACTGTTTTTAAAACTCTATAGCATTCATGAGCTGATATTTCAACTAGCATGCATTGCATTAGTAATTAACTAAATAAAATTTAATTGCATTAGCTAGGAGCATCTGACCCACATAAGTTCAGGACCACTTAGGAAATTCTCTAAATGTCGGTCCTATTTCCAAAGAACTGTACCTCCCACCCATCTATCATAAATGGCTTGATATCATAGTTTTAAAGTGATTAGGTGGTTAGCTGGCTCCCCTAATCCAGGCTGGGGTAGGTCCAGGTTTTGCACTACATTAGCTATGACATGGGTCTTAGTGTTTCGTAGAGCATTAAGCCCAACCTAGATTTATGATTTGAGGCTACTATATTCGGTCTCGTAGTATGCCTTAAATAGTAGGTAGGTCCCTTCTTTTTAGGGATCCTACTTATTTGCGTCACAGGATGACGCCACCTCCATCCTTCTCTCACGCATGTGGTTGATTGCTTGTCTTTCTTTCTCCAATTTATCTTTATTGCCCTAGAGCCTTCGAGTGCTGGTATGAGCCACGCATGTTGATTCAGCCCTTCGGGCCTTTCTTTCTTTTGGATAGGATTTCCTAGTATATATCCATGCGCCAATCCCACTTTAGGAGAGGATAATGTATGATCCTTAATCGAGAGTTTTCTCAGGCTCCAGTCTGGGATGTAATTAACCACGGGGGCTTGCGCCCGTGGGAAACTCGGTCCCACATCTACTAAACCTCATTCGATCTCTTACATCGGGTGGGGGAAACCCGTGATTAGGTCGTGTATATTACTACCCATCGAGGTGTGTTGGTGATAGCCTCTATCCTCAATGGTTAGTCATATGCACGATCCAATCTGTCCCTTCCAATTGACTCGTTCGCGCGGTGCTCTTTCGGAGGTCCACACTAGTCGCAAATCCGACATCTTGAAAAACCGCACACAACAGCAATCCCTCGGACCAGTTCGCCAACCCTCACCTATATCATCAATTAATCGGCTCACTGCAATACCTTACTTTGACACGTCCGGACATCCAATATGCGGTTCATCAACTCAGCCAAGCTATGCACGAACCACTCAACAACAACTTCACCGAACTCAAGCATCTACTTCGGTATATTCAAAGTACAACTCACCATGGCATTCCTCTCTATCGTGACGAACTAACTTTACAGGGATTCGCTGATGATGACTGGGCCAACGACACACAAGACTGGAAATCTATCTCTGATTATTGCAACTTCTTTGGCAAATCCCTAATTTCATGGCAAGTCAAGAAACAAACAACCATAGTATGCTCCTCCACCGAAGCAGAATATCGAGCATTGGCTGCTGAAGTGTCCGAAGTTCTATGGCTTCGACACCTTCTTGAGGAATTCCATATACCACAAATATCTCCAACCACCATATACTGTGACAATACATCCGCTATCGTTCTGTCAAACAATCCCGTATATCATGCCAGAACAAAGCACATCGATGTCGATTGTCACTTTATTCGCGACAGTATCCGCTCCAAACACCTGGCCGTTCATCATATCTGTACAAACGACCAATTGGCCGACATATTCACTAAGCCACTTCCAAGACGACGCTTCAAACTGCTATGCAACAAATTGATCGTCACTCCTCCTCCATAAGTTTGACAGGGGCTATTAGGAAATTACAAATTAAGCCATTGGTCCATCTGGCATATGGCCAACGTTACGTTTGTACTTTCTTGTATTTAGCTTTACAAATCTTGTATTAGGATTCTATAAATAAGTCTCTGTACCGCGTTAATGAAACATGAAATACTTTTAGCCTTTCTCTCTTCTCTGTGTTATGCTTCCTTCTTCCACCTTAACATATATATTATTTTTTAAAAAAAAAGGTTATTCTCTAACCTATTATGTATAGCTATTTTTTTATTATAATATGAATAAAAATTATTCATGATATTATTTTAAATGATATACAAAAAATAGATTTAGCTAAAGATTAGTTGACAAGTTTCAATAATATGTACTAAATGGATATATAAAATTAAATTTAATATTCGAAAAATAATTTAAAATTGAATTAGATAAAAAATTAAATAAAGTTAAATTTAACATGAGTTTAAGACATAATAATTGATTTTTATACTTGGAAAGAGTAGCAACAACAACAACAACAACAACATCAAGCCTTTATCCCACTACGTGGGGTCGGCTACATGAATCATTTTTCTCCACTATACTTGGAAAGAGTAGCAATGAAATTTAATAAATAGCATATAAATCAAGTTATATATGAGGGAAATTTTGATTTGTAATACTTCATAATGCATGTAATTGAAAAAAATATCTCAATTTATTTTCTTAGAAAATATGTCTAGAAATTCATTTAAGATGAAAGGAACTCTATTTAAAGATTAAGTCTTGTATTAGTTGATTGATTTTTGACTTCAAAGCATCTAAAATTGGTTTGATTACGTTTAAATTCAAATGTTGTGCAAACCCAAAGTTTCAAAATGATTTGAACCCAAATTCAAATAAGGTTCAAACCTCATTGAACCTTAGTTTGAACTAATTTGCCACAGAAATCTTGTCATGATCTTTGATTCTCCTTTGGAAGTTGTTGGATCCCACGATGTCGATTCCAAGCCATCATGAATCCTCTTTTCGTTCACACGTCATTGGATTGTGTCGATGTTGATCTCAACTGTCATGAACTCCGGATTTCATCGGCACCTCTCGCTTTCTTCACACTTCGATGGATCCATCAATGTCAATTCCTAACTATTATAAAATTCCATATTCCTTCCCATGCCATTGGATTCCTTCAATGCCCCGCCCACTATCCATCACAAACACCTCTTTTCCTTCACACCTTATCGAATGCTCAATGTTATCAAAGTCATGCAAAGAGGGATGCAAACTCTACATGACGTCCGAACTTTGGTTCAAATAAAGATTTGTAGATACTTCAAACTTTTGTTTGAAGTATGTTCAAATCTAAGGTTACGCCTCGTTTGAAATAATTGTCTAAATTAACATTTTGCCATATTTTTTCAAGAAAATAAATTATATATATCATAATGCACTAATTTGGACTAAACCATGCTTGACTTACCAAAATCATTTTAAACACTTATATTGGCAAGTTTTTAACACCTATGATAAGTATTTTAAATGTTTGAATGTTATGGCATGTGATAAAAATTAAATTTTAATCATTTTTATTAGTAATGAGAAAAATATAGGTGAAAATTAGCTACTAAGGGCTTTTAATAGAAACATGAATGTAGAAATAGACAAATTCAAAACACATTCTAAGCGAAGTTCAAAGAAGAGCCCAAACATGTTCAAATGTTATTAAAACATAAACTTTATCTAAAAAGTTTGAGAGCTTCATTTTCTTCCATCTGCATACATAGTGGAATATCAAATACATAATACAAATAGCTAAATTAAATTTAAATTACAAAATTAAAACTATATGCGGGCTTCAAAAATTCACACAACGGCCTCTACTAAGAAAGCTATTGATTATTTTCGGATCAAATTTTTAGAAGTCATATTAGATTTGCAATAAGATCCAAATATTTCACCGTTATTTTGAAAGCACTTCATGATCTGATTCCAGATCTTTCATAGGCAAAAGACCCAATGCTTAATTACCCGTGGTCCCCGACCACCCTATCGATAACGAGAGAGAACTTGGATCCTATCAACGATGAGAGAGAACTTATATTAAACCTAGTAATTAGAAGCTGAGTGTTTGTATAGTGCAAACACATTTAGTATAAGGTTGAAAATTTATCACTTCACACTATAAGTGGATGGTGAGAGAAATAATGATGAACTTGATTAAGATCTCATAGTTCTGTCATCCTAAATTATTATGGTTCCTAAACAACTTAACAAGAGCAGTTAGTTCCAACTAAATCGAAGAATCATTATCAGCTGCCATAGGTTATTTTGTCCAAGAAAATATTGTAGATATTTCACCATTAATTATCATCTCCATCACTCCAATCCCACACCAAGTCACCAACCTTCTAATAACTGCATATACTCTATTTTTGTCAAAAAAAATTATTGAAGTACCAACCTGCTTGATGTGAATGGTTCTTAGAGCTGATATCTCCACCTACATTAATCATACAACAGATTTGTTCAAATCTTCTTTCAACTTCTCCAAGATCTCCACTAATAGCACCCTGCACTTTGTCTATCACACATATACACTATACATCTTGCTGCTTCTAAAAGCCGCTTTCTAGTAAAAAATTAAAATTTTGATACTAAAAAGCGGCTTTTAGAAGCAGCAAGAAAGCCGTTCCAAACGAAGCCTACGAAAAATCTAGAAGTATCGCATTAGAAAGATAAGGAAACTAGGATAAACAAAAGATATCAATTGCCCAAGGTTTTGTTTGGGACGACTTTCTTCCTACTTATAACAGTTTTTTAATACAAAAATTAAATTTTTTTTCTACTAGAAAACTGCTTTAATAAGCAGTAAAAAAGCCATCGCAAACATAGCCTAAGTAGAGGGAGCAGAAAATTTATCAAGGCTGTTGCACTCTGGTTGCATTGGCAACTGCCTGTAAGAAATCAACTTCAGAAGCATTCAGAAATCAATGGATTTTACAAATTGAGCATGGCACATTTTAGGAAAATGAAAAAAATAAAGGGTGAAAACAAATATGTAATAAATCAAAAGCCAATCAATCAAAAACATGTATCACATAAAAAACAAGAGCAAGTGCAATTAATTAGAGCAAGTTTAGTAAAAAAATGCTTGCACAATCGCAGTTCAAGTATCTACAGGAATTTTGGGATGAGCATAGTAATATTAGGCTTAGTTTAGAACAGCTTTTTCGTTACTTTTTAAACCAGCTTACTAGTACAAAAATTTTATAACTAAAAAGATGTTTTAGAAAGTATTACGAAAGCTGTCCCAAACGAAACCTTAAGTCTGAATTCAGTAAGATGGATGTAACACGACCATTGTCCAGAAAAATAAATCTTCACAACTATTTATTCCATTATCATTCATACTCTCTTCGCCATCTATGATATGTATCCCTCCATGTATCTTCAAATTAAGGCAAGGTGTTTCCTGTTTGCCTCAGGATACAGGGCCTTAAAGATAGAGAAATTATTTTGTGCGGACACCGGACGGTCTGGAGACCAACCAGAACGCACCACATCATCCGTTACCGAGCACCAGTACCGAGCAAAAGTAACATGACGCGTTCTGGTTAATCTTCGGACCTCGTCCGGGCCTGCACAAAATAATTTTTCCTTAGGGAAAGGCGCTCATCTAAGTAAACTTTTAGAAAAGACACTCGCTAGTGAGCTGCATGAATTGCTATGGCCTCTTCTCAAATCTCAGCTAACCACATAGAAAAGCACCCAACTTGCCTTAGCAACACTAACCATCTACGCTAAAACTAAGACACAGGACCCCGAACTCAGCCAATAGTAAATATATCAATCATGGAGAAAATGTTTTTCCAAATGAAATATAGTTTTCTAGATCAAATGCCACTCTCAAAATGTGCTAATAAATACAAAAACTCTAAATAACATGCAAAAGACTACTTAATTTGAGTATCATGAACGCAATCTAACCTCCACCAATCCCAACCAAATGGTAGACAAGCAGGAGTGATCATTTACATTATAAAAAAAATTAAAAAATAACACACTTTATAAAGAGAAACTTGTTCCAACATTCTAGAATTTACAATAGCATTTAACATAGGCATTGCCAAATGATGGTACGTTGCTGAAGAAGCCGTAGCTAAAAAAAAAGACTAAAGTTCTTACAGAATCTTAAAACATCTTTCTAATATAAAAATTCAAATTTTTATATTAGAAAATTGCTTTAAGTAGTAAAAAAACCGTCCCAAACAAAGCCTAAATAACAGAGGTAAAATACTGGCCTATGAAGCATATTTTAAGCTGTAAACATTGGTATAAAAATTATACTTTTGATGATTATACTAATCAAAATTAAAGGGAAACACTTAAATCCAGAATCAACATAAAAAGCTCCATTATAAATTTCATTTATGTACCAATGGAGATCATATCTGATCAATCAAGGTTTTTTTTTTTTTAAGAACTCATAACAGACCTAGATTAACGACCAAACAAATACTCCTCATACATGGCTAAATTTGAGGTCCCATTGGAATCCACTAAACTGATATCCAATTATGGAACTTAGTAACTAGATACAAATACACTTATAAATACTCCAGCCAAGGAGAATTACAGCCAAATTGAACTATTCATGAAAGATCATAAAATTGGATGGTAGAGTAAATGCTGCAGAACATAGAACTCATTACCACAATGGAACCTCAAAGATAGCTCTTAGGTGTGCTCTGTGAAAATGTTCTCTTCAACGTGTTCATAAAATGAAAAAGGAGCTTCAAAGAAAATGACCTATTAACTTTCCCAATCTTTCAACTTCCTGCTCCCTTTGGGTTTTTCTATTGGGGCATTCATGCCTGCCATTTTTGCATTGTACTTCGCTCGAAGAGGGCCATTAGCAGTCCACCTACACAGCATAAGTAAAATATCAGAAGAGAATCAAAAAACACATACAATTATGTTTGCAAAGAAAGATTTAAAAACTATTTTAAAATAGTCAAATATGAAAATTAAATGAGCTCCATAAATATAATTTTTTAATAATAACATTAAGTCCCTTAAAGTCCATAACTGTGGCCTTTAGGGGCTGTTTGGTAGCACCGATAATTTGATTTAAGTAGTATTTCGTAAATCCTCTAAATCTGGATTTCATAAATCCTGAGGGGACTAAATCCTGAAAACTGTTTAGTAACATTGATGATAAATCCTATTAAATCTCGTATGACTGTTTGGCTATAGAGGGAATTTAACGAGCAGACTCTTCCCTTTGGTGCAATGGATTTCGTAAATCCTGCAAAAAATAGGATTTCAGAAATCCATGCTTTCGTGAGAATTGGCTGAATTTTCCGTCTACGGCGGCTTTCATTTGCCGTGAGATTTGGTTTTGCATTTTAGGTCGTATGGCTGTATTTCGCTCAAATCCGCCTCAAATCCGGCCTAAATCCTGCTACCAAACAGTCCCTTATAGTGAAAAAAGCATTGAAACTATTAGCACTGAATCATGTAAAAAAAAAAAAGCAAAGCAGATAATCAATATATATTGCACCTTTGATACTCCCAAAAATAATCTTAAACAACTACATGTGCAGGTTAAAATTTCAGGTGAAAAGGTAATGCATAACAATCCAAAATAGAGCGTAGTCACTATCTTGGAAGGATCAATATATTGAATTGGAAAATTACAGCAAAGGAAGTATTTTACATACGGGGTATTCCAATCAGTAGTATCTTCCTGGACAAGATGAGTCCATTTGGTCCTTCCACTGCGACCAAAGTGCTTGACTTGCATAACCTTAGGCAAAATAGTCTTGTCCATCTTATCTTCACCTGTAGGAGATGAGAAGTCACGTCTGTAGATTGAATCTGTACCAGCAGTAGTTGCATGATCATCAGCATCTGACTGAAAGAAGGCACCCTGGTGGAAGTACTTCTGCATGAACTTCCACTTCTGCTTTGTTTGAGGAAGAGGCTTAGGGTTCTTCCTCTCCAATTCCCTGCGCTCCTCCTCCGTCATATTCCTCAACTTCTCAATTTCCTCCTTCTCCCTCAATCTTGCCTCTCTGTCCTCCCTTTCCCTCTTAATTCTTGCAATTTCCCTAACCTTCCAAGATTCATACTCATCAGCCTCGTTCAATTCATCATCGGTATCAACATCTGCAATATCCGCATCAGCTTCCAAATTTTTCTGAATCTGTTCATCTTTCCGTATCTCCTCAACAACAATTTGCTTTGTCTCAACCTTTCTCTCCTCAATTCTTCTCTTTGCAAGCTCCTCAAGACGTCTCTCCTCCTCTTCAAGCCTCTCACGCTCGGCAATAGTGTCCCTCTGAGACTTGGGGATGAAGACAGGTTTCACCATGGCAATGCCCATTTGCTCTTCTTCAGAGTCAGTCTCGTATTCAGACTCCTCCTCTTCCTCCTCCTCAATCTCCTCTTCCTCCTCCACAGTAGGAAGCGCTGTAGCAGCTTCTTCCTGCTCCCTCTGAAGCAGCTTCTCACGTATCCTCCTCCTCCTTTCCTCCAAGGCATCCTCATCCTCCTCTTCCAAATCCAACCCATCCTGCCTGCTGCTCTCCTCTTCAATAGTAGAAATGATCTCAGCTTGCCGGATCCGACGGTGGTCGGCCCTCACCTCTTCCTTATTCTCAGCCCTTAGCTCGGCCAGGCGTCGTAATCTACGATCGTCCTTCCGCGAAATGTTGGCAGAAGAATCTTCATGGATGGGAAAAGCTTTCTCGAGTGCCGCAGCCCTTGCCGTCCTGAATTCAGCATCCTCCTCTACCTCATCAGCCCATTCTGGCGCTTTGCCGGGCCAGTACCTCTTCACCTTCGTCTGCCCAATCTTCCCACGGAGCTTGTCGCGGATCGCGATCACCGCGTCGCTGACACCCGCCGTCACCGACATGATAGCCGGCAAACGATAACGCGCTAACCCTAGCTTCCCTGACTATGCGCAAGCCCTAAGCGCAACAATTCTCTAAGCCAAGGCTATTATGTTTATCGATGTTCAAGTTATAAAAAAGACTAATCTATGAATGCTTTAAGATGTCCACTATGAAATTCTATTTTATTAGGGATGATAAGAAAAAAAAATCATGATCTCATTATTTAATGTTTTTTTACATATCTAACCCTTAAAAATTTTTAGAGAAATTTACAAACATGCCACTTTATATCATCTTATTTACATATCTAACACCAAAAATTTCAATATTACATGCATATCACTCTATATTATTTTAATATCAAATATATCACTCATATTTCTTTCCTACCACTCATATATTTCATTTCTACCACTCATATTTGATATGAAAATAAACTATGGGTGGTATATATGTAATATTAAAGTTTTAAGTGTTAAATATGTAAATAGAGTAGTTTAAGGTGATATGTATGTAAATCTCATTTCTAAATCATAAAGTTGGTACTCATACCAAAATATCTACTTTCATAATAATTTTGAACTCCCCTCCACCCTACCGCTTGATAAACTCCATCCCACATGGCATCGTGTGAATCCCTTACCTGAGAGAAATTGTTTTGTACAGACCGAACGGTCCGGAGGCCAACCAGAATGCATCACGTCACCCGGTACTAAGCAAAAAACTGACATGACATATTCTGATTGGTCTCCAGACAACATGTGGTGTCCTCACAGAGTAATTTTTCCTTACATAATGATGGTGGCATGGTCATCATCTCCTCTTCTAACATTTGAACCACCAGCAATTACCACGCCGTTGCTAAAGTTAGTAAAGAATTGTAATGAGAAGTGGAAGGGCCAAAGAAGATGGCCATTTTTTTATGGTATATGGAGGATTTGAGGGGCTAATGAAAGCAACTAGGTGTTGTATAGTTTAGGGGATTGTAGCTTTTCTAAAGTGATTAAGAGCTTCAATAGAGAGTTTGGATTGTTTGTATGGGCGTGTGTGTAGGCCAATTTGAAATGTGAAGAGGTTTCGATGAGCATATATGAGCGGACAAGAATAAGCTCGCATGTATGATGCATTTACATGACAACATATAGGCTTATTATTTTTGTTGTTATTGTTATGAGTGGTCTATATTTCATGCTGAGTTGCTCATTACATGAAGGAGGAATTCAATTGTGCGGACACCGGACTGTCCATAGATGAATTAGAACGTGCCACTTCACCCGATACACAGCGGTACACAGCAACGATATACAACAAAAAAGTGATATTACACATTCTGATTCACCTCCAAACGACATCTACATCCGCACAGAATAATTTAACTGCATGAAGAGAGGGATGACATTATCTTGAATGGAAGGTGGAGTGGTCCTTTAACCAACCCTAATATTCTATGAAATCATGGCCATAATATAAGGTTGTGGTCTAGCTAATTTGACAAGGTAGAGAAGATACTATAGGAAAGAAATAAAATCTTGACCAAAAAAAGAAGTGATGTTTTATTGTTCACAAGAACAATAATATGAAGATACAAAAAAAATTTATAGGAAAACTCATCAATTTCTTCTAATAAAATATCATTTTACATGATCAACTCTAAATCAACTTTCACATTATAATTATCTTATTATTTTTAAAAAATTCATCTAATTTCATTTATATATATATATATATATATATATATATATATATATATATATATATATATATATATATATATATATATATATATATATATATATATATATATATATATATATATATATAATAAATCTAATTGTAAAAAATAGCTTCACACCACCATTTTTTTTTTTTTTTGTAAAGGTATCTCCAACCGAACTGCAACTGCTTGAATGGCGTCCCAGACCAGCTCCAACCGAACCACAAATTTCCCACTATTTGACTGCGGGTAAACAGTGGGACGCCAATATTGGCATTGCACTGTTCATCTCCGCCATTTTTACCTCTCTACAGAACTTGGCGCAGGAAAGAATAGATGACGGTTACCTGCATAATTGTGAAAAATGGAGTTCGATTTGAGATGAATTGCGGCATTTTGTAGTGAAAAATGAGATTTTCGGTTGGAGATGCTCTAAACGAGCATAAATGCAGTAATCTCAAATGGAAAAAAATAGCTGTCTTATGAAAAACAAAACAATAAAAAAATTACATCATACATTGAGTAAGCCAAATAAACTACATAACATCCGCCATTAAGATTTCATTTGGGACGATTTTTTTACTATTTTCTAAAACAACTTTTAAGTATAAAAATACTTAAAAGTTGTTTTAAAAAATAATAAAAAAATCATTCTAAACGAAACCTAAAAAAGCCTGCTCTAAAAACATAGTACAAACCACCCTAACTATGGCTGAAAACATTTCCAGTAACACAACATCACAAAGATTTTCTACAACAAATTTGCTCAGCAAGCGAAGACGCATATCATGGTCTACGGCATAATTGGCTTAGGTGAACAGTCTCCTGGACAAAGCAAAAAAAAAGTATTAGATAGAGAGGAGAAAGGCATATGAATATTAACAATAACAGTACTTCTTGAGAGCTTATTCAATCCAGACACCAGACACAACTTATCGTCCAGAGGCGAATCAAGTGCAACCACATCATCCAGTACCAAACAGTATCTAGCTTGGTACCGCGGCTCGGAGCAGTACCGAGCCGCGGTACCGATCGAGTATGGGGTGGCGTGGCACATTTTCATTGGGCTGTGGATGGCATTCAACGTCCGCACATAATAGTTCATTGTACTTCTTAGGCTTGTTTGGGACAACTTTTTTACTATTTTTAAAACAACTTTCTAGTTAAATTTTTCAAGATAAAAATTTTTATTCTTAAAAATTATTTTATAAAGCAATAAGAAAACTATCACAAACGAAGCCTTAGATAGTTGATGCATTTCTTCTTAGCTATAATTTTCTTGGTACCTTTTTAAAAATCTTTGTGATGAGAGGCAGATTTTTGCTTGCATTAAGATATGTGATAGTGTGATAATCATACGAAACTTGTCGTCTGAATTAAAAAAATATATTTATAATACTTATAATAGTTGTTGAGAGATATTTTCTCCCAACAATTTTGCAGCTACTTTTATGGAGCTTGAATATCCCCAACCGAAGATAGTTGTTTGCAAGGCTTTTAAAATCAGATTTGACCGGCCGGTTCAACCAGTTGAAAAGTGAACCGGCCGCCACCCGGTTATGGAACTATGGTTCACTTTAAAATCGATTTCGCACAAAACCGATATTGACCCGGTCGAACCGACGGTTACTCACAAAAATGATGAAAAAATTGCCCCAAAAGAATCTTCATAAATAATGATGAAAGAGCCGCTTAAAGTCAATTCTTGAGATTTATGTTTCAATTGGGATAGCTTTTTATTGTTTTCTAAAGCAGTTTTCTAGCATAAACTGCTTTCGAAAGTAGTAAGAAATATGTCCCAAACAAAACCTTAGGGATAAGTGATACGTCATCATGAAATTATCTTGATCGGACACGAATCTCGAGACAAAACCCAACCCGGAAACTTCAAAAATTAAATCCGGGAGCATCCGAACTCCAATTTCAGCAAGCTTATAGTCAAACTGAGCGTCCCGAAAATACGAACCCAACGACACCAAATTCAACTCAATCCGAGTCCAAGTGAGCCCAAATCAAGCACCCGAAGTGGTATTGGAAAGCTCGTACCACAACTTGAGTTAACAAACGGTCTCCAATTTTAACGAGCTTATACTCGAATCGAGCGGCTCTATGAGACGAATCCAATGAGCCCAAGATCGCCGAATTTTGACATCACTAAGG
Source organism: Dendrobium huoshanense (assembly GCA_016618105.1). Classification (NCBI taxonomy): domain Eukaryota; kingdom Viridiplantae; phylum Streptophyta; class Magnoliopsida; order Asparagales; family Orchidaceae; genus Dendrobium; species Dendrobium huoshanense. The sequence continues at coordinate 14,082,704 of CM028342.1, forward strand.
CCTTTAAATGTCCAACGAACGGTGCACAATCGAAGTGTTCAATATCGGCCGTTTATTTGACCACTCCCTATTCGCCCCTGATCTCACGCCTATTTACGAGCTATGCCACTCCAAAAAATCTTTAAATAGAGCCATCATTTCTCATGCGATGGGGGACGGAAGCAAAGAGAAGCAAGAAAGAGGAGAAGAAAAAGATAAGGAGGAGAATCAGCTCCTCCTCGACCACCGCCGGAGTTCGTCCTGCCGCCCGAACATGCCGGGATTCTGCGTGATATTCGGGAGAACGCATGAATTCTGCCCAACTTCCACGTGATGCTGAAATTCTTCCCAATTTACAACAGAGTTCCCTCCTGATGCCGAAACTCCGCCCAAGTGAAGCCGGACTTCTCCTCTGCCACCAACAGACGTCGGACTTCTACCCGACGTCGGACCTTCACTCTTCGCCAAGTTTCTACCCAACGCCGGACATCTACCGGTTATCAGACTTCGCTGGATGTCTATGCGAAGATGGATTTCTTTCCATTGTTGGACTTCTACCTGACGTTGTCCTTCTGATCTCCGTCATCAGACTACAGTCATTCCGACCTCTGTCGCCTGCCGACTACAGTCTTTCCGACCTCCGTCGCCCGCCGACTACGGTCCTGTTGACTTATGTCGCCCACCGACTACAGTCTTTCCGACCTCCGTCGCCCGCCGACTACAGTCCTCCTGACTTATGTCGCCCGCCGACTACAGTTCTTCCGACCTCCGTCGCCCGCCGACTACGGTTCTCCTAACTCACATCGCCCGCCGACTACAGTCTTTCCGACCTCTGTCACCCGCCGACTGCGATCCTCCTGACTTACGTCGCCCGCCAACTATAGTCTTTCCGACCTCTGTCGCCCGCCGACTACAGTCCTCCTTACTTACGTCGCCCGCCGACTACAGTCCTTCCGACCTCCGTCGCCAACCGACTACGGTCCTCCTGACATACGTCGCCCACCGACTACAAGTCTTCCAACCTCCGTCGCCCTCCGACTACGGTCCTTCCGACCAAACGAACATGTCAACAATGACTCTTTGTATTAACATCATGTAATGTACTCCATAAGATGTACATCAAGCTAAGACCTTCCACCAAGGAAGGACCTCATTTGTAATCAACTACAATACTAGTGGATTCATTCAATCTGGGCTAGGCCCTGTGGTTTTTTCCCCTTTTTAGGGGTTTTCCACATAAAAACATTGGTGTATCATGTGAATGCTAGACCCTCTCCCTTATCTGATTGCGTGCCGGATTTTCGTACAACGCTAAGACGTTAAATATGATATTTCTCTACCGCCGCGAATACTCCTGGACGCAACAATAAGAAAGAATTAAATTCTAGTTTAGAAGCAGATCTTAAAGCTACTTACCTCAACCTGGTCATGATCATACTGTACCAAGAAGGTACAGCTGCAGCCCCTTATATCATGACTCGTTCTCTCAATTGAAACAACATGTGCATCAAAGTGGTAGGCAGTTTCATCTTTCTCCTACAGAAAGAAGAGAAATTTAAGAGAAATTGGTTGTTGAAGTTCATCATGTCCAGCAAATAGCAATAAATTACCCGAAAACAGAGAAGAATATCTCCTTCATTAACTCTCCAGCATTCTGAAGCTTCCATAGGTATGGATCGATCTCGAACCGCCGTTGCGACATTGACCCATTCATCTTCATCAGGACCAAAATCAGCAAATCTCACACGAACTTCCTATAATGAAAACAATTACAGAATGTTGAAATATGTTGTTAGCCAATGATGCACAGATACAAACACAACATGGACATATGTTTCTGACATTGCAATATTGCATAATACTTTCTAATAGTGTTAGATGCATCTTAACTGCTAAGGATTGCCATATTGACCAAGAAAATGCCAAGGGATTATGTAAAGGTGCTCAAAGTGTTAACACTTTGCTAGGTTTAGTAAAATTGTAGATTCTCTCATGAACCTAAACAATCAAGTATTTATTGTTAGTTGATAAATGTAACAGTAGATTGGGAGCTAGTTAGGCCTCGTTTGATTCGTCAATGTTCTAGAAAAAATATGTTTTAAAGTTGTTGTCAAGAAAATGGAGTTTTAAATATAACGTTTTATATAATGGAGTTATTGCATAATATTGTTTGGTTAAATTGCTTTTTTTGTACTTATTCAAACTTTAAATTATATAATTAGGCTTAGTTTAGTTCTTCCTCTCCTTTTGTAAAAGATAGTTTTATAAAAAATGGTTAAGGGAATGGAGTTTTCTAACGGAGAAACAAATATCAAAAAGCTTCTCAAAATAGTAGAAAAATGAAGTTCCCTAAAAAGCATTTCTATAGAAACATTTCATCCAAATAGCGACAAAAAAATAATTTCTCCTTTTAGAAACGGAAAAGGAAAAAAAAAAAAAGCCCCGAAACAAACGATGCCTTAATGAGTTATAGTGATTCTTAATAGTTCATTGGTTATCAGGCTTATTAGTTTCTTATTTAATTATTAGGAGCTTGTGATTTCTATGAAAACTCTTCAGATGGAAATATTAGGGTTATGCAAATGAATGAAGAAAACTTTCGCTGCTCTCTCACTACAATGATTGCCTGGAGTAGTGGTCATCCTCGATTTTCCTCTTTTCTTCCACCATTGGTTTCTAGGCAAGCTCAAAATTGCTTAGTTATCCTATATTTATTGTAATTTCTATGTTTTCAGCATTTTTAATGTTTTTGGTTCATAACAATGTTCTAAACTCTAAGGGCTCATTTGGTTGTTTGTAAATTAAAAACAAGTTATAAAAGTGGCAAATTCATTTCCGCTTGATGTGTGGAGCTAAGTTTTTACTTCTGAGGGTTTTCAGATTTGTGGAATTTTGGACCCCATGTTGATTTCCTCTTACATAATGGAATCTAAAATAATTATCATTTTCTTAAAAAAAGGTTTGCTACCTACAAGCAACCAAATGTTCCCTTAGGATTTAAGTTGGAATCCAAAAATAGAACATAGGAAAACTATGGAATTTACCAAGTTACGTTGGAAACTGATAGGAAATAGCCACAAAAAAACATATAAAACTGCTGAATTTCATTTCCGAGAAATTCAGCAATCACACAGATTTTATAAAATTTGTTGCAAAAATCACGAAGAAAACTCTTGAAATTCAGTAATAGAAGAAAAGAAACAACCCGACACAATGAATGTTCAATTCCAGAGGAAGATTCAACTCTCCAAATCTCTAACCAAAGTCTAGAGCCCAAAAACAACACCAAGATCTCAAATTTCAAATTTAATTCAAGATAACCCTAACCTTAACAAGAAGAAACTAATTAAAGCAAAAGGACAAATTATTAATCCCTAAACAGTAAACAGCCCCTAATTTGAATTTTCCCTCCAACTCAAAGCTTCATTAGTGCGTGGGCCCCATCCAATCAGTCGCCCCCCTCCCTAGTTCCGCCCCCTCTTTCGCCCGCCTCCTATAAACGTGAACCGGTCCATCGGTTCAGCCTGCCCTTGGGCCGATCTAACAGAAACATAAAAAGATTGAACTCCTCTCATGATACAAGGAATGAGATTAAAAATTCCTTAATATAGAGAAACTTTTACCATACCAGGACATGGAAATACAGATAATCGAAGGACACTGAAGAAGTAACGATGATGCAACAAAAGATCAAAGTGGCAACGGTCAACTACAGCTGTTTCTATAATGGCGAAGATAATGAAATTGGTTCATGAGCATCTCTTAAATCTTCATCATGAACAAATTGAACATAGGATGTAGAATCCTGAAGACTCAATCATGACCCTATCAGGAATCTTACATATATTTATTTAATCAAATACCATTTTGCCTAAGAGACACAAAACAAGTATGCAAAAGACCTTCCAAGCAAGGTTTGCACACTATGCTCTCAGCACATCATGGAGTATTTAAACTTTAGACGTGGACAATTTGCTAGAAAGACAATTCAAGACTACTCTTGATGGCTTATTCCCAGCAGAAATAATTAGAAGGTACATTTTTTTTTAGTCACTTGGAAACTGTTAGTCAGGCCCAGGAGGGGCCAGCTGAACCAGTCCAACCTGGACCGGTTCTCTGCTACAGCAGGCGGCCCAAACCAGGTGAGGGGAGGAACCAAGGGGAGGGGGGTGGATGCCCTAGTGGGACCAATGGCTTAATGTAATCGTTATTTAGAAGGGAAAGTTTGAATTAAGGGTTGTTTAGTCATTTTGTAAGAGTCTTTTGACTTTAATTAGTCTTTTTAATTAGGGTTTGATTTCATGCTAAATTTGGAAGAGATTTCAGATATAAGGTTTGTTTTTCTTGGGCTCTAGGCTTTGCTAGAGATTTGAAGAATTGTTTCTTCCTCTCGAATCAAAGAAACTTGTATCTTGTATTGTTTTTTTTGTTCGTGGATTGAATAGAAGAAGTTTCATTATGTTTTTTTCCAGTTTTTTCTGAAATTTCTGCTTCGTCTAGCTGATTTCTCTCTGAAATCAGCAAGATTTGCCGCTGTTTTCACCAATTTCTTTTAGGTTTGCTTGCGAACTCAAATATTTCCCTTAGGGTTACTTGCAAACTCAAGTATTTCCTATCAGAAACTCAATGCAGACCAAAATCATTAACATATTTGGCACAGATTTAGGCCCAAAGGCAAGGTAATAGCAATCTTTTTGTAGCAGTTTCTTGAACTTAATTTAAGGTTTAATGGAAATGTTTGAAATCCATAATTTGTCCTAACTATCTTTGCCAGAAAATGGTAGTAACAAGGTATATCAGATCAAATTATTATCATGAGTTGTACAAAGGTAAATAGTATAGTTTAACATATTCACTTAAAACAGTAGATATAATAAAAGGGCCAGGGGAAAAAAACCTAAAACAACAGCAAAAAAATTTGAAAAAGGAACAAAAGAGGAATTCAGATGCCGCCGATGATTCTTACAATTTCTCCAGAACTGAGAACTCTATGTGCAAGAAATGTGGAAACATCATACCTACAGGGGCAGGAACTGAATCATTGTTATGAAAATAAATAACACAAGCTTAAAGGAAACACAAATCAGTATTTTAAATAAACACGCTTTCATGTAAGAATGGCTGTGAATTCTCAAATTTATTTGTTGTAAAGGTTTGCGTTGGAACACTGAAGTAATTGAAGACTAAGGTTTCGTTTGGGACAGCTTTTTACTGCTTCTTGAAACAACTTTCTAGTATAATTTCTTTTTTACTAAAAAGCTATTTTAAGAAGTAGTTAAAAAGTCGTCCCAAACGAAGCCTAAATAATGAAACTTGCTTAAAACAAAATCATTGGATTTGCAAAAAAAATGTCCTGTTTGAAACCAAGTTTAGTCCACTGTTTCAAAATTGGTAGAAACTCATAAACATCATGATATAGGGATCCTGTAGGTACAAACAGGGTTAAAAAACCTTATTTAGAGTGCTAACTCATTAGGAACTACAGCGTACCTGTGTTATTAATGAATAAGCCCAACCAAATAACTATGCAGGATCTTTTAGTCATATAGTATTACATAAACAGAGCACCAGGACTAGAGAGAAACAAGGCTGATGCAGCTACACGCCTTTTCTTTGGCGTGTTTTAGCAGTTAAAGCAACCAAGTTATTCCATTTCAGTGTGATCCAGTCCAAAAGAGAATAGTGCAAAAATCGATAATATAACTAATTATATTAGAGTAAATAATGGAAAGGAAGCTAAATCTTTATTTCATTTATTCGAATTCAAATAATAGTACTCCAAAGTAAAAATATTGATACAAGCAAAAGAAATATAAATAGAACAAATAATATGAAAGAAACTACCCAATTCAGAAATCAATCATATAATGGTCTACTACAAAATATAGAATATCAAATATAGTCTACTATTGATAACTCTGCTCCTAAAGTGGTGTTTCACCTAGCACTCTGATAGGACCAGCTAAATCAAACTTAGCAAGTAACTACTCTATATCATAACATAAATGACAGAAATAGGGCATGCAGTATGAATAATCAAAAGGTGGGAGTAGTAACATATAGTCACTATATCCAAGTAGCAATGACACATGCCGTATCACCAACAATAGAAATATGCTGGTGTATATATAAAATAGCTACTAATGTCAAATCATTTCAATGCTTACAAATGCACCAAAAATCGGTATCATCATACCTCAAAATTTATTTTTCATTCATGTCCAATTATATATATATATATATATATATATATATATATATATATATATATATATATATCCAAAAACTCGGCCCCAGCCTCCACCCGACTTGTTTTCTTTTTTATTCGGAGGAGTTCTAGCGAACTAAATTCCGGGGTAAATTTTGGAAGGCAGATGAATTTGTAGATAAGACACTACCCAGAGATTTCGCCCTCATTTTGTAAGGACTTTCCCTTATAGTTAATTACCCCTCCCGATCACGGGAGAGAACTTTCGATTAAGGCTAGTCATCAATTAGATACGTAGAAGATACATGTTATAAGGCATATAGTAGCAGCATGGGCATGATGTTTGGAAAGGTTGAAGATTGATATTTTAAATTTGAAATTGCATCATCTTTCACTTAAAGCAGATGGTGGGGGAACGGATGATGGACCCGATCAAGATCCCATAGTTCCGTCGTCCCGGGCCATCGTGGTCCCTGTTCTACTTAGTCATAGGAGGTTGTCGACCCAACCTGACAAAAGGATCCTTGTCGGCAGTCATGGGTTGCTTCGTCCAAGGGGACCTTATAGACCTGGGGTGAGTATTTGTCTAAGGGGACAAATTTAAATCCACCTTAGCTAACAGAGGGTTTTATGCCTTATCGATCATATCTTATTGATTCATATCTCAAGGATTTGATGTCATTAAGGAACGTATTGGCTCTGGCCATAACCAATATTTTGTGGTGCCATTTGGCGGCAAAACCACTCGGTTCAAAAAGCCCCGGGTCATAACCGTTTATCCTACGGTGCCATTTGACGGCAAAACTGCCGGTTAGAGGACGCGTACCACGTCCTTGCTGACAAGAGATTATTTGAGAATGGATCCTATTGATATTTTCGACTAGACATTAGCTCTATGTGAGCCGAAGTAATTTTTCAATTTGTCCACCCCGGCAAACTATTGCGGGGGGTAGATGAATTTTTTTTTAAACATTGATGGTTGAATTTTCATTTTAAATATTTTAGATTTTGGAATGATCTTTGAGATTTTAGAATTTTGGGTATTTAAGTGGAGCTTGGAAGGCATTTGAAAGTGTTTGTGAATCCCTCCAGTTGAGATAAACATTCAACACGGCCATCATCGAGGTATTTTTGGGGTCATTCGTTGACTAAACCTTGTCGACCCTATCAACTTACCGATAGGGGATCGGGTTTCTTAGGCTTTGTGGCTTTGTTTGAGAATTTTCTTTATTGAAGACCTTGAAGGCCTTATATGAATGCATAAAATAAATATTTCGGTCAACCTCGTGACCGTATATTTATTTAATGGTTTGAGCCATGTCGACTCCTATCCATTCTCATAGAAGAATAGGGCTCAAACTTATGTTTATTATTTGACCCGCGCAGCATCCCTAAACATCATGTGTTTACCAATAACACACTCGTTGGAGCCCATGCGGGTGTTTGGGGGCATTTTATAGTTATTTTGTTAAACTTTGTCGACTCCTATTTACTAGCTTAGGAGGATCGGGTTCAAATTTATTGACCCGCGTAGCATCCCTAGACGTCATGTGTGTACTAATAACACGCTCACTAGGGCCCATACAGGTGTTTGGTTGTATTTACCCCATGTGTACCTATGTGTAACAAACTACGGTGCACGTACGGGGGTATTCTTAGAATATTTATAGACACCTTATGTCCGCTTGTATTAATGTTGTGGATCTGGTGGTGTGGCATTATAGTCTTGTGAATGCCTTATGTCTGCTCGTATGAGTGTTGCAGATCTGGTGACATGACGTTGTAGATTGTAGGCGCCTTCTGCCTGTTTATAATAGTGTTGTAGATCCGGTGGCGTGGCATTGTAGATTGTAGACGCTTTTTATCTACTTATATAAGTATTGCATATCTGGTGGCATGGCGTTGTAACTTGTAGACGCCTTCTGTCTGCTTGCGTGTGTGTTGCAGATCCAGTGGTATGGCTTAGCAGCTTCTAGATAGAGTTGTTTGCTGCATTGTACATGTAGACTATCGTGCACTACTTGTTTATCTGCATGTGTATTATAGTGCACTAACGAAGCTCCTGCTTTTTGGGTAGAGGTGAATCATAGCTTATCACCTGAATTTCATGAGATATTTCATTATTTTGATACAGACTCCCTTTTCTCGTTCGTCGGAAGGTCCTTCTTGAAATTTGTGATTGCTGCTTTGAAAAGAACTCCTTTCAAGATCTTTAGTGTAGTAGACCTCCGCATAATTGGCCTTCGAAATGAATAGATGTATCTAGGTGCACTTGTTATTTCCAGTATTTGTGGATGTTAGAACTATTTTCTTCCCAAGTTTAAAACCACAAAGAAATTTTGGAACACCATGATGTTTAGTTCTAATTTGCCCAAATATCTCTTCCATTCTGCCGGGGGGTGTCCTTCTCCATACATCGAGTTATCTTCATACTCGACATACTCATAAATCTCAATCATCGTTGTTATAGGTGACATATGTACTTGTGTCCACAATGGCTCGTTGTATTTACGATACACCCACTGTTGCTATCCACAAGTGGGTCGTGTTTATTTACAGTGACTCGTTGTATTCACTACGGCCTCCTGGAAATGTTCGTAGAAGAACCATTACTCATGCATTATATTCACCTTTCACCAATCTTAGGAGGTATGATGATTGTACTTGTTTGTAGGGACGGGTCTTCCGCTATCAAATGCCGGTATTGTCATCTCAATCTACAGGAAAAGTTGCTAGTTTTGTTGTAGTCTCCTTACATATGTTTGTAGGATAGCCAACATGTCTTTGACACATTTGCATTATCACTTCTTAATACGCTAGGAGGATTGATGTGTTTTCTTAAAGTTAAGTCGTTGTTGATTGCAATTCGGAGACATTGATTATATGTAGATTGCATCAATCGTCATTATTCATAGATATTGCATTGTATTTGTCACCCACTAACTTCTCTTGTTTGTAGAAAGCTTGATGTGCTTGCAATCAAATAACGATTGAATTCGTATGAAGACCTCTTGCTACGAGTCCCCTGTTTGCATATGAATAATTCCTTTGAAATATTATCCACCATAACTCTTTCATTTGTTTATTGATATTCATCATTTCATTTATTCCTTGATATTGCTCACAATCTTTATTAAACTTCGGCTCAAATGGATTGGACTGTAACTTAGCATCTTGAATTTTCAATTTAATGTGCATTTTAGAACTTAAAAGTCAATATGGTTCCTTGAAGTCCTTGTTGTTCATTCAAGTCCAATATGAGTTCAGAACAAGTCCCATGTTGTCCAAATCAAACTCAAGTCTGAGTTCTTTCAAGTCCAGTTCAAACCAAGTTCATAAGCTCAATGTGCAAGCCCAAGTTCTATGTCCACGTACAGTCATCTGAAGACTTTGCAAGTTCAATTGCATGTTCAAATTGATTTGAATTTGGCTCCAGTTTGATTTTATTTTATTTGGGTTTGACATTTTATTCGTCATTTAGATTTTATTCAGGTTCAAGTCCACAAGTCCACTGTTCATTTGAGTCCAAATCAGGTCCAAATGCAGTCATATATTCACCCGAAATTTCAACAGCCTCCCGACATCTCCCCCATTTAGGGAAAAACTACGAAAAACTGAGCCTCCCGTCATACTAGAGAAAAACGTATACGGTAGTTGCCCTCGTATGAGAACACCGCGGCCGTAAAATTGTCATTCCCCACCACGCTAAAAAAAGCGTGCATAGGTCTTCGGTACCTATTATAAGTAAAGTAGTTGTTTCCCCGCAGGTACAGAGTTACATACGGGTACTTAAGAGTTGTCCTAGCCACGCTAAGAAAAGCGTGTGTTGACGAATATTTCGCACCGACTCGACCCCGATCGAGCCCGACTAGGCTCGATCGCGCTCGATCGACTCGATCGATCGACGTCGAGACAAAATCAACTCAAATTAGACTCCAATTTAATTAAATTAAATCAATTTAATTAAATTAAAATTAAATCAAATCATTTAAAACCTAATCAAACCTCGTCGAGCGTCGTCGAACCCAATTCGACGCTAATCGGCATCCATCGGAGTTCAATTTCGCAAAATTGACTCAATCGAACAAAATCGGACCCAAATCGACTCAAATCGATTCGGGTCGAGCCCAATTCGGAGCCAATTTCAGCCCAAATTGATTGATTTGGGCTCAATCAACTCCCCAAATCAGAATTTTGAACCTATGGCTGAGATTTTCTCTCAAATCTCACCCAAAATTTGGGTTCAATGTACTCAAGTACATTCCCCTCGTTTCAAGCAACGAGGCAGCCTCATTGGCTCATTTGGGCGGTCCCCTTGGGTTGTCCGTCCAAAGCCAGAGCAGAACAAGAGCGGGAGAGGGAGTGGGGAGCGGCATTTTTTTCGACTCCCCTGTTCTTTCCTTCGTTCGTCCCGACACACAGAGAGAGAGCGAGTGAGAGAGAAGAGGCGGAGAGCTCCCTTCGTGCGACTCCTCCAGGCGATTGCTCCCTTCGTGCGACTCCACCAGGCGGAACCCCAGTCCACACCGAAGCCCCCGTCCGCACTCCTTGCGTTCGGAAATCCCGTCCAGCCCTCCTCCCGCGTGCGGAACATTCGCCCGAACCCGCCAGGGCTCTCGGCCGAGTCTCACAGAAGCTCCGTCTCCAGCATCTGTGGGATTCCCTGAGGCCGTGAGCTCCCCTCCGTGGCCCTAGTTCGCTCCCAAGGCCTCGGTTCCATTCAGGCTGAAATCTGTGTGGTATTTCTGCTGAAAGAAGGTTTCTAGCTCTTCCTCCTTCAACTCCGGCGACCTCGAGACGAGTTGGGAGCTGTTTGAAACCTCCAAACAGCAAAAGGAGGCTCCTAAACCTCCCAAACAGCAGTTTGGAACCTTCAAATCGTTGTGGACAGCGGTGGTGACGTCCGGAACGGCTTGGACAGCGGATTGGAACTTGGAGCGGAGCTTGGACAGCAATTGGAACGTGGAGAGGAGCTTGGACAGCGGATTAAAGCTTGGAGCGGAGCTTGGACAAAGCTTGGAACTTGGATAGGAGCGCTTGGACAACCCGGGGAAGGTATACCATTAAAACTTAGGCGAAACCTTAAGGCTCCCAAGGCCAATTGCAATGTGATTGACGATCCAAAGCCTTAGGTCCTTAGAAACTTTAATTTTTGGTCCCCCAAAACCCTTGTGTTGGCTGTCCACTTCGCAAAGGCTATGGAAATTGATCGATTTCCATTAGTTGACTCTTACGTAAGGGTCCGAAGAGGATTTTGATGCGTATAAAGATGTTGGGTTGGTATCCAACACCTTTTAAATTGTATGTCTTTGCATTCATGCAACCCTTCCATTACCTATGCTTAAACTATAGGTTAGACCATTTTATTTGACCTAGAAATCAAATGTTAGGATGTACACTTCTCTTTATAGTGTTGCATGCTAGGTTAGGTTCCTTAGGTCGACGCGCTACGGCAAAATTGACATATGTTTATGGTATGAATGTTTGCTAAAGTTCAATGTTTAATAAATTTGGTGGAAACTTGTGGTGGAGTTTTGATACAAATCATCATGAGATTTACTACAAGTCTCCAAAGACTTATATTGTAAACCCCACGACATTCATAACCAACTAAATTCATGACAAGCCATTCCATCAAGTTTATTTTGTTTAGAATGATGATTGCCACTTGTTTAGAACAACCCTAATCCCTAGAGATTTGGAAGGAGAGTAAAATGGTTTCATTTAATTCTAAACGATTTTGAGGTCACATGGGCCTTCATAAGCCCATGAGTGCCTATGCTTAGAATTATCTAATCCCATTTTTGAAACTTCCAAATTGAGGGTTTATGATGAAATGATTGAAATACATTTATGTGCTAAGGGTTGTTTGCTCGCTTTTCTTTTATATCCAAAATCTACAAATTTATAAGCATGATTATTTAATTTCCAAATGCTTCTTGAAGCAAGGGTGGTGTATTCCATGACAATCAAATGTTTATGGATCATACTCCACCAAGCATCGAAATTACTTAAGCATGATTAGTCAAATTTGTAAGTTAAGGGATTCAAGTGCAATGATAGTTGAACTTAGCATATATTCATCCCCTTAAACATACAAACTACATTCACGTTTCTAGGCTTCTTAGATGATGTCAATCCAATCATAAGACTCCTTAGAAATCGTAGGAAATCGATCTTCCCCTTTAAATGAATCCAAACATTCATGCAAACTATAAAAGACTCTCTTTTCATATGTGATGAGTTGGAACCTCCCAAAATTCCATAATATCGCAACATGAAAATCTTGAACCTTAGAATCCAATTCTAGATTCATACACCCCTTCACTCAAACTAAATTGAGTGAGTGAAGAAATCCATTTGAACACCAAATGTTCAAGAGATATCTCCCAATCTTGCGACCTCTAGGTCACATCTCTTTTTTGTCGTCTTCCAATCAAAAATAGTTGTAGGAGGCCAACCCATTCTCTTAAGACTCAAAATTAGGAGAATGCTCACCTCTCTTTGTTCCTTTTAAACGTCACATGTTTAAAAGAACTTCTCCAAACTCAGGACCAAATCCTAAGTTTACTTCTTTCATTTGTTAAGACACAAAATTATCAAGTGAACGATTCTCCTCTTACATGATATCACCCTTGAGTTTGGGACCAAATTTCAAACTCTCCATCTCATTTGTTGGAACCCTAAAACTAACAAATGAATAGTCCTTTCCTTTCATGTATAATGATTTGAAACCTTTAAAGGTTCCAAACCAAAATCATTTCATGAATCATGTAATTCTAGGATCAAAGTCCTAGGTTTACTTGACCTTGTTTGTTGAAGGAAAATCAACAAATGTCCACCCTTACATATTCTTCATGCATGATACTTAGAGCATTCTCAAAGCTCTAAGTGTTAGAGTGCATAAATCTTTTGAAACTTGGAACCAAATTCCAAGTTCCTTCACATCCTTTGTTGGACTCAAAACCAACAAAGATCTACTCATGCAAGATGTCCTAAGGCTCCTCAAGCCTTTAAATATGTCGTTGTATGAGTCCTTTGATTTTAGGACCAAATCCTAAATTTTTTTCCTCATTTGTTTGTTGAGACAAGATCAATAAACAATAAGTTACTCATCCTTCTCATGCATGATTACTTGGGACCTCTCAAGTCTCCAAACATATCATTGCATGAATCATTTGGAGCTTAGGGTCAAATCCTAAGCTCCCTCCTTCATTTGTTGACTCACCAAATCAACAAATGCTTGCACTTCCATAGGTGGTATTTTGGAGCCTCTTTAAGCTCCAAATGTTCATCATATGGACCACTTGAACTTGAGACCAAACTCTCAAGTTCTCATACTTAGTTTGTTGAAGCACCTAATCAACAAATAATTCACTCATGTGTTGTATTTAGAGACTACCCAAGCCTCTAGAGGCTTCTCCTACATATGAATCATTGTAGTTTGGGGTCAAACTCTAGGCTATCAACCCTTGTGTTGGAACATAAAACCAACCCATCTTTTCCTTCCCTTCGTTTGTTAAGACATGCAATTGACAAATGAATGTTCCACTCTCCCATGTATGATAATTTGAAGTCTCCAAAGGCTTCGATCAATTATCATTACATGATAGTCAAACTTTAGAAACAAATTCTAAGTAATCCTCCACTTGAATGTTGAAATAAAATCAACAATCCTTCTCTCTCATACATGATTATTTGAGACATCTCAAGTCTCCAAACGTATCATTGTACGAATCATCTAGACTTAGGACCAAGTCCTAAGGTGTTTCTTCATTTGTTGAATCATAAAATTAACAAATGAGTATCTGTCCCTATTCACTTGGCTCCAACAAAGTGAATGACCTTCCCCTTGAGTATCAAGTACTCAAAGAACATCTTTGAAATTTTGTAACTCTCAAGTTACATCTTTCTCCTTCAACCCCAAAGTTGTAGGAAATTCACTAAATCATTTATTTGTTGGAACATAAACCGATGAATAATCCTTTAGACTAGGATTCAAATCCTAGTCTTCCTCATTTGCTTAGCCACTAATTAAGCAAATGAATGCTCCTCCTTGGACACTCAATGTCCAAGGAATTCCTTTCAACATGCATTTCAAAATTTGCTTGTTGCTTCTCTTTTCTACAACCAAAAAGTTGTAGGAAAATCATCTCATTCCCCTAGAACTCTAAAGTTAGGAGAATGTGTACGTCTCTCTGAACACCAAATGTTCAAAGAACGTTCTTGGACTTGCAACCCATAAGTTGCGTCTTCCTCCCTCTTTCCTACAAATCAAGATTGTAGGAGAGTATTTAACTCTGTCTTCATGCTCCCAAACTCAAATTGGAAGTATGAATCCCCTCCTTTGAACGTCAAATGTTCAAGGAAGATCTTACACTTTGCAACCTCCAAGTTGCATTTCTCCCTTTCTTCTCTACAAACCAAATTTGTAGAGAAGTTCCATTTCTTTCTACAACTCAAGAGTTGTAGGAAGCTTCTCAAGTAATCTATTTGTTGGAGCACAAACCAACGAATAATCCTTTGAATATAGGATTCAAATCCTAATCTTCCTCATTTGCTTAGTCACTAATTAAGCAAATGAAAGCTCCTCCTTGGACACCCAATGTCCAAGAAATCCCCTCAATATGCAAATCCAAAATTTGTTTGTTGTTTCTCTTTTCTACAACCCAAAACGTTGTAGGAAAACTCTCACATTCTCCTAAAATCTAAAACTAGGAGAATGTGCACGTCTTTTTGAACATCAATTGTTCAAAGGACGTTCTTGGACTTGCAACCCATAAGTTGCATTTCCTTCCCTCTTTCCTACAATTTAAAATTGTAGGAAAGTATTCAAAATCTGTCTTCATGCTCTCAAACCCAAGTTGGGAGGACGAATCCCTCTTTGAACACCAAATGTTCAAGGGCACTCATGAATGTAGAACCTCTAAGTTGCGCATTATTTCTCTTTCTACCAAAACAAAAGTGTAGAAAATCTCTCCATTCACTTGGCCTAAATCAAGTGAATGTGTGTCATTTCCTTGGAACTCTGATAGGAAACACTTGGATTTCCAAGTGTTTCACACCAAGAACCAAGTAGATCTAGGATGAAAACTGCTGTCCACACAAGAAAACAGCCCAAAACAGTGGATTCGGAGAGAAAACGAAGGAGAAAAATGTAAGAGAAACAAAGCAAACACTTTTATTTAATGAGAGATAAAAAACACTTGCAAGATACAACTTTCCTTCGATTCGAGAGGAAGGAAAAACTCTCCAAATCTCTAGCCGTAGCCTAGAGCCCAAGAACACAAACCCTAGATCTCAAAAAGATTCAAATTCAAGATGAAAACCCTCTTCCCCCTATTCCTCCTAATTTATCATGAAAGGAGGATTACAATTTACCTAATTACCCTTCTCATTCAAATATTCCCTCCCAAAATTCAATTTACATCAAGTGGGCCCCCCTTGATGTTTCCGCCCCCCCCCCCCCCCCCCCCTGGCCTGTTTCTTCCGCCGGCTATAAGCCAAGACCGGTCCAGGGTGGACCGGTCTAGCCGGCCCAGGATGGGCCGGCGTAACATTACCGCCCTCCCAAAGAATCACCTTGTCCTCAAGGTGAAAATCAGGAAACTGCTGTTTCGCCATCTCGTATGGCTCCCACGTGGCCTCGTAGTCAGGAAGGTTCTTCCACTGGATCAACACTTCCTTAGTTTCATCTTCTTTCTGGCGAACACCCCTCAGCTCTAAGGGTTCCATGATCACTTCTAACTCTTCCGTAAGTGTCGGCGGTAGCTCAGGAATGGCGATGTGGTCACCAATGACCCTTCTCAGCTGGGAGACATGAAAAACCGGATGTATAGTCGCTGATGGGGGTAATTTCAGTCGGTATGCTACTGCCCCAATCTTTTCCATCACTTCATAAGGCCCAAAGTACCTTGGAGCTAACTTTTCATTCCTCCTGTTGGCGATTGTCTTCTGCCTGTATGGACGTAGCTTCAAGAACACCCTATCCCCTGCCTCAAATTGGATATCCTTTCTATGCCCATCAGCCTGCTTCTTCATGATTTGTTGCGCCCTCAGCAAGTGCCTCTTTAATTCTTCTAATACTCGGTCCCTTTCCTCCAAGTACTCCTCCACTGACGAAACAGGAGTACTACTGCTCCCAAAGTGTACCAAGTGTGGGGGATCCCGTCCGTACAACACTTTGAATGGGGTCATTTGTGAAGCCGAGTGAAAGGACGTGTTGTACCAGTACTCAGCCCAGGATAGCCACTTCGCCCATAGTTTTGGTGTCTCTGAAACAAAACATCTGAGATATGTCTCTAAGCTCCTGTTGACTACTTCCGTCTGGCCATCCGTCTGTGGGTGGTAGGCTGTACTTCTCTTGAGCACTGTTCCCTACAATCTGAATAGCTCCTTCCAGAAATGACTGAGGAAAACCTTGTCCCTATCTGATACGATCGCCTCTGGCACCCCATGTAATCTGATCACTTCTCTGATAAAAGCTGATGCTACTGTTGCTGCGGTGTAGGGATGTCGTAGGGGAATGAAGTGGGCATACTTGCTCAGCCTGTCCACCACTACTAAGATCACTGTGAACCCTTCTGAGCGGGGTAACCCATCTATGAAATCCATGGAAATCTCCTCCCATACTCTACCAGGCAGAGCTAATGGCTGTAGTAATCCTCCAGGTGACATCGCTAGGTACTTACTCCTTTGACAGACCTCACATCTGGCTACCATCTCCTCCACATCTTTATGCATCCCCTTCCAGTACAACTCCCCAGCGAGCCTTCTGTATGTCTTCTGTACGCCTGAATGACCCCCTATCGCACTCCCGTGAAACTCATGGAGTATGTTTGGGATGTGGATCGACGTTCGGGGCATAACAAATCTTCCCTGATACAACAGCTTGTCTCCCTCCAAGGAGTATCCCGGGTGGCTACCCGGTTCCTTCAGTACTTCAGTCCTGATCTTTCCCAAACTCTCATCTTTGGCACTTTCTTCTCTGATGGCCTCCCAATCCAGCATCCAAGGCACGGATAGAGCGACTGTCTGTAATTCCTCCATACATCTGGATAAGGCATCTGCCGCCTTGTTCTCCACTCCTGGCCTATACTGAATCTCAAAGTCGTACCCAAGTAACTTGGATAACCACCTCTGATGCTCTTCAGTCACCATTCGTTGTTCTAAAAGAAATTTCAGGCTCCGCTGATCAGTCCTGACAACGAAGTGTCTTCCCAGTAGGTAAGGCCGCCATTTCTGGATGGCTAACACGATGGCCATCAACTCCCTCTCATATACTGATTTCATCCTTGCCCGAGCAGTCAACACCTGGCTGAAATAAGCGATGGGCCTCCTATTCTGCATAAGTACTGCACCCAGTCCGTACCCCGATGCATCTGTCTCCACAATGAATGTCTGAGTAAAATCTGGCAAAGCTAGTACTGGCACTGTAGTCATTGCCTTCTTCAGGCTCTCGAAAGCAGAGGTGGCTGCTTCTCCCCATAGGAAACCATCCTTCTTCAACTGTTCTGTAAGTGGCCAGGCTATGGTGCTATACCCCTTCACAAATCTTCTGTAATAACCTGTCAATCCCAGAAATCCCCTCAGCGCCTTCAGACTTTTCGGTAGTGGCCACCTTAGCATTGCCTCAATTTTGGATTGATCAGCCGCCACTCCTTCTTTTGATACCACATGGCCCAAGTACTCTACACTGACTTGAGCGAAGCAGCATTTCTTCAAATTTGCCTTCAACTGATGCTCCTGTAGAACCGCTAACACCGTTCTTAAATGTTCCCAATGTTCGACCTCTGTCCTGCTGTATATCAGGATGTCGTCAAAGAATACTAACACAAACCGTCTGAGATAAGGCTTGAAAATCTTGTTCATCAGGGCCTGGAAAGTAGCAGGTGCATTGGTGAGGCCAAAGGGCATCACCAAGAACTCATAATGGCCTTCATGAGTTCTAAAAGCTGTTTTGGGAACATCTTCCTTCCTCATTCGAATCTGGTAAAAGCCCGATTTCAAGTCTATCTTGCTGAAGATCACGGTCCCACTTAATTCATCCAAGAGCTCATCGATAACGGGGATAGGAAATTTATCAGGCACAGTCTCCTTATTGAGTGCTCTGTAATCTACACAAAAACGCCAGCTGTCATCCTTCTTTTTTACCAACAGAACGGGACTAGAGAAAGGGCTGATGCTGGGTCTGATGATCTTTGCCTCCAGCATCTCTCTAATCAACCGTTCAATTTCATCCTTCTGGAACTGGGGGTAGCGGTAAGGGCGTACACTGATGGGTGATACTCCTTCCCTCAACACTATAGCTCGCTCCCTCTGCGGGGGTAATCTCTGTGGTGGCTGAAAAACCTCTTGGAATTGCTGAATCAATGGCTGAACGGAGAGGGGTATATCTCCTCCTTCTTCCATTCCCCCCTCCAAACTATGCAATTCCACCAAGTAGCCTCCTCCCTCCTGCTGAATGGTCCGGAATAGGGATTTGAGAGAAACCCCAGCTTTGGTCAACCCCGCATCCCCCTGAATCGTCCTCCTTCTCTCCCCTATCATGAGTTCCATCCTCAATGTCCCCCAGTTGATCTTCGTCTCTCCCAAAGTACGCAGCCACTTCATTCCTAGGATGACATCCGTGCTCCCCAGTTCTAGGGGAAGGAAGTCTTCCTTTACCTGGATCCCCTGAATCTTCAGCACCACCTCTCTACAGATTCCTCTACCCATTTCCACCTTTCCCGTGCCCATCATCACCCCATAGCCACCTGTGTCCACTAGCTCCATCCCAAGCGACTCCACTATCTGGGTGGAAATGAAATTATGGGTTGCCCCACTATCGATCAACACCACCACCTCTCGGTCAGCTATCTCTCCTCTCACCTTCATAGTGTGACTCGGAGTGAATCCCACTACAGAGTTCAGAGACACTTCTGCTACATCCAGATGCAGTTTCTCATCCTCCTCCACCTCGGGGTCATTTCCACCTCTCTCTTCGTCTTCCTCATCTTCACAAACGAGGAGAACCTGAAGAGATCGATCCTTGCACTTGTGCCCCGGCATGTACTTCTCATCACATCTGAAGCACAACCCTTTTGCTCTTTTGTCCTGCATCTCTTTATCGGTCAATCTTTTGAACTGTCCCCCATTTCCTCCTCCACCGGATTTCTCCTTGGGCACCTCCCTCTGGTTCCCTGGGGCTACCCCTTTTGAGGGTAATACAGCAGTAGTCATTTTGTATGATCCTCCTGAGTAGTTGCCTCTAGCACCTCTTTCTGATCTCTTCTGATCTTCCACCAATTGTGCAAGCTCCATGGCTTTGCCCAAGTTCCTTGGCTCTAGCACTCTGACAGCTGTTCTTATCTCCGGTTTGAGCCCCTTCATGAAATTCCCTTCCAGGGCCGATTCAGAGATGTGATCCAGACGGCTAGCCAAGTACTCGAATCTGTCCCGGTAGTCGGCTACGGACCCCTCCTGAGTCAGAGCAAAGAACTGTTCATAGAAATCTCCTCCCCCATCGGCTCGGAAACGTTCTAATAAACAATCCTTGAACTCTCTCCAGTTCCTGATAGGCTCTCTCCTGTCTCGCCATTGATACCATGCCAACGCCTTCCCTTCCAGACACAATCCTGCCGCCGTCAGCTTCTCATCATCTGTCAACCCGTTGACAGCAAAGTAACGCTCCACCTTGTAGATCCAGCCATGACCATCTTCCCCCTCAAAGATGGGCATCTTCAACTTCCTCACCTTCGGATCCCTTCCATTACCCCGGTACTCTCCATAACCTCCCATTCCTCGAAGAGGAGGTGCTCCCCAAGTGTCCCGGTCACCCCTCCGACGTTGGTACTCGACTCCTTCGTCATAATCCCCTCTTCCCCTTTCAAAATCAGCACCTCGACGCTGAAATTCAGCACCTCGACGCTGATATTCTCCTCTTCTCTCGCCAAAATCTGCACTTCCCTCATATTCTCCCCTCCGGCCTTCAAAATCCACATCTCGACGCTGAAAATCAGCACCTCGACGCTGAAAATCTGCACCTCGACGGTCATTCCCCAGGCTCATCTCCTCTCTAGAAAGTGGCTCTAGAGGTGGCATGTCGTCGTCTCCCTCAAGGATCTCCACAGCCGGATTCCTCCTCCCCCGAGGCGGGTTCGGATTTCCTCCTACGCCATGGTCGCCGACAGACTCTCTTGCATCCGACGCCGTCGGATTAGTCTTCATCTCGAGTAATTTCTTCATCATCTCTTCCATGGCCGCGAACCTCCCTTCCAACCTCTCATTGTTGGTAGAGATCTCCATGAATTTCCCCTCCAGATCTGTCTTCAGTTGACCAAACTCGCCTTCTAAAACTTCCACCTTCTTCCCGGCCATCTTTCTTTTAACGGATCCACAAAATTCTTTTCCCGGAGACGACGATCTTGCTGAAATTTCAGAATTTCAGCCGCCGGTGGTCCCGAATCGGTGCTCTGATACCAATTTGATAGGAAACACTTGGATTTCCAAGTGTTTCACACCAAGAACCAAGTAGATCTAGGATGAAAACTGGTGTCCACACAAGAAAACAGCCCAAAACAGTGGATTCGGAGAGAAAACGAAGGAGAAAAACGTAAGAGAAACAAAGCAAACACTTTTATTTAATGAGAGATAAAAAGCACTTGCAAGATACAACTTTCCTTCAATTCGAGAGGAATGAAAAACTCTCCAAATCTCTAGCCGTAGCCTAGAGCCCAAGAACACAAACCCTAGATCTCAAAAAGATTCAAATTCAAGATGAAAACCCTCTTCCCCCTATTCCTCCTAATTTATCATGAAAGGAGGATTACAATTTACCTAATTACCCTTCTCATTCAAATATTCCCTCCCAAAATTCAATTTACATCAAGTGGGCCCCCCTTGATGTTTCCGCCCCCCCCCCCCCCCCCCCCCCCCCCTCTGGCCTGTTTCTTCCGCCGGCTATAAGCCAAGACCGGTCCAGAGTGGACCGGTCCAGCCGGCCCAGGATGGGCCGGCGTAACAAACTCCAAATATTCAAAGAGGTCTTGGAAGCTTGCAACCCAAAGTTGCATCTTCCCCTCTCCTTTCTACAACTTAAAAGTTGTATGAAAGTCTCATCCAAGTCGCCTATTTGTTGAATCAAAATCAACGAATAGTTTAATCTAAATCATTTGTTTGTTGAACCAAATTCAACAAATAATTTCATATCAAACAAAAAGATCAAACTTTAGCCAACATTTAAATGACTTCCAAAAAAAAAAAAAGCAAAACCACTAGTTTAATCAAAAGTTTTCCCAAATCAAACTTGGGATGTAATTAACCATAGGGGCTTGCCCCTATGGGATGTCTGTACCCCAGAAATAAATAAACCCCACTCAACCAAACATTGAGTGGGGGAATCTCTGTTAAATAATTGTAAATTTTATTATTGAGCCCATAAGAAAATGGTATTTTTACCCTCCGGGGTAATATATCGTATTCTTATGCCGTGCCCGATTATAAAATATGCAATCCGTTTGAGGATACAAAAAATTCTCCAACAGATTTTCTGGCGACTCCGCTGGGGAGGATGTCTCTTTTCATCTAAACTAGTGGTTTTCATTTAGTCCTTTCAAATGTTGGCTAAATGACATTTGCAAAATCAATGTTGTATTGTATACCTCTCCCAATTTCAAATGTTGGGTTGAATGGTTCCAATACAAGCAAATGCAAATAAAAAAATGAGCTTTTCAAATGAACTTTCAAAAATATAAGAAAGATAGAACTTTGATTTTCCAAGATTAATCATTTTCAAAATCTCAAAAATAAATTCAATCCCAAATTTCCCCACATCATAATTGTTGTGGTTGTAAGAAATTTACAACCAAACGAAGTCAAGTGGTGTGAACTTCCAAAATCTTTTAATTTCCTTCATCATTTCATCAAAATTCGGGTCACAGTTGTGGGCGGTCAATGATTCAAGTCAGTGGTCAGAAAACCCAGAAAAAGTGCAATGATTGGTTGATGTCATGATAGTTGAGTTCGAAGAGATACAACAGAGGGATTGATGTCGGAAATTTTGATTTTCAGGGTATTTGTTGGGATTCAGTTGCTTGGAAATTCAGTAGAACAGAAATGGAAGGCAGACTGATTTTTAAGTTTGGTGATCAGTTACAGTTGTCCTTTGATCAGTCCCGCTTTGCTCCTGGGGATATGATCAAATTTGGGCAGGGTTTTGAGGATATGGAGGTTATTTTCCAAGGTCCTACACCCTCTGAAGCTAGGACTTTGGAGAATCAACCTTCATCTGAAAAGAAGGTTTTGGAAATAAACCTGCCCACTAGGGAGAGGTCACCTACTCAGGATAGTAGGAAGAGGGTGGCTGAGCTGTCTCCCAAAGCTTTAGCCTCTCGACCTTCTGTTTTTAATAGGTTGACCTTCCCTAAGGTCCTGAAATCAGATGAAAGACAAACAGCTTTAACTCCAGTGTTGCATAAGCAGAAGTTTGTTAAGAAAGAACCTGAGCCAGTTAAGTCTGTAGTAGTTGCTCCAAGTGTCCCTGGGTCTGAGGGTCCTTTCCAGTTCAGTCAGTTTGAGGAAGGGGGCAGTTCTACCTACCTCCTTACTAGATCCCAGAAAAGGAACAAATATAGGAGGTATAAGAAGAGAAAGGAAAGAGAAGAAAAAGCTGAGCGGGATTCTGAGATGATGGACCCTCTCTCCATTAGCTGAGGGGAGTAGGTTCTATCCTCTTTCTTTTTCTAGGGGAGAGGAGGACGTTAAGAAGATAGTTACACCGCCCCCTAGACCCCCACTTAGAGTTTCTGAAAGTACTCCTGATGAGATGACAAAGAAGTGGGAGAAGGGAATAAGAAGAATTTTTCAAAGAGTGGCTGATCGAATGCACACCACCAAAGAAGAAGTGATTAAGGCCATGAAAAACACAATCACTAGAGATTTTGCTAAGTTACTTCTGAAAGAGGATAGAGATCCTGAAGATAGCAAACTGATTGTAGAGCCAACCCAAAGAGATAGGCGCAAATTCTCTAAGCAGCCAGCAGTGTCAGCTTTGACAGATGGGTATAGTTCTGGGCCTCGTCAGGAAAGGGCAGCTAGTGAGCAGATTGTTTTGGTTGACTACTCAGCACCGCTACCTGAGGTTCGTGTCAGACCAGAGGTTGATCACCCTGATCGCCGAGTGGTCCCTCGAACTTCCCTTTCTAGTTCTGTTAGATCTGAAGTACCTACTAGGTTTAGGAGGTCTCCAAAAGACGACCAACCTCCTACTCCTTATGATGAGCCACATTCTGGGGGTCACATTCAGACTCCACCTTTAGATGAGGTAAACTTGGGGCACCAAAAATCCCATACCTCCTCATCTGGGATGAAGGAAAAATGGAGACCCAAGGTGGTGGCTCCATCAAAGGTACACTCTTCCTCTTCCACTCATGTTGATCCTAATGATAAAGGGAAAGCACCAATGGAGGTGAATAGTTATGAGGAATATCATCCTTCTCATGTCAACCCTTCAACAGGCAAAACCATTGAAGAAATGATGGATTACTTGAAAGAAAGCCTTAGAAAAATTGATGAGGATGAAAGGAGGGACAAGGAGGAAGAGGAAAATTATAAAAAGTTGATTGAAAATTTTAATCCTGATGAGGATGATCTTATGGATGAGGAGGATATCTATGTTCTCCACTATAGCAGAAGAGGATCCTCTCTTCCAAGAGACCCTCATACAGATGAGTTGTTGGAGGTGCCAGTAGAGGAGGAAGGGAGTGAAAATCCCCAGATCCGTGCCTTGCTACAACAGTTGAAAGAAAAGGATGCTCAGCTTAGTGAGATGTCTAAAAGGTTAGATGAGATGGCTTCTGCCATGACTGCCCTTACTACTCAGCTTTTGGGTCCCCAAAAGGCCCCAAACACAATTGATAAACCCTCTACTAGTGCAGAAAAGGCTAAGGAGGTAGTACAAGTTGATGAGGATATTGGGAGTCAGGAGAAGAATGAGCCTGGGTCAGTAAATCTCCAACCTTCAAAGGAAGATTTGAAGGATTTCATCAATCAGCAAATCAAGGAGTCTATAGCACACGGGAAAGGAGGTCACTCTGTTCAAAGAGGAAGACCTTATCCCGAGGAGTTTGACTTAGTACAATACCCCAAAGGTTTTGTTTCCCCTTCCTTCAAGCTCTTCAATGGTATAGGAAACCCACGTCAACATTTAGCTCACTTCAGAGCTGGGTGTTGTAATGTGGGTGGCAGTGACGCTCTCCTCTTCAGACAGTTTGTGAGCAGTCTTTCAGGGGTGGCTTTTGACTGGTACGCTGAGTTACCAAATGGTTCAGTAAAGACCTTTTCAGAGTTGGAATCCTTGTTTGTAAAGAGGTTTGCGGGGGCCCAACATCACGTTACAGTGGGAGACCTTGTGGTGGAGAGGCAAAAGCCAAATGAGGGGTTGGTGGATTACATTCTTAGGTGGAGGAATCTTAGCCTAAAATGTGAACCACAACTCCAAGAACAGCATGCCATAGAAATTTTACTAAGAAATATTCATGGTCCTATAGCACTCATTCTTAAAGGGTTCACTATTAGGACTTTTGAAAAATTGATTAGTAAAGCTTCTGGCTTGCAATCTGAAGCATCTCAGTTGTCATTCCTTAAAGATAATAGCAATGGTGACCAAGCCAAGAAATTCAAACAGCAAGCAGTTGAAAAAAAGGGCAGTGTGTCAGCATTATCTTTTCAAAAGGGGAAGCAGATTCAGATCACTGAGCAGCAGCAGCCTAGAAAGATCACTGAGCAGCAGCCTAGAAAGGATAAGAAGAGGGCAGTCAAAAAGCCTGATCCTAGGGGATTGACAGAAAAGATTAACCAACAGTACTTTTTTAGGAGAGATGCCACAAAGAAAATCTTTAAGTCTTTGATCCAAGATGATAATTTCCAACTCCCCAAACCCAAAAGACCAGCAGATGTTGATAAGAGCAATGAGCCAAACTATTGCCCCTATCATAGGATGTTGGGTCATGTTCTAGAAGATTGCTATGTTTTTAAAGATTGGGTTGAAAGTGAGTACAAGTCTGGTAGGATGAGTATTCCTAATGCATACCTAGCGAACCCCTCACAAGGGTTTGTTAAGGTTATTCATGTGGAGGTCATCCCTACTAAGGGGCAGAAAACAGAGTCAGCCACTACAGTTTCCCCTCCAACAGTGTTCAGCCAGAAGGGCAGTCTTGAGTTGCTTACAGATTCAGAGGGTTGGCAGTTGTCTTTGTCCAGATCTTCCTTGAAAATGCTAAATAAGTTACCCAACACCCCATTGGAGTTTCCAAAAGGAACTCAAATGC